>VDFB02353493.1:71384963-71404939 GCA_007258455.2 Sequoia sempervirens | reverse complement strand
TATTTTTTGAAAAAACCAATTTTGTGGAGATGGAAAAATAGAAGTGCAATCTGATTCCTCACCCGAAAAAAATATTTTAGAATCTATAGACAGTCAGACAAGACTCTGCCTACATCATCTTCAAATTCCTTACGGTTTAATCGCTATAGGTGCCCGAATGTGGAGATTGTGTTAAAAAAAAAATATCAGTGTCCAGTTAGGCCAAAAAGTGTAAACCACTATTGTGGGATCACCCGACACCAAGTGACAATAGACAAGAGTTGAAAGATGTTGTCACCATGTCCAAAATCTAAGGTATGATGCAATGGTGTAAAGAGTGTAATGGTATGCATAAATGAGATGACTATGGTATTAGTAGATAAAGGTATGACTTGGGACCTTTGGTGAGACTAAGAAAAGGGTTACTAGCTAACCTAGGATAGTCAAATGTTTGAAAATAGGATTATCAATGACCTTAAGGAGTGGATGACAAGTGGAAAGTTTGAAAAGGTGGATTTTAAACTAGACTGGTGAGTTTAAAGGTTATACCAAAATGAAAAGGACTAATGTGGAAAATGACAAGGTCAATGACAATACTTTTTTGTGAGAAATGGCCTATGCCAAGGTATGGTAAGTTTCCAGGTTCTAAAGTTTTCAAAGAGGTGTATGCAGCCTAATGATGGATTTCTACAATAAGTGAGAAAAATTTGATGATGGCCTAAAATGTGATTAATATCCAATATTTGATTCAAGACCTAAGGAGAGAAACCTAAGTGCAAGCTAAAAGTTTTGTTTGACTAATGATGGATATGCAAGTACTGAGGACATGGAAGAATAGAATGATCAGAAGATGCAAGGACTAGGGGGGATGATCTAGATATGAAAGGACTGAAGGATTAGAACCGAAGGATGATGCCCCAAGAGATTTAAATGCTAGGCTCATTTTGAACATGTAAGTCTGGTTCATTCCTCAAAGGGTGTTGATAAAAATTTCTCATCAATATGTCTCGGTTGTGGTAGTTCTTGAAGATGTGTTTTCTAATAGACCTTGAACTACGATGTCTATGTTTGAAAAAGAGGAACGTGGATATTTTCTTTGGGATTTTGGTTTTGTATGAGATCATGTAGATGTTTGTGTTGTTTGAATTTTTAAGAAAGCTTTTGATATTTTCAAGTTTGAAATGTTATAGATTCCAGGTGTGATGTTTGATTGAGATTGAAAATGTTTTTTTTGAATACACACACAAAAAATGGTAGACAAAATGTTTTGGATGACTCTGATACAAAATCATAGTAAAAGTATGAATGGGGGCCTAGATTAGCCCCAAAAAATTTCACTGGTCTTGAAAATTTTGAAAACAATCATAAGCATACACAATCTAGGCTGGAAAGACAATACTACTTGTTGAGTCCCTACTTGGATTACTCCATATACTGAGACAAGGAAAAAAACTAGAGATATTGGTGACATTGGCTCCCCCACCATGACATGGGCACACAAAATCTTTTACCCCAAAGATCTAGAGATCTTATGAATTGAGGGATTTTTTGTCTCCACCATGAACAATATGTGTAGGGAAGCTTCAGAGGTCTAACCTCCTACACTAGCAAGAAAAAAAAAATTGGCTTCTACACAAGTGGTTTCTTGTTAGTGTTTGGGATAATTTGGTGTTTATACATGTGGTAGTTCACTCATTTAAGAGGTCTCCCAACCCTTAGAAATGGTTTTTTTACACATCTCATGGATATTAGGGAGACTTTTGCCGATATAGAACATCCACACTAGGTGATTGATAACTTTCATCACAACCACAATTATTTGTATAGCAGACCAAACCAAAAGTATCGTTTGGTGTGAGAGTGTAGATTCCAAGAGGTGTTTTTGATTCCCAAGATCGGACTAGGTGCGAGGGAAGAGCATACACACCCTGTAACAAAGACACAACCACAAGATAGTAAAGCATTGATTTATTTTAAGTCCCACTTATGATGTGGAACAAGAAAGTTCTTTTTAGCCCAAAATGAGTTTGTTGCAATTCTTTTTAAATCTAATGAGTGAATAATGCAGATTGTGGTAAATTTTAAAAACCCATGAATGTAATATGCATATTGTTGTTCATTTTATCCTTATGAGTGAAATATGCAGTTTGTTTATAAATTTTAGACCCAATGAATGTAGAATGAAAATTTGTTCATTTTATCCTCATGAGTGAAAATTTGTAAAACAAGAACAAGATGATCCTATGCTAAGCAAACACAAAAATAGGCCAACAAAATGTTTCAAAATAAATAGTTTAGACTCCCTCCAAGATTGATACCACATGTTGAAAACAAGAGATTGGTAATACCAAAAGAAAATCCTTTAATGATAACAACAAACTAAAACAATGACGACTTTCTCAAAACTAAACGAAATTTAAAACTGTAAAAAGCTATGGAAAGCTAAACTCAAACCTTCAAAACTCAAAAAGTACTCTACCAAATTCTACATGGAAAAACTGTTATAGGAGAAAGAAAACGTGGATTTTAATGTAACTAAATTTAAAAAGGTAGTGAATACTAAAACAATCATAACTTTCTCAAATCTTAATGAAACTTAAAACCGTAAAAAGTTGTAGAAAGATGAAAGTGAGGTCTACAAAAAATAGAAACAATTTCATAAGATTTTATGTGCCCATTTTTTTTGCTCAAAAGAATATGATGGGTTTTGAATGCAAATTCTTGGACGTAGCCTACAAAACTCATTTAAAACACTCAAAATATTATATTTTGCATGTCAGGTTCACTAAATGTGAGGATTCAAAAATAAAAAATAGCTAAGACCAAATAGTAACCACTCTACTTAAGATCTAAGCCCAAATTTCAAATCCAAACAAGAGAGTACAAATGATAAAAGAGAGCAAACAAGAATGAAAGAATAAAATAAAACTCCCCTATCATAGTTGATTATTTCCCTTGCTTCTCCTCTATTCTTTCTCAAGTTGTAAATATTTTCCCTTAGATTTTGAAGTGCTTGAATACTTGCAAACGACGATGATATAACAACAAGAGCTTTGGAGAATGTGGTTGTTCAACCAAAATGATGGAGAAATCCTCCTTTTAGAAGAGTTATTTGAATGGATGGACAAGATTAAAGTTCTAAAAAGATGCCAAGATCAACGGTGGAGGATGAATGCACCACATAGTGGTAGGGTTAGGGACAACTAAGGATAGACAATCAATATTGAGAGAATACTAGAGAGAATCAATGGTCAATATTTGAAATGAGAAAGTGGAGGGAAAGCAGTGAAGCAAATTAAATAATATAATTATTTAATTTGGGAGAGTATGTGGGACATTAAATAATAATTTTTAATTGAAGAAGGGAATCTTGAAAATTAAATCATATTATTATTTAATTTGGGAGAGGAAATGGAGAAATAAAATAAATTATTTAATTCATGGAAGACATCTTTGACCATATTTTAAATTTGGAAAAAGATATGGAGGAATAAATAATCATTTTAGATTATTTATTTATGGAGAAAGGGAAAATGAGTACTTTATTTAAAAGTTATTATGCAACTACTTAAATTAAATATAGAGGCAAATGAAGAAAGTGTAATTAAATAATTAAGTCAAATTAATTGTTTAATAGAGGAAAGGTGGTAAGAGGGAGTTAAATCATTTTAATAATTATTTAACTATAGAAGGACAAAAAGGATCAATGAATAGATAAATAATTAGGAATAATTTTTTAACTATAGATGAATAATGAAGAAAAAATAATTAAATAAATGATAATTTATTTAATTGATCAGAGGAGAATAAAGATCAAGAAATGAATTAATTAAGTAATAAAATTATTTAATTATACAAGGAAGAAGACCAAGACAATGGAAAAATGATGCTCGAAGACCAAGACATTTTTCAGTGTCTACACTCCTATTAGGGAAGAAATCATGGTGCAAGAGGATTATAGAATTGATACTTATCTTTCAAATGATAGTAATATGGCTTCTTTAGATGAAGATGATGAGGTGACAATAGACTCCCCTTTGCTAAAAGATCATCAAAATAAGGATAAGTCTATTGAGGTTTTGAACATTAGATCTCCCTTAATTTTTGTAACTCCCAAGTCATCTCTTGAGCCACTTCTTACCATCTACCAACCCTCATATCAACATCAAGTGAAAAACAAACCCGTGCTTATCATAGAACCACCTAAAATGCAACCATTACCCCTAGGAGCTATCTTGAACTTTACAAGGAAAGTTTATAGTAACAATGTTTCAAAGCAATTGAGTTACAATACTATTTTTCACACATTTAATACAAAGAACAATAGGCAACCACAAACCACTCCCATTTCATTACCATTGCCTCAACCTATCTTGTCTAGTGCTCCTCATTTTCCTTTACATAGTGGAAAGGAGTATTACCTTGTAGAGCAACTTAAAAACATTCCTACTAACTTATTTCTTTATGGGATCTTATTCAATCTTCACCTAATTACCATAACATGTCTCAAAATGCCTTACAACAAGTTGTTATCCCTCCTAGTGTGCAACCAAATGATGTAGAATCCCTAATTCAAGGTATGAACTTAGTCAACTTAGACATTACTTTCCATCAAGATGAGTTACCTTCGTTAGAAGTGCAAAAAAATAATGAGGCATTCATGATAGTGGCTTTCATTAATAGATGTAGGATAAAGTGAATCCTTGTTGACAATGGCTCAACCCTTAATGTGTGTAGCATAAACCTTTTGGACAAGATTGGATTAGAAAAAATCCAAATACAACCAAACTCTTTATCTATCCATGGATTTGATAATGTAGGAGAACAACCACTTGGTTTGATCACATTGCCTATTAAAGTTGGAAAGGCCACATTGTAGACTCTTGTCCATGTTATGCCCCAATATATTTCATACAATATTCTTTTGGGTAGACCATGGATTCATGAAATGAATGTGGTACCTTCAACTCTTCATTGTTTAATGAAGTATGTTTATAACAACAAGGTTTATACAACCAAAGTTGATCCCCAACCAGAAAGTTGTTTGCACACTAAGAAAGACAAGGAAAGTCCTTTGAAAACGTTGATACCAACTTCAAAATTAGATCACATACAATAGGAAAAAAAAGATAAGAATATTGAAAGAGTTAAAAAGCTATTGGATAATGATTTGGGTTCATTGGATTTCACACCAAAATTCATGGGAGAGTACACGATTACACAAAAACTAGGAAAAGAGAAAAAAAAAAACATAGTATCAACACAATCCACATATGAAGAATGTGATCACATGAGCAATCACCAAATGAAAAAGTGATGGAGAAGCTTAGAAGAGGTTACGAAATTTTGAAATAAGTTGGTTATAATGGAAAAGGATACGGTGCTAGAGAACAAGGTATCTATGTCCCTATAGGACCTAACACACAAGAAACAACTAGTGGTCTTGGTTATTGTCCCTCGAAAGAAACAAAAGAATTAAAGAAATCTTCACTTAATATCAATGTCATCACACAAAAACTCCTAGTACATATTCAAATGCATGTATTAGGAATGATTGGGATACATTAGATTTTACACCCTCCTTTAAGGGAGAGTACAAAATCTCACAATCTAAAGAGTCTTGTGCATGTATGACACCTTGTACTAAGTAAGAAATATCTCTGCCACAAAAGAAAGGCAAATCTTCTACCATTGATCACAAGGGTACCTTGTCAAGGCTTCTGCAAGCCCGCTTGATATCTCCCCCTGCAAGAACACGAAACAAATTTTACAATAAAATTTTATTTTATGTATTCATCGAGTTAATGGTCATTCCACTAATGAATGCAAGGCTTTGAGTAATAAAATTCAACACCTTAAATATTGTGGTGCTCTTCCTTGTGTTGAAGCACCTATTTCTTCTAATTGATATTGATTTTCATCCTATCATGTTGCTCATCACTATGTGGCATTAGTAGCTTTATGTGTCTTGCTCATTTCCATTCATGGAGGTACAATCTCAAGTGCAACCGTATCTTGGTAGCAATATGGTAGTTCTTGGTGGTTTTATTTGTCTCTATGATTGGGGGGCAAGGATAACTAGTTTTTTAGGATGCATTCTTTCTAAGGATCCCCTTTTCCTTTCTTTCTACTTAAAATACTAACATAGCAAGTATGTTTCCATTTTAAGTGGGGGGCATATTGTCCCTTGCTCATTTTGTGCATGTTCCATTCTTAGTGATGATATTATACATATCCTAGAAGATGCCATCTTTTTATTGAAAGTGTGGCTTTCTTGATCTATGTGATGTGTCTTCTTTGTGGTGATACTATGTTTGATACCCTTCAAGAGTGTGACCTTTCTTGGCATATGATATTCCTCTTGGTGGTAATGCTATGGTTGAGATTCCCTAAGGTGTGAATCTTTTTGTCCTCTCTTGGTGGTGATGTCAAGCATGATGTTCCCTAAGTAGAGACCTTACATGCATTAAGCAAAACCCCTTTGAACATACCTTATCTTATTTGAATTTTTTTAATGAGTGCCTATCATAATGAAGCTTTCTAGCCTTATGAAGCTCAAAGTTCATGTTGTGTGGCACCTTATAAAAGTTATCAAGAGGTATAAATTTTGGTATTGTTGTACGTACGGGAGCCTATAGACCTAGCATGAATTTCCCATTAGCCACTTGTTTGTTTGTGTGGGTGCATGCTGACTGTGTGTGTGTGTGTGTGTGTGTGTGTGTCACTTTCATGGGGGCTCACCTAGTGTATATCAGACTACACTAGCTTGTGTGAGTGGATTTTCAATGGCCACTGAGAATAACACAACTGGCTTGCTTATGGAGCCATGTATTTCATGAGTGATTTTACATCCTTGTGAGTGCATTTGATGGATGTGGCATAATACAAATTTCTATTCCATCTTTCTTTCCTCTTCGCATTAACTTTAACATTGTATTTTTGTGTATCTTGTATTGCTATCTCATATCATACATCGTATGTGTGTCCCTTTTTGCTTATGTTGGTTTTCCATGGGATCTTAGATCTTAGTGGCTTGTGCAACCTCCTTGATCCTTGTCATCCTATCTCATCATAATTTGTGCATTTCGACCCCTCTTGACACATATTTGTCTACTTTAGTGTGAGTTGGATGCAAGGTCATCCTCTCACTAAAGTAGGGGATAAATGTAGTGTAGAAAAATATACTCCTTTACATTTTCACACTATTTTTGGTTCCTCAATTAAATTGGACTTAATTATTCCTTAATAATCCCTATTTTATGTTTACAATCCTAATAAATTACATTTTCTGAAGAGGAAGCTTGAAAATAATTGATTCCAACACATAATTAATTACCTTGAGCAATGTGTGTTCCAAGAATAGGGACCTAGGACCCATTCACCCATGGGTGAATGGGTCCTCCCTAGGCCTTTGAGACCAAATTTAAAATTTGTTTTTGGCAGTATTTTACTGTGTCCCTGAATTCAAATTTCAATTTCATATAGTAATGTTCAATTTTTGAGAAATTAAGGATAAATACCTATAAATACAAGGTCTTTATATCAATTCAAATCCTATAAAATTCATGAGAGCATCAATTCAAGTTCACAAGATAAAATATTATGATCAAGAGAATTCGAGGGTAGATTTATCAGTCATCTACAACAAAAATCAAGATCTCAAGCATCAAGTCAAATTATTGTGCAATCATGCATGTTTTTGGAGCTAATATTGTAATGTAGGTTTCAAGATCCAAGTCTACATTCAAGTCAAGATTCAAGCATCAAGATCCACATCCATTCAAACCATTTCATTTAAGATCAAGATCAACATTTCAGTCCTCCAAAGGTTTATTCAAGGGTTTGTTGAGTTGCAACATAGCATTATTCATTCATCATTCCTTTCATGTTTCATTATTTCAATTCAAAGTTTAATTACCAAAATGGGGTTTGACCAAGGCAAAACCCTATCCACCAAAAACAAATATTTTTCTCCTCTTTGTGAATGTGCAAGTTCATAGGTTGAAGAAAAATTCAAGATCTCAAAAGAACAATTTTTCAAAGTTGCATTTGTTGTCAAGCCATGAAAACTCAGATCCCAAATTTATTTTTGGCTTTCTAATAGTGGGATCTAGGGGAATTAAGAGTGCAGACACAAGGCCCGAGAACTGTAAAATAAGATTTTAAACCTCTACATAGAGACCCATTCACCCATGGGCGAATGAGTCCTAGGCAGCCTTCGAAAACTGCATTTTCGTGACAGGTACACATCACGCTGCCATTTCCAGATCTATCGAAACTTTGTGGTTTTTTCTGTATTATGCTTTAAATTGATGAATAAAGTTTGAATGGGCATAATTGAGTTGTTTTACTATTTTGAGTTCTTCTCCCAAAAGTGTTGTTTAGATTGATACCCCCACCCTCAATCATAAGGAAACTAATAGATTCCCTCATTGATTTAACTCACCTAAGGTTTGTAGGTCAATTATTTGTGGGGATCTCATTTCCTAATGAAATAAAGGAAAATAGGTCCACTATACCTCCATTTTTCCCATTTCAAATTGGTAAACCTATTTTTCTATGTTTCACATACTAAAAAAAATTGCATTAAATTATCTTAAAATTCATGGGGTATCTTTTACCATTGTACATCTTAGAAAGGGGCCACAAAACACATTGGAAATGGAGAGGCACACATATAGTATGAAAGTATATTATTCTTGATTTGACTTAGTGATGTCACTTTTATTACTAGGGGCTAAGTATTTTTATACATGCAAATGATATATGAAATATGCATCGAACCTAGCCTATTGAAACCAAATACATGCAAACCTCACTAATATCAAGTGTGGTATGTTGATAGATTGATAGCTTGGATGTGGTTGCTCATGATTCCAATAGCATGATGGTATGATCAAGCTGATTCAATAGAAATTTGGACAACATAATAGTAGTATGAGAGAAGATTTATGCAAATGGGATGGAAGGCCTCTTATTATAAAATTTCCATGAGAGAAATCAAGGGCCAAGATGGATTGGTTAATGGATGGCTAGGATTGAATGCGGATTAGGTTTTGGATCAAAATTTGTAGTCATGTGGCAAGTGTCACACAAGGGATAAGGGATAGGTTTAGGATGTGCACTAGGAAAACATGCTTATGTGAATGAATATGATTAAGAGGTTTAGATGAGATAAGTAGATGAAATGGAAAGTTAGTTTGAATTTTTGGAGGTTTCTAGATTCAATTAATCTAGGCAAGGAGTTAGCTAGACATATAAAAAAGACACTTGTCACATGATAAAAAATTTAGATTGTGATCCATGTGTAAAATTTAGAGGGCTAGGATTAAATGAACAAGGATTAAGGGATAAAGTGGAATTAAATATTGGAGGAAAAATTGGGGAGGATTATTTAGCCTATATCAATTAATTTATTTATTTAGTTGGAGGATTTGGGGATAAAGGTAATGTATAAATTAATTAAAAAATAATGAATATTAAATATTTAATTAATTGGCTAGGAGAAGGTGGGATAAAGGTAATGGAATAAATAAAATAAATATTATTTATTTAATTAATGGCTTGAGATATGCTAAATTGAGGTGTGGTTGGGCAAGGTCAAATTTTAGGTGCCTACATTTTCTCCCTCTTTGAGATGATGTTGCAACTAAGAGAAGTAACATCATTTAAAAAAATAATAAAACATAGTGGGTAGGAAAGGAATAAGGACTAGTGGCATGATACCCCAATCACTAGAAGGATGACAGTTAGGTATGCCCCCTCGAGAGGACACACAGGTTCAAATAACACGAGTGTGCTCTCGAAATGGATGAGAAGACTAGAGGATGAAAGATAAAAGGATGAACTAGATAAGGATAGATGGGAGAAGATAAAGATGGAGAGGGAGGATGGATTATCATCATGCTGCAATGGTACAATCAACCTAGATTTGACATTGTACTTGACATTATGCATCAAGGTATAATGAACTAAAATGACAATGTGCCAAGTACGTGATCAAAAAGGTCAAATGAAAATATATGCCTTATAACAAAATGATATGGAAAACCATGATTCCCTTGTGGCAGTATCATGCAAATATTATTATGAATGTAAACAATGATAGCATACACAACATGCAAAAAGCAAAAAAAGACTATGCTCCAAGTCAAGTTGAAAACTGATTGATTGATGATGAGGATAGCAAAGTAAACAATAAGAAAAATGTGTAACCTAAGGATTGTGTTGTTAATAATAACAACATGTGGATTGGGAAGGATACATCCCTATGATGATAATTGGATTAAAATGGATCAATGGATTTCAGATGATTTGGATTAAGATCATAAATTGCTTATGGATGATGGGCTAGATATCAAGATTTGATTGCATTGGATGGATTGGATGGGGATGGACGAGAGGGAGGATAAATTAATTGGATAAGATAGGATTGGATGGAGGATATGATTATTAGGATAGAGGGATGGATGAGAACCAATGAAAAGGGAAAACCAAGCCTTGGAAAAAGGATGGACGGATAGATGGATTTTTTGGATAGGAGACAAAATAATAAAGCAAATGGATAAGAGGATGGAGATCCAAGGACTATGTTTCAAAAGAGTAAGATTCCCCACACTATAACTAGTGCAATTAAGGATGGAATATGGTGGAAAAATATGCATGATATGGAAGCATAGTGCATAGAATTTGTATTGTCCAAAGAATGCATGGATATTTTCACCCTAGCTCTCTATCGAGATCAAGGGTGAAAAGAGAGGATAAAGTGGATAGGATAGGGGTATGATATGGATTATAATGGAGGATATGGATGGAAGGATAGCATGGAGTCTCCTTATCAAGTTCAAATATGGGAAGGGTGGATTGATTTGGATAGGATGAAAGGAAATAGTATGATGGATATGGATAAGATAAGGTGAGGGAGATAGGATACATGGTGATTATGAAGATCCTTAGCATTGCCAAGATCAAAGGTAGAAAAGGGAGGATGGACTTAGATAGGATGATGGATAGGGGATGAAGGATAATGAAAGATGTAGATAGAATGTGGTAGGTAGCATGAACAAATTTTACTCCCAAGTGTAGAGTGCAAGAGGATGGGGAGATTATGCATGATGCTTATTTTCCATGTTTTCATATTTTATTTAATATGGACGGGTTCTAGTATTCCTTGCTCATGGAGGTCTGACCTTTTTCCTTGATAGTGCATGGTTTGATAAATATTTTTTCTAATGGGATACTTGTTGCATTGTAAATAAGAAATAGTTTATTGTGAAGGGGATATGACATGGAAGGAATGATAAGTTCTTGGAGGAAACCTGATCCAGGAGGATCTCCACACATGAAAATTCACTTTGCATACCATGAAGAAATTGATGATAGGTGTCAAAGTTTGGGATAAGTGAATTAATGCTTGAGTGAGTATAATATCATGCATTATTCATTGGTTTAATGATTAGTACATTAAGTGGGATGAGAGGCTCATGTATTTTTATTTTAATGATTAGTGCTTTAAATGAGCTTGGGAAAACTCATGCATTTATTCATTTGAAATTGTAAAATGATTAATACTTGTGAGTGAGAAAATGACTCACGTATTATTCATTATTTTGTAAATTGGGAAATTGGTTTCATGTGAGAATCCACCTCACAACTAATTTTCTATTTCTCAATTAGAGGTTGAGAGTCTCTTTGTTTGATTGAGACTTTTCCCATTTTTATGCCTTGAGTTGGTTTGGGATCTTAGAATTGTGGATCTTGTTTTTCCTTTTAAAAAAAATCATGAGATCCTGGAGTTATTCTCCTTTGTTTGATTGTGGATGGGGAAAAACTATTTAAATTTCTTATTTAAGCCTTTGTGAGCCTAGAGCGCTTGGGGAGTGAAGAGTGCTTAGGAGCTTTGTAAGGAATTTTCGTTCTTGATGTATGGAGTAAGGTCATTAGTGTGAAATGCCTTCTTGAATACTTGTTTAAGGAGAAGGTAGTTCTTTATGTAAACACGTGTGAGAAGGTCCCAACATCTTTCAAAGAAGGAATAAAATGATCTATATTCCAAGTGGAACAAGTCCATAGATGTAGCCAATATTGGTCTAGTGAACTTTGTTATCAAACTCCTCTCTCTTGTCTTTTCGTGTGTTTGTATCCATTTTTTAGTTCATTTGCTTTATATGTTATGGTTTTAAAGAATTCCCATTAATGAACTAATTTTCTCTTAATCCATATGCAAATATCAATCAGTAAAAGATCCTCATCGCACACTTTTCTATTGAGTATTACTCACCAAGTTTATGGATCAATTTGGTATCAGATCAATGAGAAATACTCAATAAATGAGACCAAGAAATGAGAATCCTTCTTATCCAAGAAATGACAAAAAAGAGTATTTAAAGAAATCAGATCAAGTTGGTATTAAAAAAAAAGAGTATTTAAAGAAATGTTGATTCCAAGAAATGAGAATCCTTCTTATCCTCTTTTTTTCAAACCTTATAAAGATGACTTAGTTTTTATTACAACATTTTTCACCATGAAGAAAATGGTGGAGAAAATGTATGATGATAAAAGAGAGATTGTTAAGTTGCAAAGGTTGTTGAAAACATCAGAAGATGAGAAGCAAGTAAAGCTTCAAGAACTTGAAAAAATCAACCAAAGCCTTCAATTGGAAAATGTTGAGTTGAAAAGGCTGTTGCAAGATGTACAAGATCAGCTGCAAGCCAAGGATGAAATTTTGGAAATGTTTTGAAGTGATGAAAGATTGGAGAAACCGTCTCCTACAAAAACTATCACTGAAGTATGGAGTACAAGTAATTCTTTGATTATGCATTCTTCTTATCAAGATGATTCTTTTGGTGCATTTTAAAAGCAAACTAAAGGTGTTGGCTTGAAATTGCTAAAGAAAATGGGATATGAAGGAAAAGGCCTTAGAGCTAATGGCCAAGGCATTGTGAATTGCATCTAAGAGGTAGAACTACCTCGATATGCAAGACTAGGCTATGGAAGAGAGGAAGATGGAGCTAACTCCAAAACCATAGAAGCCAGAAAGCCTTCAAATGACAAGTCTGAATCAATGCAGAAGGAACTCTCACAAACTGAGAGCACATCACACTATTTTGATGATCATGATTCCAAGTCATCTCCAAAGGGACAGCATTCCAAAGGAGGAGTTGAGTCAAGTTCTCCTCACCAGATCTGCACTGAAGACCACCATCCAAGGTATAATAAGTCTAATTATTCCAACATTCCTTTTGATTATAAGAAAATCGACAATATAAAGCAAAGTTTATGGCATAGAAAACCATGTACATTTTGTGGTTTGAATAACCATGCTACTGCCAAGTGTTGGAAAAGAATGGCTTTGTACATGAAAGTTATGTCTACTAGGAAGGAGACAAACCACAAAGCCCCCTCTCCTCATTGGGAGGAAAAGAAGGGCAAGAAAGTTTGGGTGTTAAAAAACTATTGTACTCATTGCAAAATGAGTGGGCATTGGATCAGGAAATGTTGGAAGCTTCATTTTGGAAATGTTGGAAGCTTCACACACCAAGCAAGAAGCCTTCACAAAATCCTATGTAGAAGGAGGCTGCAAAAATGATGGGGGAACATGCATCGAGCATCTCCGAACCGGTCCTTCAAGAAAGATAGCTGCAGAAAGAAGGGCCTTTAAATCGGTTTGGTAAGAAATAGATATCGTTCCTGCATAGTGGAGTTTTGTGATCCTGCATATGTAAAACCTCCAAAATCATTGTATTCTTGTTTTCATTATTGAAAAGCATGAAGAAAGTTGATCGCACACGTATGAGAAAGCATCTGAAAAGTTGCATCATATCCATACATAGTGTTGATTACAAGTGAGATCAGGGAATCATGCAGTCCACATTCAACCTTTATTGAGCACAACTCAAATGAGTCAGTGGACTTGTCTAACAGCCCTTGAACATGCCCACATAAATCTTAGTCAATTCATGTTCACCATCGACATGCATAATGCCACGGTGGATGCAAGAAATAGTATGGCTTTGATTAAGAAATTGTGGGTGGCGGGCAAGGCACCTGTCCACCACAACTGATGTATGTTATCTGACGACAATAGTTTGGGCCTAGTCGAAGATGGTTTTCCTTGGTGGGAATCTCGTTCAGAGAAGAGGAAGCTTCTACAAAGCCCCAGTGGAGTAAGTTCTCGAGTTGAGGCGACCGTGGCAGCGGGAATTACAAGACGATTGAGTAGCCTCAGAGAATAGCCCCCACAAATACATGATCCATGTTATAGCAGGAGTGTATGAGAACCAACTTGGAATTGATGCCAAGGTGCATCCCTGTTGTATTGGAAGGGACTCGAGGGCCATCGGGAGTTCCCGGGGCGCAGAGCCTGGGACTGGCACCCAAATCCCATACTGTTGTGCATTGAACACCAAGGTGCATGAAAGGAACAACAAGTATGCCGATTTTCTTTTCATAAGCATCTTACTTAGTTGTCCCATTCTTGGAGTTGGATGTCCCAAAATGGACTTAGGAACAGTCTGCAAGTCGCTCCCCTAAAAAGGAGTGCACCAAATTGCTCCAGAAATGGGGTGCACCAAGCGGGAGACGCCTGGTCGTAACTCAGCTAGCATGGATCCCAAGCTGGAACTGAGTAGTTCCACACCAAGCTGGGACTAAGGAGCTATTCCACACCAAGCCAGAACCAACGAGTGGTTATGTGTTGCCTCAATTCTCCCATCCTCGATGCCATAACGAAATAGTGTTGTGGAGTCGAGCCGAGGTCAGGTTTCGAATGGCTTGTAGTGTAACCCAAAATATTTTTGGATGCACATGCAGTGAAAGGACTTGAGGACCAACTCGGATTCGATGCCGAGATGCAATAAGTTTTGGATGGGATCGAATTTCAGGAAATATGGCCTGACGGCCGACAATGTGGCGAATATAGAGTTGGTGAATCCCAACAGAAAGTTGGTAAACAGAAACATCGATGGGAGAAGATGTGTTTTGGGCCATTCGGAGATATCTCACAAATAAAAACTATTCCTACACCAAATCCAGCTTGTGAGCAATGGACTTCGCATTTCTTGGGATTGGATTCCAAAAATGGCACACGGAGTTTGCAGTTAGATAAGTCCAATGATATTGTTATTGGGTTGTTGGATAGCGAAATTCAGCTAGAAGAGTTCCCTTCGGAATTTATATTTGGCACGACCTCTTCAACATTCCAGTATAAGGGAGTAGTGAAATAAGATGGGAGAGGACCGAATGTATGGGACATTTATTCTCATTAATTTGGAAGGGTGGTTGATTCCAGCAATGTGGATGTTGCAGTGGACCAATATCATCGATATAAAGAGGATGTTTAGCTCATGGTGGACATGGGGATGGACGCCTATAGATTTTATATATCTTGGTCGCACATCACATCCATCCTACTTGATGGTAGTAGAAAGGTTTGATAGATAGTCTCTGTGACTCAGCGTGATCTCCTCTATAATTGACCTGAATCTGTGTTTTGCAGAGATCCGTTACGTGTGAATGGTGAGCCGCAACCAATGATCACAATAGCATTCGACACATAGACACAAATCTCTGAGATCTCCATGCTTGTAGAGGGGAAAAAACCAACACCAGACCTGCGTATCATCCTGACGTGTGTGAGAAAAGGGCGTTGAGTGTGATGTCATTGCATGGTCCAATAGGTGGGTTTTGAGTGCAGCATAGCCCAATAGGTAGTTGTCGAGTATGTGAAGGGAACCATTCGAGGATAGCACCGCAAAGCTGTTCCAATCATATTGGAGGTCTGAAGGCTGGAAGGCTCATTTCTGTATACAACGAGCTCATTCCAGTCAAAGGAAGTGCTTAGAAATTTTTGTGCCAATCATTATTTGGTAAAGGTATTTTTTTGGCATGATTTTTAATTTTCTCGCAAAAGAATATAGCATGCATGACTTTTTAAAATCACCTTTAAATTGTTTGGTGTGATTTTGTCAAAGTGGGTCATGAGTCATCTATTTGGTATGGCTGCATTCTTAAAGGGAGATTAAAAATTCTTTATTGTTGCACACATTTTGTAGTGGAATCAAAGTCATATACTTTACTGCTAATTGCACATTTAGTTACCCATTAGTGCATATTGTTGGCATGCCATGTTGCCATAGAAATTGAGGTAAATTTGATCATAAGGCATTGTAAAAGGATTTATTGTATCCACTCTTAAGTGAGGAAGAGTGAGAGTCTTTATATCCTAAGCCTTGATTGGCTTCATTGTAATGATTATGTAATCACTATTGAGTGAAGCATAATTGCCTAGGCCTATTTTTGGCAATTTATTGTAAAATTGACCAATGAGTGTTCTTATAAACTCTTGGCAAGTGTGATGCTGCAAATTTTGAAGAATTGTAATCTAGGTACTATCAGCTACATGTTTTCATGTTGGCTTTGACATTCCAATTCTGAAGTACAAAGGTGAAGGAGTAGAGGAATGTGCCTTTCAGAAACATTTGCTATGTAGCTGGTATAAGTATTTACAGATTGCAATTGACACTTTTGGAGTTCCAAAAGTTTCTTTTGTGGGGAGGTTTAATCTAGGAGGACCTCCACACATGAAAATTCACTTTGCACACCATGAAGAAATTAATGATAGGTGTCAAAGTTGGGGATAAGTGAATTAATGCTTGAGTGGGTATAATCTCATGCATTATTCATTGGTTTAATGATTAGTGATTTAAGTGGGATGAGAGGTTCATGTATTTTTATTTTAATGATTAGTGATTAAAATGAGCTTGAGAAAACTCATGCATTTATTCATTTGAAATTGTAAAATGATTAATACTTGTGAGTGGGAAAATAACTTACACATTATTCATTATTTTGTAAATTGGGAAATTGGTTTCATGTGAGAATCCACCTGACAACTAATTTTCTATTTCTCAATTAGAGGTTGAGAGTCTCATGGGCATGGTTGAGTGTCTCTTTGCTTGTTTGAGACTTTTCCCATTTTTATGCCTTGAGTTGGTTTGGGATCCTAGAATTGTGGATCTTGTTTTTCCTTAAAAAAAAAATCATGAGATCCTAGATTTATTCTCTTTTGTTTGATTGTGGATGGGGAAAAACTATTTAAATTTCTTATGTAATCCTTTGTGAGCCTAGAGTGCTTGGGGAGTGAAGAGTGCTTAGGAGCTTTGTAAGAGCTTGCTTTGTAAGGAATTTTCCTTCTTGATGTATGGAGTAAGGTCATTAGTGTGAAATGCCTTCTTGAATACTTGTTTAAGGAGAAGGTAGTTCTTTATGTAAACACTTGTGAGAAGGTCCCAACATATTTCAAAGAAGGAATAAAGTGATCTGTATTCCAAGTGGAATAGGTCCGAAGATGTAGCCAGTATTGGTTTGGTGAAATCTGTTATAAAACTCCTCTCTCTTGTCTTTTCGTTTGTTTGTATCCATTTTTGAGTTCATTTTCTTTTTATGTTATGGCTTTAAAGAATTCCCATCAATGAACTAATTTTCTCTTAATCCATATGCAAATATCAGTTAGTAAAAGATCCTCATTGTAAAATTTTCTATTGAGTAGTACTCACCAAGTTTATGAATTAAAAACAAATTTGATGAAGGTGGAAGAACCTATTTTATAGGTGTGAGGTTCATGGGTAGCTTGGATAGGGGTGAAGGGATATTTTGGAGGATTAGGATCATGCCATGGAGATGAAGGGATTACTCGATCTTGAATTGGGGAGGGATCATGTGATGAAGTGGATGGTGCAATTTTCTTTTTCTTATGAGATGGAAGGGGATCATGACATGGAGTGGAAGGGGTTTCTTGATCATGAGAAGGGATAGGATCATTAGATGGGATGAAGGATGTGCTCTGACCATGATTTAGAGAGGGACCATGATATGGTGTAGAAGGGATATGATTATGAGATGGAGGGATGATTTGACCTTGAGATGGATTAGGATCATGACATGGAGAGGAAGGGAGACATTGATCTTGAGTTGGGGTAGGATCACAGGATGAAGGAGGGGGGTATCTTTCTCTTGAGATAGAAATACATCATTGGATGGAATAGAAGTGATATTTTTATCTTGATTAGGAAGGGGATCATATGATGGAGGGGGATCATCTTGGATGTCCTCAACAAAAATAAGATCATGATCAAAGATTAAATTATCAAAGATATCACTATCAAACATAGGATTATCGTGGACATAATTTTTTTTGGATGGATTGGATGATGGTGTTCGATCTATGTTTTGTTGTCATGGACATGATCTTGATTTAGGATAGGGTACATATGGGCATGTTTTGTACCAAGTTCTTGGCATGTTTTTATTTGTGTAGATGGTATGATAGGGCATGGAGGTTGGATAGATTGCGGATTCATGACATGAGAAGATTGTAAAAATTTATTGGTGAGCTTGGTAAAATAGGATCCTTTACTAATAGTCCTTGGAGGGAGTCATGAAAGCCTTGATATGGAGTAAATTATTAGGATTGGGGTGATGTGTATTGTAAAGATGTGGATGAGATTTGAGGGGAACTTTGGATGGAGGTTTGGTTTCCCTTGTCAAAGGAAGGTGTAAGATGAGAAATAGGAGATCAAATGGAATTTGGTGGAGGTAGGGAGGATGGAAGTTTTTCACCAATACTAAGGAAGTATCCAAGCATGAAACTTTTTCATTGTTAAAGTAGTGATTGAGGATCAAATTTGTAGTAGTGGATGGGGTGATGTGGATGGTAAGGATGTGGGTGGGATTTGAGAGGAAATTTGGATGGGGGTTTGGTTCCCCTTACCAAAAGAAGGTGGAGGATGAGAAATATGAGATGAATTAGAAATTTGGGGATTTGGGGATGATGGAAGTTGTGTACCAATACTAAGGAGGTATCTAAGCATGACCTCTTTATTGTTATTGAAGTGATAGGAGAGGGAAAAATTAGTGAAGGCTTGGTGATTGGAAAAGGGATGGGTAAATTATTGGGTATAGGAAGAGGTGGTGGATGGGGAGAGATCATTTTCATCCACAAGACTTTCATTATCATCATAGGGATCATATTCAAGTTGACTTTGAGTGTGATATTTGGTCTTGTTGGATTAGGATATGGGTTCATGATGTTGGGGTAAAATGAGATGGATGAATGTGGATTAGAATATATTAAGTTGGATGGAGGATATATTAGATGGTTAGAAATGGAGGATTGATTTTTGATGAGGGTGAAAATTAGGATGGTGGTTAGAAATGGATTGGGGATTAGAATAATAGGGCATGAAGATGAATATGAAGGATGAGATTGGATTTGGGGATCAAATTTAAAGACCTAAAAATGATTTGATTTGATTAAGGATGATTATCTATAATTAAGATATACCAATGCTCATAATTAAGATTTAATTGGATTTGATTTCTACTTAAGATAGGCAAAGTTCTTAAGTAAGAATTGATTGGATTTGATGACTATACTTAAGATAGACTAAATTTCTTAAGAAAGTTTGGATTAAGGATGAAATAAACTTAAGGTCTTGGTTTTTTATTATGATATTTGATTTGAAATGGATGATAGTGGATTAAGGATATGATCCTCAGGTGAAGGATTTTGATGGTGATGAAAGATATGGGGTATAAAGGATTTTAATTCCTTAACAAAAAAATTATGTTCAAAGGATGATTTTAGATTAAGGTTTTGATGTTTGATTAAGATTATATAGATGGATAATGGATGATTTAATTTGGATAGGTGTTAAATGGAATAGATTAAGATTTGGTTAGAATGGGATTAGGTTGACAAGGGGATTGTATTAAGATGACAATGAAGGATGTGGATTAAGGATGATAATAGATAGAGGATACTTAGTACAAAGATGAATGTTGATTAGGATAAGGACTAGGAATGTGATTGGATTAGGAAAATTAATTAGGATTAGGGTCCTAAATTATGGATTATGAATGGATTAGGAGATAGATTGGGATGATTAGGATATTTGGGATGAGATGGATTGGATGATTGGGATAAGATAGATGATTAG
>VDFB02353493.1:71248884-71384863 GCA_007258455.2 Sequoia sempervirens | reverse complement strand
TATTTAAAGAAATGTCGATTCCAAGAAATGAGAATCCTTCTTATCCTCTTTTGGTAAAACCTTATAAAGATGACTTAGTTTTTATTAAATCATTCTTCACCATGAAAAAAATGGTGGAGGAAATGTATAATGATGAAAGAGAGAGTGTTAAGTTGTGAAGGTTGTTGAAAACATCAGAAGATGAGAAGAAAGTAAAGCTTCAAGAACTCAAAGAAATCAACCAAATCCAGTTGGAAAATGTTGAGTTGAAAAGGTTGCTACAAGAAGTACAAGATCACCAAGTAGTTAAAGATGAACTTTTGGCAAAGTTTTGGAGGATGAAAGATTGAGAAACCATCTCCTACATAAACTATCATTGAAGTATGTAGTACAAGTAATTCTTTGATTATGCATTCTTCCTATCAAGATGATTCTTTTGGTGCATTTGAAAAGAACACTAAAGGTGTTGGCTTTAAATTGCTAAAGAAAATGGGATATGAAGGAAAAGGCCTTGGAGCTAATGGCCAAGGTATTGTGAATCCATCCAAGAGGTAGAACTACCTCAATATGCAAGACTAGGCTATGGAAAAGAGGAAGATGGAGCTAACTCAAAAACCACAGAAGCTAAAAAGTTTTCAAATGACAAGTCCGAATCAATGCAGAAGGAACTCTCACAAAGTGAGAGCACATCACACTATTTCGATGATCATGATTCTAAGTCATCTCCAAAGGGAGAGAATTCCAAAGGAGGAGTCTAGTCAAGTTCTCCTAACCAGATCTGCACCGAAGACCACCATCCAAGGTATAATAAGTCTAATTATTCCAACATTCCTTTTGATTATAAGAAAATCAGCAATATAAAGCAAAGTTTATGGCATAGAAAACCATGTACATTTTGTAGTTTGAATAACCATGTTATTGCCAAGTGTTGGAAAAGAATGGCTTTGTACAGGAAAGTTATGTCTACTAGGAAGGAGACAAACCATGAAGTCCCCTCTCCTCATTAGGAGGAAAAGAAGGGAAAGAAATTTTGGGTGTTAAAAAACTATTGTACTCATTGCAAAATGAGTGGACATTGGATCAGGAAATGTTGGAAGCTTCATTTTGAGCTTCATCACACACCAAGCAAGAAGCCTTCACAAAAGCCTATGTAGAAGTAGGCTGCAAAAATTATGGGGGAACATGCATCGAGCATCTCGGAACTAGTCCCTGAAGAAAGATAGTTGCAGAAAGAAGGGCCTTTAAATTGGTTTGGTAAGAAATGGATATCATTCCTGAATAGTGGAGTTTTGTGATCCTGCATATGTAACACCTCCAAAATCATTGTATTCTTGTTTTCATTATTGAAAAGCATGAAGAAAGTTGATCACACATGTATGAGAAAGTATTTGAAAAGTTGCATCATATCCATACATAGTGTTGATTACAAGTGAGATCGGGAATTGTTATCTAATTTTTAGCCTTCAGCTAAATCGGTAACCATAGTGTTGTTCTTTCATGTTGTTAAAAATTAAAGATAAAACCATAAAACTGATAGTTTCATCATGCATGAAGAGTGATTGTCAAAGAAAATTAGATTACACCTTGTCATTTCAATTTTGCATCATAGCAAATGTGAAAGAGAAACATGGATATACAAATGCAATCTTATATTAACAATCTTGAAATGTACATGTCCCTCACAAAGCCAAGGGAATAACTCTCTTATTCAAATGAAAATATGAAACAACTTATACATGAATAAGTAAAGGAAAGAGAGAATGTGCATGTAAGAATGGAACCAGTCATTGCCTTAGAATGATTGGTCACAAGTTGCCCTAGCCTAACCGCTTGTGCCCTCCCAACTCCATTTCGCTCCTCACCCTACATCTGAAGAAAACATGGTGTTAGAGCGAGGCTCTAAGAAATGAATGATTCAATCCTTGCATACACACCTACCTATGCATGTATAAGCTAATCCATAAATGCATTAAACAAAAGAACATTCAACATATGCATTTATTTTCTAACGTTTGCTTCATGTGTAGATTTAGGACAAGGATTATTGTTTCATTATCAAATCAAATGTTGCATGTGGGTAAATGTGGCTCCCAAAGGGTAGAGCTCAACATTCTTTGAAAGAAAAGGAAATTGAGCAACTTGATCAAAGATCTATCTCTTATCAATGCATCAAATCAATATGGAATCATACCAGTTGATCAACTTTCATTATCAATGTTTTGAAGATGCATCAAGTTCAATTATGCATCAAAGTGTTTTAAAGATGCATCAAGTTCAATTATGCATCTATTTAATAATGAGGAAGAATTTCATATTGTTGCCAAGTCCCTCTCACCACAACCCTGTTGGGCAGTTACTCATCACACAGGAAAGCGATCTGTTAGGTCACCCACACGTGACAAGTGGCTGTCAAACAAAGTTAGAATGAGGAGACCATGCATGTTTGTCACATATAACTTTAGCAGGAGTAATGGTTGACTCATGGTCATGGTACAAGTGTAAGGACAACACCTTTACAGGAGCTTACAAGGTTGACAAGCATGAAAGGTATCCAGAACAAAGCATAATTGTCTTCATGGAAAAGAAGCATGGTTATCTAATTCACAGCCCCATGAGTTAGATGAATGTGATGTCCTTGAGATTGAGAGCATGACAAGTTTGAATGCATTCTGAACATGAAAGATGAGGACAACAACTAAAGACAAAACCTGAGGTTGTACAAGGCTGAGTTCAAGGCCTTCTAAACCAAACATCAGACAACAGGTTTGCCAGCTAGCAATCAAAGTGTGAGTGATGAGAATGGCATAAGTAAGGATCATTCCCAGATTCAGTCAAACAGTAGCAACCATCACTTGAAATGGGGCAGTCATGTGCATTGACAGACAAGATGTGCTTCAAGGAAGGCATGGGGCAGGGCATTTCATTGTCAAGTTATAGGGACAGCAAGTAGTACAATGGTACAAATGTCATGAGTCAGCGGCCATGAAGTGTACGACAACATCATTGTCTTCAAAAACAACACATACTAATCAAATAAATGTGAAAATCAATGAAGACAGCATAAAGGAGTCCAAGGTTCCTGTGCAGGAACAGCGGATTGACATCTCTCGGTGATAATTCCAAGAATAAGTCTGCTCACTGTCATAACGACTAAGCACAGCCATCAACTGTCATCAAATGAATGAGGATCAATACATAGACAATCAAAAGAAATGACAGCCACACTTCATAGAGAGCTCAATCCTAAAGAGCAGTCAGCAGAGAATATCAATGACAGACCTCAAATTCTAGCATATGAAGATGCTTGAAACAATCTAAGTTAAATCTCTCAGTTAGATCAAGAATGGAGGCAGTGTTACAAGGAAAATAGTGATCTTATGAAATAGTATCAAAAGCCAGTAATGCAGTCCTGTATAGGCCTAAAGTGATCAGCCCTTGGAAAGATAAAAGGTAATGTCATCATCATATGACATGATGGAGTGTTAGTTTATGAGTCTTAAGGCACAAAACACAGTCCAATCAAAGTGTGAATTAGCATTATAGGACAGTCTAATCAAATGAATTGAAGTCATGATAGTCTGGAGTAGCCTTGGTATGACTGTCTAGGCTGATGAACATGGGAAAGGGAGACAGCTTCAACATTACAGCAGTCCCAACATCAAAGTCTAACAGCAAGATCACAAACCTGTGACAAGGATGAGATCATCCAGTGAAGGCAATATGGTTTTTCCTGTAAGGGATTTGAAGGAGCAGATCATAAAGCAAATTCACAGGGACCACCGAATTCATGTCTTCAAGAAGGATTCAAAGAGGATTGCTCATTATTTTCATAAAGGTTAAATGGGTGCATTGATAAGTCAATTGAAGAAACAGGACCCAAGCCATGGTCCACAGTGGTGGAGAGTACAAGAACAACATGGTGAATTTAAATAGTATCTACATTTCTTGCTCCATGATCTAGGGGTTTGTTTTGTTACTTTTTCCTTTTCCACCTTTTGAGGACTGTAGCAGCATATAAGTGGTCAGCCCCTTAGATCACAGAAGTACGGGAAGCACAGTGATAGGAAAGTTCAAATCAAAGCATATCATAGTCAACACTGTATCTGAGACAGGTGACATGAAATGTACAAGCCCCAAGAACAATGACATTGGAGTTTATTGGACAGTCAATTCAGTAAAATTGTGAAGCCCTTTCAAGGCTTTAAACTGCACAGGGAGATGATAAAACATACAAGTATTTGAAGTGGAGTGAGAACATGGAAGCATTGGAAATGCATGTACTTCACTTAAGAAAAGAAAAATGAACAACTTTTCAGCATAATTTTGAACTTGAGAGCCAACCAAATGAATATCAACAAAATGTAAGGCAAATGCAGAAATCATAAATGAGAACATTCTACAATAGTGAGGAATCTGGTTGCTCATTAAAGTGTTATGTAGCCTCTTCAAAATCATGTTCAGGAATCAAACACAGAGTATGGAGAAGGTTATGCAAATTTTTCAAATCATTGGATACAGTCTCAAGGAAAGTCAAAGAATTTGCATAAGAGGTAATTATTTCAGTTTGTTCCAGAAAAAAGGAAAGATCATTCAGGTGATGGTGTATCTATAGATTAAATGAAGCTGAAACTTCAAATTAGTGCATTCTTTATTGAGGCCAAGCAAATGAAGATACCATGTACCCAGATGTCTAAACAACATAAAGGTGAAAGATTTTCTAAGCCATCTGCATTTTGCAACAAATCTGAACCTTTCAAAAGAAAATATGCAAAACCCACCTGGGGGTTCAAGTTTAAGGCAACAATGCTACAAATTCAGGAAAATAGGGTGTATTTCAAAGACCCGTTTGCATTCTACACAAGAAATTTGAGTTTCTTCATGAAATCAAAACAACCCAGCTTGGCTTTATCAAAATCCGCAAATACATGAAAAAATGGAGAGGAAGTGTTCTGGGTTGAAATAGAAGCACAACAATATGATAAATTATGTTTTATTCCTTACTTGGTGTGACAACAAAGGCATATTTCTCCATACCAGGTCAAATAACCCACTTGGGGTTCATGGAAAAATCAAACTCAGAGTTTTCAAAAGGCATTTAAAATCCTGTTAAGAGCAAGCCAAAATATGATACACCTTTTATCATGTTACAGGCCGTAGCTGAAAATGGCTTTTTGTGTACAGCATAGAAAACCCAATTAAAAAATTGGAGGCCAAGCCACAGTTGTTTCTTTCTTTTTCTACATTCTAGGAACCCATCTGGGTTGTCGATGTTTGTGAAATTCAAGCAGGAAGCCATAAGAATACATGCAAGTTAAGAGATAGGTGAGCACGAACACATTTTCCTGTTCATGGCCGTGGCCATGCTTGCTTCTTTTATAAGAACAACAGAAAAGAAACAAAATGGGCGTCCTCATTGACAAACCCCGAAAAGAAGCAAACATTTTATGCTTTATTGTCAACAGAAGAAGCAAGAATCTGGGTTGTTTTGAACTGAATCAACAGAAAAGTAGAGTCTATCAAATTTTACTTGAGGCTTGCTCATATAATCTTCACATTTTGCAAGATTTTGTCGCACAGTAAGCTTCACACAAGTTTTTTTTGCTTTTCATGGCGACTGTCAGTGAGGAAAGCAACAGAGAAAGAACAAATTTCACCAAAGTTTGTTCATGGTCGTGGCCTGTGAGTTAAGAATCGGCCTCTAAGTCAAGGAAATGCAAGTTTCAGTCAAACAAAAGTGTTTAGCTGAGATCCCGTGATGTTTTCATGATGGATAAATGTCAAAATGACCAAAAAACCAGCGAAGATATCATTTTCCCCGCGTTCTCCAAACCCTCATGGCAGCAAAGACAATTTTCAGATTCTTCCAAGTGACAAAATGATGGATGTTTTCCTCATTCTTTCAGTATTATGATTAGGGTTTGACCCCTGTCTTTGCATTTCGATGGGGTGTTTTATTTTTTTCTTTTAAAATCAACACATGATAAATGTGATGGGGCCGAATTTGTATTCCCCCGTAGGCTTTTCATGCCTTATAAACCTTCACACTTAAAAAGCTTTGTTAGGAACCTCACTATGTCATGTAGGCATTATATGCCTTAGGAATTTCTTTCCTCATTTGACTTATGTTGAAGTGTGAAGTGATGGAGTGTGCAATGACCCTTAGGTGATGCTTTGTTTTACATATCATGTGACTTAGAATATTCTTTCCAAAAGCCTTGGAGGTCGACCTTGTTGGCCAAGTAATATTGATACTTATGCCTTTGCAAACCATGTGACTATGACATGTGTGGGAAGAATGCAAAATATGAGTGGTAAGTTGATAGTCAAAGTGCCTTTGAGCCTTTGAGATTTTTGTCATAACATTTGATGTTACATTTTATTCTATGACTGGAGATATCATCTAGGTGACTTTAAAATCACTTTTATTGTGCCTTTTAATGCTAATGTGACACAAAGGATGGTGGGGCCCTTTTGATTTGAGCCTAATTGTAAAGTGATTTTCTAATTGATGTTTTATAAATCACTTAGCCAAATCACTATATTTAATGCTTTAAAAGCCATGCGTTTTCAGAAACACACATATTGCATGAGGGGGGAATATGGTCAAGTGTTAAAATAGGACCAATGATGATTTGCAGAAGTGTGAGATGTGTGTGATGCTATTTGGACTATTTTTAGTGGGTTTGAGGCCAGTTGGAGCTTTTTTTGTCACACTTTTGAGATGGCTATTGACTTAGCTTGGTTTTTCTTCATGTGGAAGGCATTTTAGAGACTTCTAGAAGGTTCTTTTGGAGCCATTTTTGTTTTATCCGAGGATAGTCTTCTAGAAGCACATGTGTGGGAGGTTTTGGGGTTTTTTGGTTAAGTATGTTCATTTGGAACTTTTTAGGGAGTTCTTTCTTTTTCAGCAGGAGGATAGCTACTATCTTGGAGTTATTTTTTGATGAAGCTGCATTGTAACTCAGACAGACTTAATACACAGTAAGCACTTTGAATTGATATAGTAGAGCACTTTTACCTTCTCATTTTTTGTTTCTCATGTATGATGTTAATGATTGATCAGCTTGTTTTGTGAAATCTATTTTTCCTTGCAAGCTTGTCTCATGTTATGCATCTATTTAGCAGAAGGTGTATGTTTGCAGGTTGTAAGTTGTGTTGTTAATTGTGTTGATTAATTGTGAAATCTCTATTTTCCTTTTAATAGCATTATTTATAGACCTTCTTATGAAATATTTATGCAAACTGCATTATTAAGTGAGTTGTGTAAGTCCAGCTTTGTGATATTAATTCAAATATGATGAGTTGTTAACAGGTATAGATTGTTTGGTGTATCACTTTAGTTTTCCTTCAACATGGAATTTCATGCAACCTTACCCTTACCTCAAATTCAGAGTTAAGGATATCAACGGGGAAGCCGACCCACAATCAAGGTCTGCTTTCACTAGGTTACCCACAACTGAAAGCAGTCCAATGTTGGTCCAAATCTGCTAAGTGCATTGGAAAAGCTTAGCAAATAGGGTGCAGATTTGAGACCTAACAGGAATCATGAGTCCACATTCAACCTTTATTGAGCACAACTCAAATGAGTCAGTGGACTTGTCTAACAGCCCTTGAACATGCCCACATAAATCTTAGTCAATTCATGTTCACCATCGACATGCATAATGCCACGGTGGATGCAAGAAATAGTATGGCTTTGATTAAGAAATTGTGGGTGGCGGGCAAGGCACCTGTCCACCACAACTGATGTATGTTATCTGACGACAATAGTTTGGGCCTAGTCGAAGATGGTTTTCCTTGGTGGGAATCTCGTTCAGAGAAGAGGAAGCTTCTACAAAGCCCCAGTGGAGTAAGTTCTCGAGTTGAGGCGACCGTGGCAGCGGGAATTACAAGACGATTGAGTAGCCTCAGAGAATAGCCCCCACAAATACATGATCCATGTTATAGCAGGAGTGTATGAGAACCAACTTGGAATTGATGCCAAGGTGCATCCCTGTTGTATTGGAAGGGACTCGAGGGCCATCGGGAGTTCCCGGGGCGCAGAGCCTGGGACTGGCACCCAAATCCCATACTGTTGTGCATTGAACACCAAGGTGCATGAAAGGAACAACAAGTATGCCGATTTTCTTTTCATAAGCATCTTACTTAGTTGTCCCATTCTTGGAGTTGGATGTCCCAAAATGGACTTAGGAACAGTCTGCAAGTCGCTCCCCTAAAAAGGAGTGCACCAAATTGCTCCAGAAATGGGGTGCACCAAGCGGGAGACGCCTGGTCGTAACTCAGCTAGCATGGATCCCAAGCTGGAACTGAGTAGTTCCACACCAAGCTGGGACTAAGGAGCTATTCCACACCAAGCCAGAACCAACGAGTGGTTATGTGTTGCCTCAATTCTCCCATCCTCGATGCCATAACGAAATAGTGTTGTGGAGTCGAGCCGAGGTCAGGTTTCGAATGGCTTGTAGTGTAACCCAAAATATTTTTGGATGCACATGCAGTGAAAGGACTTGAGGACCAACTCGGATTCGATGCCGAGATGCAATAAGTTTTGGATGGGATCGAATTTCAGGAAATATGGCCTGACGGCCGACAATGTGGCGAATATAGAGTTGGTGAATCCCAACAGAAAGTTGGTAAACAGAAACATCGATGGGAGAAGATGTGTTTTGGGCCATTCGGAGATATCTCACAAATAAAAACTATTCCTACACCAAATCCAGCTTGTGAGCAATGGACTTCGCATTTCTTGGGATTGGATTCCAAAAATGGCACACGGAGTTTGCAGTTAGATAAGTCCAATGATATTGTTATTGGGTTGTTGGATAGCGAAATTCAGCTAGAAGAGTTCCCTTCGGAATTTATATTTGGCACGACCTCTTCAACATTCCAGTATAAGGGAGTAGTGAAATAAGATGGGAGAGGACCGAATGTATGGGACATTTATTCTCATTAATTTGGAAGGGTGGTTGATTCCAGCAATGTGGATGTTGCAGTGGACCAATATCATCGATATAAAGAGGATGTTTAGCTCATGGTGGACATGGGGATGGACGCCTATAGATTTTATATATCTTGGTCGCACATCACATCCATCCTACTTGATGGTAGTAGAAAGGTTTGATAGATAGTCTCTGTGACTCAGCGTGATCTCCTCTATAATTGACCTGAATCTGTGTTTTGCAGAGATCCGTTACGTGTGAATGGTGAGCCGCAACCAATGATCACAATAGCATTCGACACATAGACACAAATCTCTGAGATCTCCATGCTTGTAGAGGGGAAAAAACCAACACCAGACCTGCGTATCATCCTGACGTGTGTGAGAAAAGGGCGTTGAGTGTGATGTCATTGCATGGTCCAATAGGTGGGTTTTGAGTGCAGCATAGCCCAATAGGTAGTTGTCGAGTATGTGAAGGGAACCATTCGAGGATAGCACCGCAAAGCTGTTCCAATCATATTGGAGGTCTGAAGGCTGGAAGGCTCATTTCTGTATACAACGAGCTCATTCCAGTCAAAGGAAGTGCTTAGAAATTTTTGTGCCAATCATTATTTGGTAAAGGTATTTTTTTGGCATGATTTTTAATTTTCTCGCAAAAGAATATAGCATGCATGACTTTTTAAAATCACCTTTAAATTGTTTGGTGTGATTTTGTCAAAGTGGGTCATGAGTCATCTATTTGGTATGGCTGCATTCTTAAAGGGAGATTAAAAATTCTTTATTGTTGCACACATTTTGTAGTGGAATCAAAGTCATATACTTTACTGCTAATTGCACATTTAGTTACCCATTAGTGCATATTGTTGGCATGCCATGTTGCCATAGAAATTGAGGTAAATTTGATCATAAGGCATTGTAAAAGGATTTATTGTATCCACTCTTAAGTGAGGAAGAGTGAGAGTCTTTATATCCTAAGCCTTGATTGGCTTCATTGTAATGATTATGTAATCACTATTGAGTGAAGCATAATTGCCTAGGCCTATTTTTGGCAATTTATTGTAAAATTGACCAATGAGTGTTCTTATAAACTCTTGGCAAGTGTGATGCTGCAAATTTTGAAGAATTGTAATCTAGGTACTATCAGCTACATGTTTTCATGTTGGCTTTGACATTCCAATTCTGAAGTACAAAGGTGAAGGAGTAGAGGAATGTGCCTTTCAGAAACATTTGCTATGTAGCTGGTATAAGTATTTACAGATTGCAATTGACACTTTTGGAGTTCCAAAAGTTTCTTTTGTGGGGAGGTTTAATCTAGGAGGACCTCCACACATGAAAATTCACTTTGCACACCATGAAGAAATTAATGATAGGTGTCAAAGTTGGGGATAAGTGAATTAATGCTTGAGTGGGTATAATCTCATGCATTATTCATTGGTTTAATGATTAGTGATTTAAGTGGGATGAGAGGTTCATGTATTTTTATTTTAATGATTAGTGATTAAAATGAGCTTGAGAAAACTCATGCATTTATTCATTTGAAATTGTAAAATGATTAATACTTGTGAGTGGGAAAATAACTTACACATTATTCATTATTTTGTAAATTGGGAAATTGGTTTCATGTGAGAATCCACCTGACAACTAATTTTCTATTTCTCAATTAGAGGTTGAGAGTCTCATGGGCATGGTTGAGTGTCTCTTTGCTTGTTTGAGACTTTTCCCATTTTTATGCCTTGAGTTGGTTTGGGATCCTAGAATTGTGGATCTTGTTTTTCCTTAAAAAAAAAATCATGAGATCCTAGATTTATTCTCTTTTGTTTGATTGTGGATGGGGAAAAACTATTTAAATTTCTTATGTAATCCTTTGTGAGCCTAGAGTGCTTGGGGAGTGAAGAGTGCTTAGGAGCTTTGTAAGAGCTTGCTTTGTAAGGAATTTTCCTTCTTGATGTATGGAGTAAGGTCATTAGTGTGAAATGCCTTCTTGAATACTTGTTTAAGGAGAAGGTAGTTCTTTATGTAAACACTTGTGAGAAGGTCCCAACATATTTCAAAGAAGGAATAAAGTGATCTGTATTCCAAGTGGAATAGGTCCGAAGATGTAGCCAGTATTGGTTTGGTGAAATCTGTTATAAAACTCCTCTCTCTTGTCTTTTCGTTTGTTTGTATCCATTTTTGAGTTCATTTTCTTTTTATGTTATGGCTTTAAAGAATTCCCATCAATGAACTAATTTTCTCTTAATCCATATGCAAATATCAGTTAGTAAAAGATCCTCATTGTAAAATTTTCTATTGAGTAGTACTCACCAAGTTTATGAATTAAAAACAAATTTGATGAAGGTGGAAGAACCTATTTTATAGGTGTGAGGTTCATGGGTAGCTTGGATAGGGGTGAAGGGATATTTTGGAGGATTAGGATCATGCCATGGAGATGAAGGGATTACTCGATCTTGAATTGGGGAGGGATCATGTGATGAAGTGGATGGTGCAATTTTCTTTTTCTTATGAGATGGAAGGGGATCATGACATGGAGTGGAAGGGGTTTCTTGATCATGAGAAGGGATAGGATCATTAGATGGGATGAAGGATGTGCTCTGACCATGATTTAGAGAGGGACCATGATATGGTGTAGAAGGGATATGATTATGAGATGGAGGGATGATTTGACCTTGAGATGGATTAGGATCATGACATGGAGAGGAAGGGAGACATTGATCTTGAGTTGGGGTAGGATCACAGGATGAAGGAGGGGGGTATCTTTCTCTTGAGATAGAAATACATCATTGGATGGAATAGAAGTGATATTTTTATCTTGATTAGGAAGGGGATCATATGATGGAGGGGGATCATCTTGGATGTCCTCAACAAAAATAAGATCATGATCAAAGATTAAATTATCAAAGATATCACTATCAAACATAGGATTATCATGGACATAATTTTTTTTGGATGGATTGGATGATGGTGTTTGATCTATGTTTTTTTGTCATGGACATGACTTGATTTAGGATAGGGTACATACGGGCATGTTTTGGACCAAGTTCTTGGCATTTTTTTATTTGTGTGGATGGTATGATAGGGCATGAAGGTTGGATAGATTGTGGATTCATGACATGAGAAGATTGCAAAAATTTATTGGTGCTTGGGAAAATAGGATCCTTTACTAATAGTCCTTGGAGGGAGTCATGAAAGCCTTGATATGGAGTAAATTCTTAGGATTGGGGTGATGTGGATTGTAAAGATGTGGATGAGATTTGAGGGGAACTTTGGATGGAGGTTTGGTTTCCCTTGTCAAAGGAAGGTGTAAGATGAGAAATAGGAGATCAAATGGAATTTGGTGGAGGTGGGGAGGATGGAAGTTTTTCACCAATACTAAGGAAGTATCCAAGCATGGCACTTTTTCATTGTTAAAGTAGTGATTGAGGATCAAATCTGTAGTAGTGGATGGGGATGATGTGGATGGTAAGGATGTGGGTGGGATTTGAGAGGAAATTTGGATGGGGGTTTGGTTCCCCTTACCAAAAGAAGGTGGAGGATGAGAAATATGAGATGAATTAGAAATTTGTGGATTTGGGGATACTAAGGAGGTATCTAAGCATGACCTCTTTATTGTTATTGAAGTGATAGGAGAGGGAAAAATTAGTGAAGGCTTGGCGATTGGAAAAGGGATGGGTAAATTCTTGGGTATAGGAAGAGGTGGTGGATGGGGAGAGATAATTTTCATCCACAAGACTTTCATTATCATCATAGGGATCATATTCAAGTTGGTCAACAAGTCTATCCTTATTATCGTCAATATAATTCAGGCTGACTTTGAGTGTGATATTTGGTCTTGTTGGATTAGGATATGGGTTCATGATGTTGGGGTAAAATGAGATGGATGAAGGTGGATTAGAATATATTAAGTTGGATGGAGGATATATTAGATGGTTAGAAATGGTGGAGGATTGATTGGAAGAGGAAAGTTTGGGATTGATTTTTGATGAGGGTGAAAATTCAGATGGTGTTTAGAAATGGATTGGGGATTAGAATAATAGGGCATAAAGATGAATATGAAGGATGAGATTGGATTTGGGGATCAAATTTAAAGACCTTAAAAATATTTGATTTGATTAAGGATGATTATCTATACTTAAGATATACCAATGCTCATAATTAAGATTTAATTGGATTTGATTTCTACTTAAGATAGGCAAAGTTCTTAAGTAAGAATTGATTGGATTTGATGACTATACTTAAGATAGACTAAATTTCTTAAGAAACTTTGGATTAAGGATGAAATAAGCTTAAGGTCTTGGTTTTTAATTAGGATATTTGATTTGAAATGGATGATAGTGGATTAAGGAAATGATCCTCAGGTGAAGGATTTTGATGGTGATGAAAGATATGGGGTATAAAGGATTTTAATTCCTTAATAAAAATTTTATGTTCAAAGGATGATTTTAGATTAAGGGTTTGATGTTTGATTAAGATTATATAGATGGATAATGGACAATTGAATTTCGATAGGTGTTAAATGGAATAGATTAAGATTTGGTTAGAATGGGATTAGGCTGACAAGGGGATTGTATTAAGATGACAATGGAGGATGTGGATTAAGGATGATAATAGATAGAGGATACTTAGTACAAAGATGAATGATGATTAGGATAAGGACTAGGATTGTGATTGGATTAGGCAAATTAATTAGGATTAGGGTCCTAAATTATGGATTATGAATGGATTAGGAGATAGATTGGGATGATTAGGATATTTGGGATGAGATGGATTGGATGATTGGGATAAGATAGATGATTAGAAAGATTAGGGGAAAATTAGAATGAATAGGAATGATTAAGATGGAATTATTGGGATGAAAAGGAATGATTAGGATGGTAAAGAAGAATGGAAATGGGTGATTGGGATTAGAATGGATAAATAGAATGATTATGGGAGATGATTAGAATGATTATGTAGGATTATGATGGGATGAATAGGGTGAGATGATTATGATGATTAAGGATGATAATTATAGTGATTATGGATGACTAGGATGGGATGATTAGGATGAGATGAGGGGGATAGGTATAATGATTATGGTTGATTAGGATAAGAGGATTAGGATGATTAAGGATAATTAATATGGAAAGGGATGATTAAGTTGGGATAAGGGATGATAGGATGGGGTAATGAGGATGAGAAGTTTGACTTGGAGGACACCTAGATTTTTTTGTTTTTTGGAGTATTTTGATGTTTTTGGGTTTTTGATTTTTTGATTTTTTTTAATTTTTTAGTTTTCTATTTTTTATTTTATTTTATGATTAATAATGAAAACACCTAATGGAATAATATAAAATACAAAATCCTATGGATCAATTTGGATAAGTGTCCCCTTTTGGTTTTAAGTGGGGAAGGTGATCTAAACATTTGCAAACATAAGACACATGAACAAGCCTAACTCAAGTGGGATTATCAATCCTTGTAGGCACAAGGAACCACAAGAAAAGATGACAAAAATTCTCAACTAGGTGAATCGTCCATATACCACAAGGGTATGTGGGGCCTAATTTGTAGATGAAAGAAAATATTGCCAAACAACCGAGAGGAGAGAGTGACCTAGTCTCCACTTTCACCTCTCTAAGGTATAAATTTCTTAGAGGCTTAGCCCAGATTGGTAATATTTCACTTCCAAGAGAGGTTTCTTTCAATTCACCTCCTACTCTTTATACTCTGTCGGAACATGGGAGTTGAGGTCATCCCTGGTGCAGGGGCACCATGTTAGTCATTTTGAGTAAATGAGGTATTATGTCAAGTTTTGGTGTCTAGAGTATTTTTGTCATTAAATAAGGTCATAATAGACCATATTTTAATGTAATAAGTCACTTTGGTTGATTTGGGAGTCATTTTGTTAAAAGTTGTCAAAGTTAGAAAAATCTTGCAATGTTGCCATATGTTCAAAATGCAAAAATGCAAATTGAGGAAGCCCAATGGTCATGGGCATTCAAAGGGAAGTTAGAACCATTTTAATAGGTTTTTTAATGTTTAAAAAGGTTGGTAACCTTGAGGCAAGAGGTCAGAAATTGTAATTGAAGACTGAACAACAAGAATTCCTTGTTTTTCCATTAAAATTATGTGTTTTTCAATCAATCTTGTTGTTGCAAAGAATTTGCACGACATGTACGGCCTAATGGTGACTCCAAACTGATTGGAATGGTTTCTTGAGTGTTCTAGCTATCATTTGGACTGGTTTTAAGGTGTTCCCATTGAGTTTGTAGAGTTTTATTGAGTTTTCTTTGTAAGAGGGTCTGTAACTCCAGATTTGTGGTTTTGAGAGTATAAAATGTGAATCTAAGCCATTCCACCAAGTGTAATTGGTTTAAACTTGGTGGAATGGCACTCTTAGGTGTAGGATTTGATTTATTTTTTTGGCATGAGCAGGGAAGGTGGATGGATGGTTTTGGAGTGCTGCCCTAGTTGGGTTTTCTTGAGTTTTGAGTTGAAAAGTGGTGCTTTCAAGTAGGATTTGGATGAATTTACAGTGGTAAAGGCTAGATGATGGTTTCTTAAGCATAGGAAGACTTATTGGAGCATGCTTGATGCATTTATTAGGTGTAAAGAGGTTGGGAAGGTGGATTTTCAATAAACCCCCTTGGGAATGGCTTGAAATCATGAGGGTTTTGAGTTAAGTTGGCTTAGTGAGCATTTTTATTGATGAAATTTGTGGAGTTTGGGTGTGTGTAATCTAGTGAAAGACTTTCCATGGATTTTTGGGGTTAGGAGAGAGTTTTAGATAGATTTTCTTTGTAAAATTGGGCTAATTGAGCCCCTATTCAGCGTACCAGTCCTTTTTAGGGCATGAAGTCCTGAGACAACCATATGTGGAAGTTAGATATGTTGAAGAACTCCTTAATGGGTATCTGAAATGCTATTTTCTTTGTGGTTTTGAGTTGCAGTTGAGAAGATATGTTCAGATCTCTCTATTTGGATGGCTACAAGGAAGGTAGGATGAAATTGGGAAGGGCTGATGAGATAGGGTTTTAAGGGTTGCAAAGTTGTTTGAAAGAGTTTGAATTGTGATTGTTAGTTGATTGCCTCCCTGCTTTGCATCATTCCCCTAAGGTGATGAAATCCCTAGGTAGGCCTCCTAAAAAAGAAAATAATACCACTTATTTATGATCCTCAAGATCACACAAGGGTTCAAGAGGAGAGCATATGTGAGTCTTGGGGATTTAAAGATACTTGTTTATTTTAGAGATCAAATTGAAATGTGAATGGTTAATTTTAAGCCCAATTTTGAATATGAAGAAAACATTCCGAAAATGTTGTTTAAAGTGAAAATGGATAGAAAAAATGGATTCCTTATAATTTCATGATAAATTATTATTTTTTTGCTAAAAAATGATTTCATATGAAGAAGTTATGAGCATTTGAATATTGAAAAGAAAGAATAAATTTAAATGAGTGCACCTAATATTTTGAGCATAATATGAAAAATCTACTTAGGTAAAAGCTTAAAGTTGTCACATTTTTAGCCAAATAAATAGTTCGGAGTGAAATATTTTTGGCTGAAAAAATTTCTACTGAATAGGTTTCGTTTCGATCAAAACCATGTGGCCTATACATGGCACATAGGGTTTCATCTAAATCCAAAAAAAAAAAAAATCCCTTTGCTGCTTTGAAATTGGCTTATTTTATGTGTGAGGTTTCTATAGAAAGGACCTGGGTTGAAACCCTTTCTATAGAAACCCTTTCTACTAAAACTGTCTATGTAGCATCCTAGTTGGCAACCAACTCAACTTTTTTTAGAATTTTTTGAAACTTTCAACTTTAACTAAGTATTTCTTTAGTCAGAATGATTTTTTAAAAAAAAGAAAAATACCCTTTTGTAGAGCTCGAAGTGGTGAATCTGAATATATAAATTTTTTTAATATTTTGATTAGTTTTAATATTTTATTTTAAAATAATGCAAGTAGGTTGTTAAAGTTAAAAAAGAGGTTGATTAGAAATTAAAAAATAATAAAACATATTAATTTTTTTTAAAAAATATATGGTGCACTAGAGGAGAGAGTCCTCTTCAAAAGGGTATAATTTTTTTTTGAAAATGATTAAAAAAATAGACAATAGTTGATGTCCCATGAAAACTGTCAAATTCTGACAAGTTTGAATTTAAAACGTTATTACGAGAAAAATATACATCAAAATTTGATTTTTTTTCCATGCACTAGATATTGAAGTTACTTGTTTGGAGAAAAAAATTCAGGGAAAAATGAAGTTTTTTTCAATTTGTTTCTTGGCGTCCCGTGAACATCACTTTTTTTTTGAAATTTTTCATTATTCCAAAATCTATTCTTAAATTGATAAAAAAATAATGAAAACTATTTTTAAAAAATCTAAAAAATTACATGAATAAACATCACCAAAAGTTCTACATTTCATTAGTTTACATCATTTTGAAATTCAAAACATAAAGACCACTTTTATGTGGTGAAGTTTAAAATATTTTTTGTTGTTGGTTGATTCCTTTATAAAGTGTGACACATTTTTTTGTGCTTTTACCCACTTACACCACAATGAAGAGCTTTAGTCCAACTTTCCAATGCTTTTTGAATTTTGAAAACCTGACCTTTGAGGCAAAAGTTATGCCTGCTTTTGTAAAACTACTCTTTTAGGGTTTTACATAGAAGGAGGCTAGACTAAGCCTCTAAGAAGCTAACACCTAGTCACCCATGTGACCAAGAGTCAAAATCCTAAAAATTAAAATAAAAAAATTAATAATTAAAAAGAAAGATTAAATTAAAAATAAATTAAATCTAAGAAGATTTTTAAAACTTAAGAACAAAAAAATGAAGACTAGCAATTCAAAAGTTTTCTTAAGAAAAGGGGAATGGGTATTTTTTATTTTAAGGGCAAGTTTTAGAAAAAAAACCCATAGGTTCTTCATAGTTCGCGGGTACATTTTACTATGTAATACCACAAGCTTTTTAACTCGTTGTATATACATACATTATATATTTAACAAAAACCCTATCAATATATGTATGGCATTTAAGAAAAAAATATAAATCCAACATACAATGATATATACATAATTTAAATATGAATTAAAAAATTTAAGTCAGTTGTGAATATACTTCAAACAATGGTAAAGTCTGTTGGACATATTGGAACTATTTTGTACTGTTTTAGGCTCCAAACTAGCAATGCAAAAAATTGAATTTATAATGACTTGCCCCAACCCTCGACCACCTTGGATCCCTAGTGAATAACGTGAAGTGAAGCATGGAATTATCACGAGATACCTAGGCATCCCCTTTGGCATTGGAGTCTCACTTAAAGAGACGTGATATGGATTCTTACATAATTTAAAAAAAAAACTTTCGAATTGGACAAATAAGTTGCAAACAAAATTCTTTTGGAAAGTCATGTCTACATAACTTCTTCTTAGCTACCCTTTAAAACATGTTATAACTAGCCAACTTAGCTTATCAGAAACTTTCTTTGGGCTAAATGGGGTAATAAAAAAGGCATGTTTGTTACTTTGTAGACTCAATGCATCCAACAAAAGAGAAATGAGGATTGATGATTATAGACCCCCATACTCAAGGCATTTGTCTCATAACAAAATGGATTGTGAAAGCCTTGGATGTTGATCCTCCATGAAAATATCTTGTGCATCACCACATTCAAACAACCACTGCTAGTCACACTTGGGACTTGGTCAACTGGAAAGATAAAATTCTTCTTGCCCCTTACTTTAAAACACATGGTTCTGCCCCCCTTAACTCCATTTGGAAAGTGTTTCAAATGACATCCATAAAATTAACTTGGTATGATCAAAACTTGAGTCATGGTTTGAGTTTCACTTTCTCTTCCATTTGGTAGAACTGTTTGGTCCAATAAGACAATAGTAATTTGGCTATTATCAAAAATTTCAAGGAAAAACATCTTCTTAAAAAGACATTCAAGTATTTCAAGATTTATGGGACCCTTTAAAGTTTGATTGGGAAACATGGTAGCAACTTAAATCTTAGTTTAGACTTCCTCATCTTATAAGACCCCAATCTAAAAAATCAAGCAATTAGTTAAATCTGAGTTGTTGCAGCTCCTATCTACACCATGTCGTGATGATTTCCTTAATAATTGGAAATGGTCCAATAATAATTTTTTTAGAAATTTCCCTCTCAGATCTATATATAAACAACTCCTTCCATCCATCACCTTATCCTGCAGGCTTAACCTCAAATGACATTGCAAACTCAATCGATCAAGGTGGAACAAGTTAAGCTCCTTAATCTAGAAGTCTAAAGTTGACACAAAAACTTAGTTGATTGTCTGGAAAATTCTCCACATTAAAGTCCCTATTGGTGATTGGCTCTCCTTCATCTCTCCTTCTCCATCTTTCCCATTTTGCTCCAAAAAAGAAACTATCAAACATGCTTTTTAGTTTTGCTCCCATGCTTAAAATATCTGGAACTTTCTCTTCTCCAACTTCTCAGTGCTTTTTTCTTAGACTTGGTCTTGGAGAACTGTTCCTCTTAGTCTCTCCTCATCTCACATTATTCTGACTCAAACCTTAAAACACATCACTCTTAAACACATCATTCTTGTTGTCATAGATCCTAAACACATTTGATCCAGGAGGATCCAGAAACCTTAGAAATTTCATTGTCTCAAAATCAAACAGAAGTGGTCTCAAATTGAAGAGCTTGCTGACATGGTCCCGATGCAACTTGAATCACGTCAAAAGGAGACTATATGAGAGAGATATGCTCATTCAAATTTGGTCAATGCATGGTCAAAGATGGTCAAATAGAAAAATTGATGATCATGGAACATGTCTCTACTAGTTCCATCACGTAGAGCTCAATGAGAGCTTTCCGATGCATTTTGAATGGACCAAATCTAAGTTTGTATGTGAAAGTTATGACCGGTTAAAGTTTTGGTCAAACTTAGTCAAAATGATGATGTGGTGTCACCAAAGCTCGACACTTGGCAAGACAGTGGCATATGACGTGGCAGGAGTAGTGATTTGGCATAAATATGGATTAAACCATAATTATTAAAGGAAAAAAAAATGTATGGTTTAAAAAAATAAAATAAGGAGGATTTAGTGGGATTTGATCCCTTAACCCATGCCTTAAAATCCTCTTGCCATACCATTTTTCATGATAAAAGGAAAATCCCTCGGTATACATAAATCTTTAAATAAGATTTAATTCCCCTAAATATAATTTCAACCTTAAAATATAAACTATACCCCTAAAAATGAATAATGCCAAAAAACAAATAAACCAAATGTAAGTTGTAAAGCCCCGGGAACATGAAAATAGAGGGCTAAGACAAAATTGAAGGTTATTTTTGTTAAAGGGAGGTTATAAACGAATTGTAAAAGAGGGAATTTTGTTAAAAGGGAGTTATTTTGTTTAAGAGGGTTATTGTTTTATTTGTTCATAGGGAGTTATTTATTAAATATGGAGGTTACACCCCATATAGCATATTTTTATGTATAAAAAGGGGGTGTAGGTTCTTAATTTTTCAACCAAGTGATGTGAAAACTTTAGAGGGATTTTTGGAGGTGATTTCTCGACAAGAAATTATCTTGAAGGGAATTAGTCATATAAGAGGATTATTCAAGCACGAAGACAAATTGTTTTTGTAATACTTTTCTATGTAATTGGGTTAAGAGGAAATTGAAGCCGAACCTGAGAAAGGAAGAGTACGCCAGTGTCTTCAGGTGTAAAAGTAGAGACTGTGAGAGATTTTATTATAGGACTAAATCTTGGGTGATGTACAAAAGTCGTAATTGCTTGGCATCATTAATAAAGTGGTTCCTCGTTGAGAAGTGGACCCGAAGACGTAGCTCAAATTGAACGAACTCCATCATCAAGCTCGTGATCTCTCTTCTTCTCTTTTGTCTTATAATTCTCTTCAGTATTTGTTTCTTGAGTTTCTAATTATGATATTTAAGTAATTATTTTATGTTTTATTAATTTTGGATACGAACAAGTGAATGCTAATTTTCGTAATTTCAATGGTTAAAATACATGATGACACAATTCTGCTGGATCGGGAAAAATATGTCATTAGGAGTTAAGTGCATATTATTTGTAGACTTCTAACATTAGATCAAGTGGTATCAGAGCAGTTTAACAAGAAGATTGCAAGTGGTGAATGTTAACTAGGTTGAAATTAAAGCAAGGAGAAGGTACACTTGAAGAATTTAATCCAGAGATCAAAAAACGAAAGACCTTTCCACCAAAGATGTCAGAGATTGTAACTGAGCATGAAGCTCCAGAGCTTGATCCAAAATATTTTCAACGAGCTTTCCTCGAGATGAATTCAATGGTGAAAGTTATTTTCCGAGAGAGTCAAGAACGAAAGAGGAAAAAGGAAAGGAAGGCTAGGAAGAAGGAGGAAGCTAAATCCTCATTGAAAGAAGAAAAAGGTAAAGGAGTAGGAGGTGGTGGTGACCCTCTTGAACCTCCATCCCTGTCCTCTTCATCTTCTTCATCCTCTTCATCCTCTTCTTCTTTTTTGTCTAAATCTTCTAAGAAGAAATAACCTATACAGTCTGGATCTAATACACCTTTGTTGAAACCTGATGTTAAATTTGATTTGCCAACCTACAATGGAGAATTGGATGCAAAGAAACTCGACAATTGGATCAAACAAGTTGAAGTTTATTGCAGGGTACAAAATTTCACTGATGATGCTTCAAAGATCTAGTTAGCCACTCTTCACCTGGGAGGAACAACACTAATTTGGTGGTATAGTAAGACTCAAGAATATATTAGCCGATAATATAAAATAATTTCTTCTTGGTTTGAGTTTACAGCTACACTTAAAAAAAAATTATCCATCAGGTCACATGCAAAAAGCAATCATGAATTGGAAATCATTAAGGCAAGAGAAAGGACAAAGTGTGCAAGAATATACACAGGAGTTTAGTAAAAGGGCTTTAATTTTGGGTATTCCATTGTACACACAAGAAACTTTGTTAAAATATATAGATGGATTACGTGAGAGTTTGAAACATACCATACTTATGTTTAATCCAACTAACATTGATGAAGTTGGTGTGCAAGCTATCCATTTGGAAACAAGCTTGAGGAATAGCCATGACAACCTCTTCATGGAATCCAGTAAGCAAAAAGAGAGCAAGAAAGGGAAGGAGAAAATGTAGCATACAACTTCTATAAAGAAAGAAGAGGAAAAGGCTTATTGCTCACATTGGAAAAAGGAAGGCACTACTATATTTTACTACAAATTTCGACGAATGTTTGGTGACATATCGACAAAATATTGTCGACTTACCGATGCAACACTGGTTTAAATTTCATTGCTAGATTTTCATCGCTTTAACGACCAATTTTTATACGTCAAAACAACAACCCAACATCATCGGTCAGTGCCATGAAAAATGTTGGCGGTGCCCGTCGCAAAATCAATGTAACTTTGTCCATCTATCGATGCAAAAAATCACAAAACTTTGCAGAACACCCATTTGAAATCATTGAAAAAACACCAAACGTTCATCCATTTTCTGACAAGGTGGAGCGAACCGTCATTGCCATTACGACGAAAACTACGTCGCGTGTACAACAACCTCATCGCAATTTTTTGTGGTTCGCTAGGCTATGTTCGTTGAAATTGCAATGAAACCCTACAGTTTTTTTTTAAAATTATTCATTCAAACATCTTCCCTCCCTAACACGGTTATATGTATGGGTTTTGTTCTTTGCATGAATAATTTTTCCAATGTATCTTTCGGTATAAGTCACTCCAAAAAGTATTTTTCTTTCCTTGCGTCCTTTATCGGTGTAGCTTATCTGATGTAATCCTATTGGAGAGACTTCATTTTATCGGGCCCAAAGTTATTCATTACTTCCGATGGTGATGGATCTCTAGCAAAATATGTGTGTGCTTTCTCATATGATACCTGGGCGAATAAAAATAACAATTAAACCAAAACCAAAAACCAAACTAGCAACATATAATACATAACTGTATTAATTATATCCAATGAAATTATTTTATCATCAGTGCATGAAGCACATGATAGGTGATTACTAGGAGCAATCCATCCACTCACTTATTCCATTGGTCACTAAATAAGAGAATCATCTATAAAATTGCTACCCAGATTGAAAGGTACCCCTCATATGGATCAAATGGCATGTAAGCAACTAGAGATGATTATTGGGAGCAACTACAGAATCAATAACCTACCAAACAATGGCATGAAATCATCACTAAATACTCATCACATAGTGAATTGTGGATGATTTTAGCATTAACCACATAATTACAATATTTGTATGTTTAATGATTTAATACCAGATGTGTTACAATGCTCTCTCCTAGACCCCTCATACCCAGACCTAGTTTGAACCACGTACTAGTCTCAAGCCAATTCTTGTGCTAAAATGGTTGGGCTCTTCTCTTTTGTTTTTGCGCTACATGAGTACATCCCAAGTTTGTCTAATCCAAACTTGTATATCCCCAGATGTGGGATCCAACCATGGATAGCTTCCCCTGCAAAAGCTATCATCCATGGTAACATATGAGATGTGTTAAAAAGTAAAATAAGGACAAAGGGTAACATATTGAAGCAAAGAGAACTAATGAAAATCACATAAGCTTAAAAGTGTAGCATAATGAAATATTGAAAAGTGCATTACCTTATTGAGCTTCTCTTTGTTTCGAGAATAGTTTAATATTCTCTACTTAACAGGGCCAACCACGTGACGGTGGAAGCTCATTTGGCCCCTACCACCCCCCCTCACATCACTCTTAATTCCCCATACCCGATCATATAACATTAATCATTCATTCATCCATTAATAACACATAGCATTCATTCATTAACATATAACATTCATTCATTAACATATTCACATTCATTCTTTGAGTTTTTACATATTATCAAAAATATGGTTGTCAAAAATATTAGTTTTTAACATTCATTAACATATTATCAAAAATATGGTTGTCATAATATGATTACAATCACTTTTTTTTGTTTCTTTTTTGCAGCTAAAAAAGAAGTGGAGTATCATTTTCTAAATCATCTATCCCCCCTTCAGTTGTTCTACCCTCTGCTCATGATCTTAATGTATGCCTAGTCGTGTACTCACGACATGGAGGGGGGGTCTGCTGAAATAACAAAGAAATGTTAAATTGATATGTTTTATTATTATTGTTACAATTATTTCATTAATTAAAAGAACATTAGAGTGGTGCTCTTTACTTGATGGGGCCACATCTAGTTCCTGATCTTTTTTTATAGCCACATGCTCAACATGCTGAACACCCTCTAAATTCTCTAGAGTTGAAACATAAAAGGTTACATTAATTAATACACCAATTGCAATTAAATATGTCTAAAGAACATTAGAATGGTCCTCTTTACCTGATGGGGAAACATCATGTTCCTGATCTTGTCTAGCCTGATCATGCTCAACATGCTCTAAAGTTGAAACACAAAAGGTTACATTAATTAATACACCAATTGCAATTAAAGATGTTTAATTGTATTAATCCATACTGCATTTTCTATAGCACATGAATACATCCAGTACCGGGATGCACACCATGACCTTCATTTGTAGGTTGTGCTCCACCCTCACCAAGCTGCATTCCAATGTCATGTGCAATATTATCATTGCTTTCCTATTTAAAACAAATAGGCACATAATTACTTTATGGTGGAAATTAATATTGAATAGATTGCACAAGTATTCAATTTTAAATAAACTTCATTGAGTTTATTTACCTATGTGTCGGATGCAGTGGAAGCTTGTGTTTTCCCAATCAAGAGTCTTAGGCATTTAGCCACAACTACATAGCCTTGCTGGAAGGTAATCTTTAGGTCCTCTTCTGTGGGCACTCTATTGAATTCAGAGCCCTACATTTTTGCATAAGATCATAAATTTTGCTTCTATGGTGTGATAAAACCAAAATTGTTTGCAATTTATTATTTGGACGCAATATTTCATTTATTGATACTTACAATTCATGTGGCTAATTTCATATAACCACCAAAACCAAGTTTGTGTTGCCCATGTTTTTCTAGTCTTTCCTTTGTTTTGATGTGTCGAGAAGCCTATGAAAAGTTTAAAATATGTTAGATTATGTAAAAAGAAAGAGTAATCAGTATATAATTACATTTTTGATAGTATCACATACCTTCTTTGGCTCGATAGTGTCTTTCCTTTTTTCTTTTCAACCTTCTCCTTTCCATCCAACACCAGGTCCTTCCACTCCCTCTCCGGAATCATGGGGGGACTCTTGTACTTTTTTTTTTCTCTAAATGTGACCTATATTGGTCCCTCACATACTTTAGATAGGTACCAACTTTCTTAAGGACCTTGGTTCAGTTGAATGTGTTATTACCGAATAGCACAACTAAACGGTTAATGAGCTCATCTTTTAAATCTTGATTTGGGCATTCCACCGTGTATGTATGGTGGGCCCAAAGATCTCCAATGTAATATCATTTAGATGCTTATTAAAAAAATCATTTCCTGCAAAATGATCATGGGATCATTAGTCTAAAAAGAGTGATCAATAAGTAAATTTCAATTGGATTATATATAATAATAATTAAAACATTTTAAAGTACCTGGGACCTTCTCTATCTTTATGGGAATGAAATCCTCAGTCGCCATAAATGTGACCAAAAATGTTCTCGTACTAGTAATACAGGAAGATCTAGGAAATGTTGCTAAAACATCACCAGTACTAGTGGCCTCTGCATCCCCAGGTACATGTCCTGACGCATGTTTTGGCATGTGTTTGCTGCTAGAGGGTGCACTACTTGTTGCCTGCATGTTATTTTTTGCCGACATTTTAGTCAATAATATAGACACAGCTAATGGGGTCAGATGATGTGATGTATGCACAGGAAGATCAAGATCAACACTTGTACCAACCCCTACTCCCCGGGCAGCACCTGCAGTACCCTAATCATGGCCAACAACATCATGAGGACGCAAAAAGTCCTGTAAAACAACACAAATTTTAGTTCATGAAATAAAAGAGTACAAAATATAAAACCATGAATGAACTTATGTTATAATTAAAGATCTCATGACAACTTGCAATTTTCGTGCTCTCTCAGTCAATATTTTAACCCTTTCTCTTATCTCATCTATTTGAGGCACTATGAATAACAACTAAAGGATTTCTTCATTGCATTTTTTTGGGTCTTCCTTATCATATCCAGAGGGTTTGCGAAATATGTGATGTCATCATTTCATAATAGTGACTGCACCTCCCTATGGATGTTCTCCTCTACTGTTGGTGCCTTTCACGACCATCCGACTGTGACAAGAATATTAAAAATATCATCAAAATTAACCCAATAAACTTATGAAAAAAACATAATAATAAAGCATTTTGCTTGTATCTAATTTTTACAATTACAATGAGGTAAACCTATTAGGTAGAAGCGCCTGAAGATGCATCGCGATCTATGCTCTGGGCCAAAGCCTTCCCCCTATGATCAATGTCTCGCTGTGACAAAAATTAAATATAAAAAAATATTACCCAAATGAAACCAATAGACTTATGAAAAAAAACATAATAATAAAATGGTATATTGGAGTCATTAATTGGAGGTTGGGTAAAATGGTATATAGTACGTACCACCCCCATAGTAATTGTGTTTGTATTTATGCAATTCAAATTGTAATCGATTATCAACTCTTCCCCTACAGTTATTGATTCTATTTCACATACAAATACATGGTTTCCTTCATGCGCCTCAAATATGCAATTGGGTTGCTTATTTGTTGACCTAGGTCATGTACTGTTTAGAAACCTTGCAATATTCCCTGATGCTGTTGGCCTTTCGTCAATGTACATAGACACTCCTTTATTTTGATCCTTATCTTTTAGCTTATATAATTTGTTGATAGTGCATACCTACGCATACTTCGTGTATATTGAACCAGCTGCATCCAATCTTTGTAACCGTAATAGGGTCTGATATACTCCATCAATTCAGTAACTTTGTCATAACATACCTTTATGTCGTCCATGCAAAATAGGCCCAAACCATGTAATTACGATGGTGTTATGCGATATATCCTCTCATTGACTCAAAAATTAGTGTTTATTGGAGGAAGTTCCTTGGGTACCCATTGTTTCCGTAGATGTTTGTACCTCAAGGGCACCTCGATGTTTCCTATTCTCTCATCATCATAAGAACATGACCCCCCTTCAGTAAGAAAAAATTCCATGTGTTTACAGAATTTTCTTCTAATATTTTGACCTCTAGTTGATCTCCTTCTTTTAGACCTACTACATGTCTCGCTTTCCTCTTCTCTTCCTAAATTTCCCTCACTCGAGGAAGACAGATTTGAAAAATACCTATTTGGTGGTACTTGCACTCATAAGGATGTTGGATGAATTTCTTTCATGGTGATGTGATCCCAAGGTATGGGGTTGGAGGATTAAAAACCAAGGTTGTCACTACTAGTCAAATGCATGTGGAGGTAACAATAGTTGTGAATGTATCAATAAACCTTGTAAGGGTCTGATGATCAAAGATCACTTAGTAAGCATGGGAATGGTTTGTAGGGTCACCAACCTTATGTTTTGAATCCTTGGGTTTTAGGAACATCCAGAGGAGTCATTGTCTTGTTTCTTGGAGGTTGATTGGGTTAGTTGGTGGAAGGTTGCTATTAAATTTTGTACTTGTCTATGAAATTTTTTGGACCATCTTCCTCGAAGACTGTTCTTTGAGGTAGTACTGGTGTTTGGTTAGTTATTCTATGAAAATTTTTGGACCACCTTTGATGTGAAATAGCCCCTCGTGCAACCATCCTTTCAGTCTATTTCTAAATGGATAGACCCCTTTCCTTTAATGATTAAGCTCCACGGGTTTCTACCCCTATGGTTTTTTGGGTCCCCCAAATAAAATAATAAAATATGGGCCCTACTTAGAAGAACCCCAAAATGTATCGGAGTTTCTTTCTTTCTTAAGAATCTAGTTAAAGAGGCTAATTGGGTCCCTTCCTATCCAACATTCCTTCACCATTTTCTAGACACCCACAACATCTTCAAAGCATTTATACTCTTCTGGAACTTGAAAAAAAAAATTCCACTTTCATTAGTGTTCTCTTTCGGGATTTCCCTAGTGCTGGCATTTGAACTATTCTTTTGGAGGTTTGGTTGAGTCAATGAAATATTCAAAAGTTTTTAATGGCTCCTTGTCTTTTTTTCATCTCTTGTACTGGTGCAAGAGCACCTTGGCATAATTAGGCCTCTATGAAGCAATGTTTTGAAATTTGATTCAATGTTATTGTTCCTACTTTGTAAATCATGTTATTAGAGTCATGTTTCATATATTTGAGGTCATGTTGAGGTCGTTTGGTGTTTATTAAGTCCAAAAGTACAAAAATGAAAATAATGTAAAAAGTTGTCAACTTAATCAAAAAAGCAATATTAAGAGATGAAGATTCATTAGGGTCAGTTAGAGGAAGTTAGAAGGCTAAAAGTCAGTTTCTTTTCCTTTAAAAAGGCTCTTGTATCTTTTATAACTTCGAGGGTGGTTGAATAAAGAATAAGTTCAAGGAAAATCTCTGATTTTTAATCATTTTTCTTCATAAATCTTGCATTTCTAGGCATTATAGGAATTGTACGACCTTGAAGGCATGGTAGAATGGTTGGATATGGTAATAATCTCAATCACCTTCCTGTTACATCAAATTTTATGTATCTTAATTAATATTTGTGTGAGTTACTGTGAATTTACTTCAGATTGCTAAAACCCTCATTTAGGGTAAGCAGAGACATAAATAATTATGTTTCTCCTTTATTAATTGGTGGAATCTTCTGGTTTCTTGTGAGATTATCCTACTATGAATTTTCTTTCATGTTTCAGTGGATTTAGGGAAAAATAATAAAGATAAGATGTGAGGGAATGAAGTTTCTTGATTGAAAAACTGTGTATAGTCTGTGAATAGAGTAATTATGAAGGTTAAGCCCTTAGGGTTTTGTGAAAATACTTTGTAAACAGACTTTGATGCTTTGAAGAGCATATACCAGTCAAACTAAACATGTACCAAGCACTGGACAAGTGTACTTTGGTCAGGAGTTAGTAAAGCAACAAACCCTTATGCAAATCAGGCCTAATTAGGCCTAAATTTGTCTGAGACAACAATATTTGAAGCTTGTGTTGTACAAGTTTTGATACCCGTTTTGAATATGTTTTAGATCTGAAAGGAGGGAATTGAAAATTGTGGATAGACTTGTGTAATATTGCTTAGATTGTGAATGAAGCCCTGACAAATAGGTTGGAAAACCTACAAGTGTTGCAAACAGGGTATGAAGGAACCAGTGACAGTAAGAACTTTAAGGTATTTTGATGATTAAGTGTGAGTTCTTGGTTGTTTTGGTTAAGATATTACCAAGGTATTTGATCTCATTTGATATAAGGTTTGGTGTAAGCATGAAGTTAAAAATTCCATTGCTTTGACTGATCTGTCTAATAATAGCCCTATTTTGGAGACTAAAATGAAAGTACAATATATGATTTTGTTAAATTTTCAATAATAAAGGATGGGAGATGGTTTACATTTGTTTGAAGTGAAATGGAATGGAAATTTTGTGGTCTATATTAGTCTAAATATTGTTTTGGGTTAGATTACTTTATGTTGAGTTGAAATTGTGAAGTTTAGGACAAACATAAAGAGATTTAATGGTAAAATGAAAGGGAAGATTGGGTAATTGTTTTTTTTGATCAAGATGAAGTTGACTAAGGTGTTTGAAGGTGTTGTAATGGTTTGGAACTCTAAAGCAAACTTTGATTGTTTGTGTTGAGTTTTGTGAAGGGAAATATAGTTGAATAAGTGTGTCAAAAGAAGGAAAGTTTAAGATTGTTTGTGACTTGTCAAATGAGATTGTGTGAGTTTGTTTCCTTCCTCTAACTCTGCATCATGTACTTATATACATTCTCTTATGGACAAGCACTAGGCATTTTTCATTGCACTCACAGACCATGTATTGTTTTCAGTCCCTTTGATCATTTGTGGACCTTAATATGTAAATTTATTTCATTGAAGTTTAGAAATTTGAACCCTAGTGAACTTCATGTGTTGTTATGTGATGGGAATTACTTTCAATCTTATAGTAGAAAAAATATGCTAAGAAAGATACAAAAACTGTAGTTCACAGGCCAAAAATGGCCACCCAACTGATTGAACATCTCAAAGCTTGGTTGTTCAAACTAACTAGACACCAGTACTAGGTAGTACTTGGGTTTGTCAAAGGGAAATTGGCTCGAATTGACCAAAATATAGAATGCAAAACCTTGATGGAAACAAACAAATTCTAAATCACTGTACTTGCAACAAGATTTCTAAATGTGGGGGAAAAATCACTTACAGTCATTGTCCCTTGGTTGATTTTCCCTTTCTGAGTGCCCTCACCTCTCACTTTGGCTTTCCTCCTACCAAATGGTTCCTAGTATTCCTCCTTGACTCAATGGCCTTGTAACACTCATCCAGTGAAGTCTCACAACTCTCCACTCAGGGGTTGGATGCAGTGGTTCTTGGTGCAACTCTCCAGTTAGGGTCTCGGTGTAGTATGCTATGTCGTGCTCCTGTGCGTGCAGGGCCAAAATTCAAAATATATAGTTTATATACAAAATATATATGCTATGTCAACATATAGTTTATTTTATTTTCTACAAAATATAATTTTTGTATGGTGGCTTGCTGAGCTTATATAGTTGGTTCTCTTTCTTTATAATTTTTGATGATTTATTTCCTATGACATGATTGAATATTATCTATGGTCCTAGTGATTGTTAAAAAGGCTTATGATATGTGATGTTTAATCATGATGGATGTCAAAGAATTAGTGATTGAAATACTACTTGACTAAAGATTGAGCTATCTAATATTTTGTCATTTAAACATCATGGAAGAAATGCTTGCAATTAATGTCTTATTAATGTAGCCTACAAGGTTTCTTTTCCTAGTTTTTTTTGGTCCTATTCTTGTTATGACTTATTTTTTTACATTGGTCTATTATAGTAATGGGGAGCATATCTAGTGAATCAATTCTTCCAGTCTCTTTGATTCTTATCCTTGTGCATAACAAGTTTTCTTCTATCCTATGATTCATTGATTGTTGGTTTAAAAAACTCATTACAACTAACATGGATATGAATTATGATGTGGGTGTGAGAAGGGATTGTTGAATATGAAGGAATGGTTTAGGAAAGTACTCCTTAATCCAAATGAGTCATTTTATTATCATGGAATGTGTTAAAATACTTTAAAATTAATATATTCAATCTAGTTAATATTGACACATCTAAAGCATTCCAAAGGCACTTCAGAGATATGCTATGACATAAAGAAGATTTTTAATGTGATGTCAAGTCTTGATCCATTAGGGTAGGAAAACATAGATGCATTTGTAAAAAAGGTTCCATTCAAGTTGGAGAAAATGGATAATTACCTAAGGGGCTAATGTGAGATTGGACCAAGTTTATATTATGATACAAATAGCTTGGGAAAAGGGATGATGAAATGGTTAAGTATGGGAAATTGTAGAGATAAATATAACACCAAGGGAAGAACACTAGAACTAATTTTAGCACTATGGATTAATCCAAGACTCAAAATTCCACTAAGAGGCATCCCTTACCTCTTAAATTAATTCCATAGGTGGGTTTATCCTCCAATATAGTGCCATTGGTTAGCTTATCATGTGAACTTCTACTATAAGTAGGATTACCATACACTTTCATAACATGCATGTGTGGTTTCAAAAGGTTTATACGTTCTTGTGAATTTGAAAGAAAGGCATGTTTTGAATTTTCCAATAGGTGTTAGGGGTTAATTTGACTTGGTTTTAGCATTAGAGTGACAAACCTTGTGGTTTAGGTTCCATAAACAAAATATACTCATTTTTTTAGCTTCCTATTATCATCTTTATATTCAATGAGCTTTTTAAAGATCATCTAAATATTCATTGCTAATGAAAATGCACAAAATGATGTGTAATAGATCCAAGGTGAGGCTCAGAGAGCCTCATCTTTTGAAACCATTAACCAAAGAAATGCTAAGAACAATATATGAAAGAGACGAAGAATAAGGAAACTTGTATTATTAGGAAGGACGAGATTCCTTTATATAGCATGACCTCATGTTTGAGTCTTGAAACCCTCCCATATCGTCAATGCATGCATCTAGGCTAACCATGTCAAGTTTCACTCCATACAAGCACAAATTGAAAAAAAATCAATGTTGGCCCCATTCACATGTCATTATACGGGGTCAACATGAGGAAACACTATTTTTTTGGGAATGAAATAACCAAAGATATGATCAAATAATATCTAATCATAAATAGTCATAGAGTAATTAGGATTTGATCATATGGAAATTTCTAGGAGATCTACAATAGTTGTAACATCATGAATTAACAACATTAAAAAGTACATCATGAATTAATTTTGTAATGGCATAAAAATTAAAAACATCATGAATTAATTATGTAACCATATAAGTCAAATATAATTCTATCAAGAAATCAATATCAAATAGATAATATAATCACATAACTCATACATTTCAATGCCATTGATCTTCTTCTTCATCCAACTCTTTGTCTGTAAAATCCAATCCAGATTCGACATTGTAAGGATTGGTCATATCATCATCATCATCAGTAATATCAGTTTCAATAATTTCATCATCCACACGGATATCATCTTCATGAACATTAACTACTACATCATCATGATCTAGTTCCTCTTCTTCGACATCTTCGTCAAGCACATCATCAACTAACTGTTGATCCTGATCATCATCTACATCATCTTCTAGTTCTTCGGTATCTTCTTCTTCCACCAGATTATACTTTGTCGGCCTTCCTCTTGGATCATGTCTAACAAGAAATGACCAACCCAGTTTACTTGCAACCTCTGAGTAAAATACCTGCTCACATTGGCTTGGAAGAACATAGGGCTCATTTCCAACTCGCTCGATTGACCTTGTATTAAGCATGGTAAATCCATTATCATGTTCAATAACAGTTCTCTCGGGATCATTTTCATTCAATCGTAGCATGTACCATTGGACGACGAACATAACTAATTTGAAGTACTTAAAGTCACACTCAAGTATATCATCCAAAATCCCATAGTATCAATTTTCTGAGACTTCTAGATGTATGTCGCTTCTAGATAAAACATTAGTCACCTGAAAGACTACAGTTATCCCAAAATCACAAGTTTTCTTCCTGTCATCCAAATTTTTGATTCAAAATTTATGACCATTGCACCACATAGCCTTGTGGTGTTTCACCTGCAATATTTCAAACATGTAAAAATTATTGCATCGTCAGTTGATAAACATATTTATTCTTGGCCGAATGTATGCAAAGAAAAAAAAAACTCAACATATATATACATCAATATAATTGAAAATAATTAAATAATATGGGTGATTAATATATTTATATGTACCTATTTATCTCTTAAACCATATGCTAAATCAATTTCCCTTGGTGTAACATTGGAATCTCCATTACGATGAGCTTCTTTAACCAATGAAGCCACACCTTCCCATGTTAATTCATGACCGGATTGTTGAAATCGTTCAATCCATACCGTCATCCAATCAAGATTGTTTACAACGTACAAATGTAGTGCATCCCACTCTTGACCAACTGTATAAAAAAAAAATGAAATTCACAAACGATCTATAATTGGTTAATTACCATGGTATACAACCTTAATTTATAATTGATGTACCTGAAAACCTAACATCCCACTACCAATGATCTTATTATCTTTTGTTGTTGGATGAATTCAAATTAAAGGAGTATGCACAAAGAATGAATTATGACCTTGAAGGGTACATACACTCTTGTAAGAAAAAGAAAAACCTTAGTGGATACACCCATGTTCCTATATTGAGGGAAGATTTGTTTAAGAACAAAGAAGACAAAGAAGCGGAGGAGGTTATAGAAAATTTCATGGAGTTAGAGAAAAAAAAAGCAAAGGTTGCAATAAATGGATGATTCATCTGAAGAAGAATCCGCGGGAGGAAATGAAGCACAATCACATCAGAGAATAGTCTTTTGGATGACGAATGATGAATATGAAGAACTCTCTGACAGGGATTTACAAGTAGCCAAGGAATTGTGTGTAGATGAAGATGATAGGCTTACAGCCTATGAATCCTTTATTTCTAATAATGAGTTTGTCAAGTTAAGAGAATTTAAATCTTTTTTATATAATTACAAAGGAAAAAGGTTCAGGGAATCCATCCCAAATATTACCCCTGAAAATGAACAGCAATTGATGAAAAGGTTGAAAGATGATATAGATACTGAAGTGCAGAACATGACCCCTGAAAGGGGTAGACAGTTGTTACTTGAAGCTGGTGTAACAGTATTTCCTGGTTGGGACCTCAATGCCTCTTTAATTTTTGATAGTTTTTTGCATAACAAGGAAGGAGAATACACATTAAACATAGAGGGTGTGAAGGAAATTTACATAGGGTCAAGATTCAATCTTGATGAAAATTCAATGTTGATATGGGCACTATACCTACCTCACAAAAGGCCAAAGATCATCGATATCGAAAAATCCTTTGGACACATGATGACCCTTAAAGTTGGGGAAACTAACCCTATGGCTTCAGTAGACATGGGCATAAGCATTTCCAAGTTCAACAAGGCACAAACAATACAGTTGATGAAAGAAATAAATTATTACAAAATGAAAAGTGAAAAATCAGATTTGGAAATTACTGCCATGAAAGATTCCAGAATGAAGATCACCTCTGGAACTAATACAGAGTTGCGGAGTGAATATGATAAGTTGTAAGAAGAACATCAACAACTAGTAGAAAAGATGAAGGACCTTCAGTTTAACACTGTGGCAATGATGTTCCACAAGAGATTTACAAACCTAAAGATATGCCTTGATAATTTTTGGCATGTTCACAAAAAGAACTATGAAGCCATTCTTGAGCATGGGAGAGTGAAAAATAGATTGGGTACTAAGAGACATGATATGCAACTACATGAGGGATCCGAAACCAATTCCATCTCGTCCATTGACACAATCATGAGAAAGCATGACAAATATGATGAAGACTTACACTTAGAAAACACAGGGTTTGATGATACTGTGAAGTTGGGATTACCTAAATTATGTGATAAGAATGGGTTTATGAAGGAATGAGATGATTGGATGGATGAATGCAATAGGATACTTCAGGAAGTATTGAATACAGTCAAAGCAGAAGGGCTATTGCTAGATGGAGCATGCAAACATATGGAATTGATGATAAAAATTGAATATGAAGCCTGAAATACAGTGCATGATACAGATACCCATACCTTGGAGGAGTATTAAAAAAATATCTCAGTGGCTAAGTCAATGTTAGGAGAAGATTAAATTGTTTTATAAGTTTAATTAAGATCAATAGTTTAATTATTTTCCAAAAGACAATCTGAAGAGACACCTTTGTTGGGTCTGTTGGAACTGTAAAATTTTGAAAAAACTACATTCATAAATCCCTCATAGAAAACCAAATCTTGATGTAATTTCCTGTGATCACAACCAAATTTGATCCCCAAAAAATCCTCTAAGTAAAAACATTTTGATCCATATTGGCAAGAGTTGGTGCAGATCTCCCGATCTCTAAGCCACTATTTTCCAATGATGGTGTTTTCAGCATATTGATAGGAAATCCAAGTTGTCATATCGATCAAAGTGACTAGGTGAATACATATTGGGTGGAAATAGCTCACGGTTTCACCGACGCAGGGGATCATTGGCAAGACAAATGATATCAGTGTGAGATCTATCATTCAAAATGAGCTTATGTGTTTCACTGATGAAATATATCAGCGAGACATTTATCCTCTCACACTAATGATACAAAGGAAACTACTCATCGGAAATACAAGCATCATCAGAGTGAAGCCAACAATTCATACTGAGCAATTATGTCTTACCAATGAATTGCCATTGGTAAGAAGTTCATCGTGTCTCACTGATCAGGCACAGAGAATCATATTGGCAAAACAAGAAGCTATTAGTGTAAGTTTGAAAGGTTCTCCAGATGCTCCATGTCACGCCAATGATATCGGCGAGAGTCTTGGTGACATATTCAAGATCAGAGGAATGAACATTGGGGAGACTCGTAGCATCAGAGAAACTGCAAAATGTCTTAGCGAATCATGATCTCTTACCGATGAAGATGCGAATAGATCAAAAGATCATCAGAGTGACTTTTGGTGACATTTACAAAGATTGAGAGGATAAATTGTGTATCGGTGAGAAAGATATCGTGTTTCTCTGACCAACTAGTTATTTGGTGAAAATTGGCAAAAACCAAATATAAAGAATCGCCCAAAATTCAAATTGTCTTGTCGATACAAGGTACTTGATGTGACAGTGAGAATTTCAAAAAGATTGTGAACTTGTGCTCAGAGTTGAAACATTAATGGTGGCACGAACACAAAGAGATAGTTGACTTATTGAATTGAATAGCAATAATTGAAGAAGGTATTGAGCGCAATTCACAGCATAATAAATAGGAGGAAGGATGAAGAACCAGAGAACCTTACGGCCAAAGGATTTCAAACAGAATATGTGAGTTTTCTGCAATTTCGTTTTCTAATTATGTCATTTAAAAAAAGGGTATAATGGAGGGAACGAGCTTAGGGAAAAAAAAAAGCAAAAAATAAAGTGAGAGTAGTCACCCCAAGAGTAAAAAATAGAAAATTGAAGCTAAAAATGAGCCAGGGGTAGTCGAAAGAAAATTGAACCAGGACCTAATTGATCAATTGCCCCACTCTAGACCTAGGGCCAAGTGCTCCACGCAGCTCAGGGCAGATGTACAAAAGTTAGAAGATAGGTTCAAACACATAGGAGATACATGGACCCCAATTAGGGGATATGATTTATTCATCTTCCATTACCACCAAAGGAATCAGTATGAACTAGTGTGTAACCCCTAGAAATTTAACCTAGGAAAATTGGCCTGTCCAAATGTGTTTGTAGATGTGGAATTGATAAAAGTGTTAGCTGCCAGTTATGACCCCAAGCTAAAAGCTCTTTGTTACCCTTCTAGAAAACCATTCATACACATATCATAGGTTGCAATCTGTGAGGTTTTCAATTTAGGAGTGTGTGACGAGAAAATTGTGTATGAGGACCTAGGAAGAGAATTCTAGAGATTGGATACTGTGTACAAGGGTTGCAGGCTACCACTGCATAGATGTAAGAAGGATGACAATGCGACCCCATTAGATGATGGTGATGGTCCCTTGTTTCATGTCGACCTATTTGAACCATACCTAAAGTTCACCTATTTATCAGTGTGCCAAGTGCTAGGGGTGGATGCCCCTAAATACATGTCAATTGTGTCGATGGTGATAGCAACAGATGTCCAATGCCATAACTCTCGACCTTTTGATTATGCCACACATATTTTCAATGAACTCAATGCAAGATTGATGGCGGTAAGGAATGGCTCCCTTGTTTTGCATTTGAGGCATTATTCAATCCTGATGCATATGATTCTTTACTATGGGCAAGAATTGAAGATGTGGCCTGATAAGCTAAGGGTTTCACAATTTGATAAAGAGGGGGGGTTGTTGCTGGTACAACTTTGGACTTCTATTTGGGACAATAGATTTGAAAATTCATGCTTCATACATTTTGAAGAATATTTTGTGAAGCCATTGTATAAATTGTATAATCACCCTTGTGAATATTCATTGTTTGATGAGATAAAAAGGTTCCTCAAACCCAAGGACTTTAATGGGCCTATTAATCACAATTGGGGAGACTGGTACTATTTGGAAGATGCAACAATGATCAGGATATATGGATTTGAGGATGCACCCTTTATTCTTCCAGAAACAGTACCTGACAAAATTTCATATCTTGAGATTGCTAGGCAATTAGATTATTCAGATTTCATGAATTTAAGCTCTTTTGGAAAATAGGCATTTATGCCTAGCACACTTTGTTTCAGTGATTTCACTATGTTGGCAATGGAGGGTTATGATTTGGTTTTGAATAAACTATTGCAATATAACATGAAGAAAGGTCCACCTCAAAAAGGATTCGATCCAGAGGGGTATATCAACTTTGCAAGGGACAAAATAAACTTGGGTGGGTATGATCATATACCCTATCAATATGATGATTTGATTAGAAATTTGGAAGAGGATGAAGCAAAAAGAGTGGTTGATGAGTAAAAAAGAGGATTGCCAGATGTTGGGATGCTATCTTCAGAGGAGGAAACACCTGGTGATAACAGGCCTCACAACACAACTGACAAAATCTCCAGATCAAGAACTCAATCTTACAAATGTCCTCCTAGGGAGATAGAAGTTGAAGAAAGTTCAGATACATATGCAAGAAAAATTGCATACAGATCATTCCTAGTTGATGATGAATTTGTAAAAACTCTAGAGTTTAAGGCTTTCTTGTATAAGCAAAAAGGGAAACAAATAAGGGAATCAGTTGGAAATATAACACCAACTAATGAAGGACAGTTGTTGGGTAACCTAAAAACAAGTGTGGATAAAGAAATGGAAGATATGACTCCTGAGAAGGGGAGAAAGATGCTAGAAGATGCAGGAGTCATGATTTTTCCCGGGTTAGATTTAAATTCTTCCTTAGTCTTTGATAGTTTCTTGAAGAAAAATAATGCCACATATAAGCCCAACCCTGAAGGTGTGACAAAGCTATACGCAGGATCCAAGTACAATCTAGATGAAGGGTCGCTCATGATTTGGGCCATGTATCCACCTCACAGGAAATCAGTTGTGATTGATACTGAAAAGGAATTTGGGCATGTTATGACATTAAAAGTTGGAGAGGTTGATCCCATAACCACAATGAATATTGGCATTAATGTCGCTAAATTGAACAAAGCAAAGATTCAGATGTTGATAAAAGAAAAATAAATGTATGGAATGAACAATGAAATATTGCTTAGAGAGAATGATCATTTGAAGGATATGGTGGGAATAACATTAGGACCCACAAAGCAATTAACTCAAGGAGAGAGTTATCATACAAAATATCAGTGGGTAGGATCAAATGCATATTCACAGGGAAAATATGATGCACTCACTGCAATTATAAAGAAGAGGCAAGCCAACTTGATGTCTTGGTTGAGTAAACTTTGGGGAAAACATTTAAAAAATTATGCTGCAGAACGAGAACATAAGAGGATTGATGGGAGAATCCATAAGAAACTCCAAGAAATAATTGAAAGAGATGTTCTAGATAATGTAGCTATTGATATTGCCAATCATTTCATAAAGAGACATGAGGACTTTCAAGAAGAATTGCATGGGGGTGAACAAGGGTTGCTTGATGCCACTAAGAAGGGATTACCAATGCTATTCAAAGACAAATGGATTAAGAAATGTGAATCAATGCTACAAACAATTTTGGAGGCAGCTACAAGAGACAATTCAACACTGGACGAGGCTTGTGAGCAGAACGAACGGATGGTGATCATGGAGATATTCAAAATGCGCTTGGAGATGCCGAAACACATGCACATCAGGATTACCTTGATCATTTGTCAAAAATCCATTTATGACTAAATAGAGCCTAACTGCTAGTTTATTATTGTTGTTATGTAAAAAAAAATCTGAAAGGACGCGTCCTTTCATAGTTTGTTATATTTATACTTGTTCTATATGATCAGGGGAGGAGATAGACAAATAAAAAAAAGAATATTGTAGATAGTTTTTGTAATGATGTTTTCATCAAAAAGACTCAGATGCATGCATGAAGTTTGATGCATTTAATGAAGATATATGAATGTGTGGCTTAGTCTTTGGTATCAACTATCTGTGGAATTATACAGTTATTTGATTGTCTCCATTTTGATGCTTTTTTGTTGTTCAAATTGGTATATCAAGCATATATTAGTTTTTTGATACACATTTGCTATATTTGTGTGATGCGATCATTTGGTTCTTTCAAGTAAAGATTATATCCATATAATCAATCACAGTAACTGGAAATTATTAATTGGATTAGTAAGAAGAATCAAATAATTAGGGTTGTCATCTTGTCTCAAGTAGAGTTTTCATCCATTTACTTGCACGTTTGTACAAGTTGCAAACTACATTTGTGTGTCGAACTATTTGAATTATTGCCATCACAGATTACACTTTTCTAGATCTTCATTATACTCCATATACCCAATGAGGCCCTGTTCTTACATACTTCATTTTAGTTCATCCATTTTATATTTTACATCTGTTAACTTAACATATTAGGATTAGCCTTGATATTGCTTATACAATCTATACCATAATAAAGATTCAATTGTCCACTCCCACTTGCCATTGTGGATAAATTGCTTGAAAAATAAACACAAATCAGGTCCGCTTCATTCATATTGGTATACCCACCTAGGTCTAGCAACACCTAAAGAGAAGAAGGTTTAAACTACTTGGCCTTGTATGTTACCCTAAAATGTACCAAGATTTTGGCAACCTCTTGAGGCATTTTGCCTGCATTTTTGAGAGCTAACAGGGTCTTCTTCTTATATATATGAAATTTGAATTGCAATATTTTATCATCAACACTTTTTAAGATTTTAATACTTTTCAGCAGTGAAGGACTTATTTTATGGAGTAATACAATACCAATACTTTTCTATTTGTGTGGGGAAGATTCTTTCATTTGGAATAGTTCTCAGTTGTTTCTTTTCAAGCAATTGAAGCCAATGTAAAATGTATTCTAATTAATCTCCATGACCATCTTATAATTACCTCTCACTTTCCTCAATCTACCTTTCCCCATCAGGTACTCCCCTTCTAATTTGTTAATGGAGTTGGGATCCCAAATGCAATCTACATGGATCTTTGCTATGAACTTAGGAAGATATTCAGTAATGTACACCATGGTATGGTATACCATATATCCCTCCACCATAGAACCCTTAGGATGTGCTCTTTGTCTAACCAAAGCCTTCAAAAATTTCAAGTGCCTCTCAACCATCCACATTGACCTTGTGTGTACAGGTCCACACAATTCAATCTCCTCAACTTGGTGTATGAGGTAGTGTTCTTGTGCATTGAAAAATGTTGAAGGTAGACACTTTTTCATTTCACACATTAGATGAGGAATTTTTCTCTTCCAATAATTTATATATTCTTTATGGATTTCTTTAGATGACAACCATCTACAAGTGATTCAAGGCACAAATATATTAACGAGATTTAACAAAAATATACAATATATTACATAACAAGTAAAACAAATGGAAAATATAAGATCTATACAACGAATTGAACAAATATCGCTACTTACCTCATGTATTTTCCAAGATCATATATAACTTGCTTGACATTGTTGTCAAAGTTGTCTAGGAGAGATAGATGTAGAATGTACTGCAACAATTATAAAATGATTTTTTCATTATAAAACTAGTAAATATAATACACTGAAAAGTACACGTAGTATACAAATATATATAAAATATACCAAAATAATTACCTTAATGAAGGTATGCCAATCATGCATTTTCATCCCTGGCCCAAATTTACCTTTCTTTGTTATGATTATTGTTTATGTTGGCAAAAAATCCTGTGGGAAATTGAATTTTTTATATGACTTCTTTTATAGCATTGCTTTGCTGCTCCATTAATAACCAAGGAAGGGCGCTTATATTAATTTGGTCTCCATCGCAATTTAATTGAATGACATTTTTCATTGCATGATTGGCTTCTTGAATGTCACTGCAAATTTTGACAATTTTTTCTTTGGCATTCCCTCCATCCAATATTTTCCATAACATTTTTGTTATATTCTTTATGATATGCATTGTATCAAACAAATGCACAATTTGTAGCTACTCATAGTAGGGCAACCTACTAAATTGTTTGGGATAACTTTTCAGTCCTTGTGGAAGTTGGCCATTAATGCCTTGATGACCTTCATGAAGCATATAAGTTAAACAAATTAACAACGACAATAATTGTCAATTACAACATGAGTAAACAAAACACAATATAAAAATATAAATTCCAAACATATCATATATGATAGATAAACAATTTGATCTGATGTATAACCTTGACGATTAATTCTATTATATTCCAACTTCCATAGGTGAGGTGTCATTCTTCATGGTTTTGATGTAGTCTCTTCTTTCCCATTGAAAAGATGTTTTTTAGTAGTTCAATACTTATGATTTCTGTGGAGGAAGTGCCTATACTCATCAAACACCTGCTTTCCTAAACTTGTTGAACAACGAGATCTCATCTTTGGACCACAAACTGGACATGCAAATTTTCCCTTTAATTGAAGACTTGCAAGATCATATATAATTGGATTAAATATGTCATTTTTTATAATTATATATAATGAATAGATTATTTAAAAAACATGCATGATATCTACTTCATAAAATTAAATATCATTAAAGTGCAGTCGAACGTTATAACATACCACGAAAATGTGTTAGCCCTGGGGCATCATGAATTGTCCATACAAGCATTGCATGGAATTGAAATTATCTTTGTCCTATTGGTCTAATGATGTCATACATAGTGACGTCATTCCATAACTTTAGTAACTCGTCGATAAAAGGCTCGATATATACATTCATATCTTTAACTTGGTACTTACCTAGTTGAATGAACATAAAAATTACATAATTATTATAACCATTTTATTGTAATATATATAAATTAATGTACATGACTATTAAATGAAAAAAATATAAGTCATTATGCAACAAATAAGGCAAATGAGATGCTACTATGTTAAAGAAAATTGATGTAAACAAATACCTGGAACAATCATTGCCAACATTATGTGCTCCCTCTTTATTGACATCCATGGAGGAATGTTATTATTGATAACAAAAATAGGCCACACTGAGTAAATAGATCTCAGCTCTCCAAATGGATTGACACTGTCTACTGCCAATGAAAGCCTGAGATTACGAGGTTCTTCTTTAAAGTGTGGCCATTTTTCCTCCATTTCCCTAAATGTAGAACCATTTGCAGGCATTCGAAGAATGTCATCTCCACTTATATTATGTGCATGGTAATCCATAAATTGCGCTAAGCTTTCGCACCTAAATAATCATTGCATACGTGGAATAATGGGAATATAACGAAGAACCTTGCGAGGCACCTTTTTTGTTAGTTGATCTGTTTGATATATACTGATATGACATTCTGGGCATTCTGTTGCAAATTCATGTTGTTTATGATATATAATATGATCATTGGGACATGCATCTATTGCATGATACTCCATTCCAATATATTTCATAATGCCAGATAAATCTCAGTATGAGTGAGGTAAAAAATGTGATGGTGGTAACAAAAATTCACCTATCAATCTACAACAAAAAAAAAATTGTTAATATAAATAATATTACTGGTACATGTTTCATCCTTTGTTTACTAGTGATGAACTAACAACAAAAATAGATGAAAAAAGATGGCATATATGACATACCTTAACATCCGTGAGATTGCTATGTTGGATAAACCATTCATAACCTTCAAGTTCACCAACAATAATACAATAGAGAGAAGAGTTGTTTGGGAGCCTTCATAAAGGGGCTCGTATGCCTTCTCAAGTAAAGGTAAATCATGAACATCATCAAAGTCATCTCGATCATCATGATTAGCTGCACCACTAAATGTGTCATGGATCAATGTATTTGTACCATCATCTTCAACTGTGTTTTCTTGTGCATGATTATTTTCTTCCATAGGATCATTAACTTCATCTTCGATATTCACAACTCCATGTTCCTCCTCTTGCAAAACCACATTCTTCAGGCCGTGATAATCCATATCATGTTCCCTAGGGCACCCCACCTTTGTAATAATGATCGACACAAATAAACCATGATCATGATCAAGTGATTTTTTATATATATAAAAAATGTTAAAATGATATAAACATTTACAAATTCAATCAATATAAAGAAATATAATGAACAACTTACCAATGGACGATAATCATGCCCCCCTTTAATGTGACCATGCTGCCTACAATGTTTCTTAGCTATTGTGATTAAAATTATTCTCATCTTTAAGCCCTTCTAATTATTGCAAGGACAATAACATTTCGCATCACCCTTTCTTTTCAATCTAGCCCACAATCTAGCAAGTGTCTCTTCATTTTGTTCTGCACTAATATTATCTTACATGATTTTTCTTTACCAAGCTTGAATATTTAGATCTTCAAAAAATATCAAACTCACACTCCAATAATTTTTAATCATACACAGGTAACAAATATAATAATTCTGATAGTTTGCACCAAAAAAATTTGGCCTATAACCTCCACAAATTGTCACAAGTATAGAAAATTCACAAGTATAGAAAAAAATTGTTGCAAGTATAGATAAATTGTCAAACTCACTTTTATTTATTAAAAAACATTCGTTGGAACCCCGATGAATACTAACCATATACCTGTCGACCCACAAATTGAGGAGGCTAACCATATGTCGGCCCACAAATTGATGGAAGGGGATGGTTGACTTTAAGTGTATGTTGAAATATTGATGAAAATCATGGAGTGTCGCAATTTCGATGAACATCGGGCATAATTTAAAAAAAAAATGAAAATTTCACATTAAATACACAAGTACTCAACGATACATCTAATTATATATCTTTTGTTGGAAATTTTTGTCGTATTTTGCAATCAAATGAGTTAGTGAGGGCATGAAGATGTGAAGTGTTGGAAATTGCATCTTGATCAAAAGCCAAAGTGGTTCAAGGATCGAAAGGGTAAGCAAAAGACCACAACTATTGTGCAAGACCTTGGTTTAGAATTTGGTGATGAATTGAAGGTAGCAATTGTGGTTATTAAAGGTAATGTTCTTGTTGCTAGTACTAGTTCCCATGCTTCTTCTATGGAGTGTAATGAAGTCCCTGTTGAAAGGAAAGGGAATGAGTTGTTTGACATAAGGACTATTACAAAACAGAGTAAAATTGATATACTCATAGATAGTGAATCACAAGTAAATTTAATCTCTGAACAAGTTGTTAGGCAACTGGGATTAAAGACAACACATCATCCTAAGCCATATCTATTGGGTTGGGTGAATGATAATGCTCGCCTACATGTGTCAAAGTAGTGTAAACTCTGATTTGCAATCACATCCAAATTTGTTGATGAGGTTGAGTTAGATGTAATTCCGCTTGACATCTATGGGATGGTTCTAGGTAGTCCTTATTTGTATGACAGAAAGGCCATATTCTATAGGGAACATAATAAGTATCATTTTTTTAAGGATGGAATTGAATACATTGTAAAAGCTCATCACATGAAGAATGAAAAATTTGTTGTAAACACAGAGCATATGAAGATGATTGTAAATGCAAGCAATGCTTTAACTCTCATGTCTGTAACAGCTAGTGATACTAAGCATGAAGATGATAGGGTGTCACAGATAGCATAGTGTAAGGATTAGTTGCAAGTAGAGTCAGGCCTTCAGCCAAAGGTGGTAAAAGAGGGTTTGAATGTTTCATTTTCTAATTATGTTCATGTTTAGGAGATCAAGAATGTTGATAAAAAAAAAATTGCATCATTTTATTCAGTCTTGTTGCTTGCTATTCTGCTAGTTAGCTCTATGTGGATGGTGGATAAGACAATGAATATTGGTGAATATACAGTTAATTGTGTCAGCAATGTTATCTCATTTTTCATGTTGTTTGTGATGAGTCAGATGTTCAGAATTCCAACAGGGTGGACAAATGATACTGGGCAAGTGAGGCAACAATGCCCTCACTTAAATGTTGTATAAAATCATACTTTTGGTGGTCCAAAAGCTTCTCAATTGGGAGGAATGATCTAGGAGGATCTAGAAACCTCAAAAAATTCATAGTCTCAAAATTAGACGGAAGTGGTCTCAGATTGAAGATCTCGCCGACATAGTCCTGATGCAACTTGAATCACATCAAAAGGAGACCATATGCAAGAGATATGCTTAGTCAAATTTGGTCAACACATGGTCAAAGCTGGTCAAATGGAAAAATTGATGATCATGGAACATTTCTCTACCAATTCCATCATGTAGAGCTCGATGAGAGCTTTCTGACGCATTTTGAACGGACCAAATTCGAGTTTGTATGTGAAAGTTATGATCGGTTAAAGTTTTCGTCAAACTTAGTCAAAATGATGACGTGGCATTACCAAAGCTCAACACTTGGAAGGAAAGTGGCATATGACTTGGCAGGAGTAGTGAGTTGACATAAAAATGGATTGAACCATAATTATTAAAGGAAAAAAAAATGAATGGTTTCAGAAAATAAAATAAGGAGGATTTAGTGGGATTTGATCCCTTAACCCATGCCTTAAAATCCTCTTGCCATACCATTTTTCATGATAAAAGGAAAATCCCTCTGTATACATAAATCTTTAAATAATATTTAATTCCCCTAAATATAATGTCAACCTTAAAATATAAACTATACCCCTAAAAATGAATAATGCCAAAAAACAAATAAACCAAATGTAAGTTGTAAAGCCCTAGGAACTTGAAAATAGAGGGCTAAGACAAAATTGAAGGTTATTTTTGTTAAAGGGAGGTTATAAATGAATTGTAAAAGAGGGAATTTTGTTAAAAGGGAGTTATTTTATTTAAGAGGGTTATTGTTTTATTTGTTCACAAGGAGTTATTTATTAAATATGGAGGTTACACCCCATATAGCATATTTTTGTGTATAAAAGGGGGTAGGTTCTTAATTTTTCAACCAAGTGATGTGAAAAATTTAGAGGGATTTTTGAGGTGATTTCTGACAAGAAATTCTCTTGAAGAGAATTAGTCATATAGGAGGATTAGTCAAGCACAAAGATAGATTGTTTTGTAATACTTTTCTATGTAATTGGGTTAAGAGGCAATTGAAGTCTAACTTGAGAAAGGAAGAGTACGCCAGTTCTTTAGGTGTAAAATTAGAGACTGTGAGAGATTTTATTGTAGGACTAAAGCTTGGGTGATGTACATAGCCGTAATTTCTTGGCATCATTAATAAAGTGGTTCCTCGTTGAGAAGCGGACCCGGAAACGTAGCTCAAATTGAGCTTAACTCCGCTATCAAGCTTATGATCTCTCTCTTCTCTTTTGTCTTATAATCTTTTAGTATTTGTTTCTTGAGTTTCTAATTACGATATTTAAGTAATTAGTTTATGTTTTATTAATTTTGGATAAGAACAAGTGAATGCTAATTTTCGTGATTTTAACAGCTTAAAATACATGATCACGTAATTCTGTTGGATCTGAAAAATATGTGATTAGGAGTTAAGTGCATATTATTTGTAGACTTCTAATGTCATATCAACATTTGGAGATTTAGATGTTTGGCATCTCTCTCTCGCACCTTTCATTCCTTGCAAGTAAAATCAACATTATATGTGTTGAAATCTCTTTGTAGATCCATGTTCTCCATTCTATTATCCATGATAATTCCAATCTCAAAAAGATATTGGATGATCTTCAGACGCAACTCAGATATTTTGAGGCCAAATTTAAAATGCAAGCAGGCAACATATTTGTTCAAATTGGAGACTAGTGAATGGCTACTTTGGGTGACTTTTGTTTTAAGCTCCATGTGGTGAATTCCATTAACCAAGATTATTTCTTTTTGGTTGGACCTTGCTAGGCCTTGCTACTATAGTTTTCTTCTTATTACATTGACCCACAATTTGTGTTAATGTACAACATTGTTGTTGTTTTCCTTTTTATTACTTTCTCCTGTGAAAGCATAATTTGCTGGAACTACATGTGTTTTAATGTTGTTGTAAATTTGTGCATTTTTAATTATTTTTTGTTATGATAACAACAAGTTGTAACTCTATATTTTCTATCTCTTAATCTAATAAAAAAAGGTAAATATATCTGCAATAATAAATATTTACTTGTATATTATTTGTAATAGATGAAAAATTATGTGAATACCTCTAAAGTGATAATGTATATACTTCTTGTGGGAAATACAATCATTCCCATGATTAAACTATACTACTATATGAGTTTTCATACCACGGGTCCTAAGGGGCCTCCAAAAAATTTCAAAAAAGTCACAATAAACAAAATATAGTAAATTTTATATCAAAATTCATCTCTCGGCTTTCATGAGTACAACTATGAGGTTATTTTTATGATTTGGAGCTCCTATCATCCAGATGTGCACAAAACTATTACGCAATCAAATACAAAAATGACAAAAGTGACATCATCATGGATTGTGGAAATCTAATAACATTAATCAATTAAATCTTTTTTTTTTTAAATGGACGAAATTAGATGTAGAGGTTTCTTTTAAGAAATGCTCCTTGTTAATTTTGACTACTCTAATGATGTGAAATGTGTTTACGAATGTGTGACAACTTTCTTTATATATTGACATTCCCAATGTTCAATTGAAAAATTTAATACTCAAATCAACTAATAATAATCATAATTTAAACTAAAACTAAAGTCAATTTGAAAATTAAAAATAAACGATAATTAAAAAATAAAATTACAATAACTAAAAATTTTAAAATAAAAAAAGTTAAATTTAAAAAAAAAACCTTAGATCATTGAAATGAATTGATTAAAAAGTAAAACTAACATTAAATTTAATCAATTTATTATTATAAAATAAATTAAAAACAAAGATAGACATTCTTATCAGCTAAATTAAAATGAGTACAACATGAATTATGAGATTCTAAAGAGTGGTGGGAAACTCCAACTTCACTAATCAAATCCATTCTTCCTCCTAGTCCACAACTTTAGAATAAAAAAGTACATACAAACATTTTGTAATTTCACTTACTTTTATGTGAATCTCTAATCATAACATTAAAGGATTACTCCACTTGGGTATGTTGTGAAAAGGGAGACAATATTAGAAAGAAAAAGTTAAACCTCTTCGTAAGCCATTTATCTTTCTTTTATGTGGTTTTCTTTTTCATGTATGAAATGGTTAGACTTTTGAAATTTCTTCCTTTTCTCATGTTCTTGGGTACCATTTTCTTTTATTCTTTAATTAAAAGATTGTTTAATGAATATTGGTTTATTGATTAATTTGGGTCTAAATTTATAAATTTGGTTAATATGTGTTTATATTTGTGAATATCTGAATATTATTATTATTATTATTATTATTATTAATATTTATAAATTTGAAAGAAGGGAAAATGGAGTTTGAAAAAGTTATATAATTTATTAGTAGTAGAAAAAGTTATAAAATAAATCAGGTAAGTATAAATTTAGGTAAACTTGTTATAATATTGTAGATTGGGTTAGTGGAATTTGACAAAAAAAGGACGTTTTTGAAAAGAATATTTAATCACAATAATCAAGTATATGATGTATATTATCTTAGTAAAAACAATAATTAAATAACATATGTATGTTTCTACGATCTTTGTAGATGATTGAGAGTGCTAGTAAAAAATGTATAATTTTTTTTTGCATCATTTCAAAACATACTCTATGATCCATCATCATGATAAAAAAAATTGACATGATTGTAGAGTTAGCTCAATAAATAGATAGAAAAGACAAAGAAAAAAGGAATGAACAAGAACTATAAAGAAAATAATTAGAATTGCAAAATAACACAAAAAATAATTATGCAATTAATTATAATCCTAATATTTTATCATACAAACTATAATACAATAAATAGGGAATACTATTGATAAGAGTTTTAAATATGATAAAAAAAAAAAAAAAATTATATAATTACGAAGGAAAAAATAAAATTAAAAAATATTATTATAGAATGGAAATAGTACAACTTACTAATAATAGAGTAACATAATATTAAAATCCTAATGACAATAAAATTATTATGATAATTAGAATAGAAAAATATTAATATAATATTATAATTATAAAAAAATTAGACTTATTATAAAAATAAAGGAAATTATCTTATTATAATCGTAAAAGAAAAAGAAAGTTAAAAATTATAATAAAAATAAAATGAATATTTTATAATACTATCAACATATTAATCTTATAATTAATAACAATAAAAAAGGATAATAAAACATTATGGACATGACAGGGATAATATAAAATAAGAATATAAACACAAAAAATATTAAATCATTCAAAATAGTATTGCATCACAGAACTAGATATTATATCCAAAAGAAAGATAAAGTGCTAGCAATAAATCATTCCTAAGAATTAACAAATAACTAAATATTAAAAAAATAAAATAATAATGTTGAATGATAAATTGTTAGAATATTAAATATAAAAATAAGAAAACATACAACAAAAAAGTAAACTAATGATCATTATATCATTTATAAATATAATTAATGTGCGAGTAAAATATGTGTAAAGGAATAACAAACACAATCAATAAGACATTATATCAATAGATTTAAACAACAATTAATCTAATAGAAGCAAGAAATCTATTGAAAGCGTCATATTGCTCTCTATCTCCAAAGATTTATTAAATCACGGGGCTCTCAGATTTTGTAAGCACTGTGACTATTAAAATGCCAATCTAGAGAATGAGATACTTTTAAATGCAAGAAACTAATATTATATGATGATTGCTAAATGATATGCTGATGATATTGTGATTAAAATTGACGTGAAACTTGATAAAAGAACCTACAGTAAATTAAGATGCAGCTAAATGAAAAGCCATGATTTCTATTCTAAAATAATTGTGATTGTTATTTCTATTGTTATTTGCTAAAGTGCTTGATTGCTCAATTGATATTTCTATAGAGTGGGTTTTCACAAAGTTGGGATCCATTTCCTGTAGAAAGAAGTTGTATTTATAGATTCTCGACAGCATATTTGTGAAGGGGCAGCAAAGCAAAGGTCTAAATTTGATATGAAGGATTCAATGGTGAAAGATGAAGAAGCCTAAGACAATTATGGATATTGTTCCTCCCCACAAAAACATTCAGCCAAAGGATAGGAAGAATCAATGGAAGAAGATGAAGAAGTTTGCCTGCAATTTGTCTCCAAATTTGTTTATGAAGGCCGAGTTGAATTAATTAGATATCAAATATCTAATTTGGTAGGTGCATATGATGAGTGAAAAGAGGAATTAGTTGTAGAAATATACCTTTATTTGAATATTTGGATTTATTCAATTTTAGCAAAAGAGGATATTTAATTTAATAAAACAAACTATAGTAAGTTGTTTATTAAATTAAGATGGAAGAAATAGATAATTAAATAAAACAATGTATGTGAACTTGTTTATTTAATTAAGATAGAATGATGTGATTAAGATAGAATAAATATATAATTATAGAAGAATTAGATAATTAAATAAAGCAAACTATTAAATTTGTTTATTTAATTTAGATAGAATTATATGATAAAGATAGAAGAATTTAAATGTGAACTATATAAATAAATAATTTTATTTATTTAATAGTAGATGAATTAAAGGATTCAATTAATCAAATAAATCGTATTTAATTAATTAGATTATCTAGACCATTTTTAGGTGTATACATTTTCCCCTCTTTGAAATGATGTGTTTACGCATTGCTTCAAATAAAATTTTGTTGCTGCTGCCAGTAATGACGAAAGTAGTTTTCAGTATGCCCCAAACATTGATTTTAAAGTAATGATGAATATATGTCCCCTCGGGAGATAAATCAATGAATTTTTTATTTTTTAGGAATTTTTCAAATTTTTATGATTTTTGTGATGATTTGATAATTCGATAAAGATTTGATGATTCAACAATTTATCTCCTGACAAATAATGTGAAAAAATGCCCCTATGATGAATTAATGAATTAAGCCCCTCTTTGAAATAAAATAAAAAAATCCCATAAAAAATCCTCTTAAAAGGTTAAAAAGTTGAATTTTGAATTCATTTGTGCATATTGAGTTTTGAAATTTTGGAGTGAGTAATTTTGAGCAATTTGGAGCAAAATGTCAATCCCATACCACTCTCATCGTTTCAAGCACATGCAACAACACAACCGCCTAACCACGTACGAACCTCCAGTATGTACCCTTGAACTTCCTCATATTTTGTGTTTCTTTATTTTCGCACATTTTTGTCATTTTAAATCAGTTTTCATTCTTTTAGTGCATGCACACACCGTAGTAGCACATTCACTTGTTGTTTTAGCACATTCACAGAAATAGTGCATAGGTTTGTTGTTTTAGCGCATTGGTAGGATGAAACATCGCATAGACAATTTAACACATAGTTCAGCTAATTTAGCGCATAGAACTCCTAGATTAGCGCATTTGTCGCCTGAAATGGTGCATACACAGATTTAGCGCATTGACTATCTGTTTTGGTGTATAGATGAGTTTTAATAGCGCATTGACTTTTCTGGTGCATTAAAACTATGTTTTAGCGCATCCAAGTCAGAATGAGGAATTTTGTCAATTAACTTCTTGATTTTGATGATTTTTTATCACATTAGCCTTTTAGTTGATGTTGATAGATTAGATGATGCTCAACCTCATGATAAGCAAGGTTTGATGATAATTAACCTTATGATAGGTGAGGAATAATTATAGTTTGATTGATAAACCTCATGATAAGTGAGGTTGTTTTGATTAATTGACCTCATGATAGGCGAGGTACAATTTTTAGATTGATTATTGACCTCATGATAGGTGAGGTTCAATGATAGTTGCTCACAAGATTTGATCAAAGTCTCAACAGAGTGATTAGATTTGATAGGATGATTGATGTTTGACTAATTGATAAAGATTACTGACTTTCGATATTTTGTGATGATAGGATCCTTTGGCAAACCTACAGATCTGAGAGCGGTTTTCCAGGACATTTGATTTGATACTACAACTAGTGCAGCTTGAGACAATAGTAATCAAAAGTTGTGGTTTATCCGCTCTTCTAGACATGCCCTAGATTAGGATTAATTAGGGATTGTTGAAAGCCTTAGCAGAGACATGGCATAGTGAGCACAATACCTTCCATCTTCCCATCGGCAAGATGGCAGTGACTCCCGAGGATGTGTGGCGGATTTTGTGGATATCTGTTGTTGGGGAGGTCATAGTTTATGATTCTTCATAGCAGGGCGGGACCGATGCTCTACGCCGAGTGTTTCAAGATGACCATATTTGTGGATACAAGATTCCATAGCGAGAGATGGTTGATGCCTATGCTACCTTGCCATTGGTACTTGCTAGTTTCATTGGAGGGTTCCTTTGTCTTGATCGTAGGTCAAAGGGACTTTCTGTTGGGTGGGGTTGTATTTTGGAGAGCACGATCATCCATGGTACCAGATATGCATGGGGTATGTGTATGCTCACTCATCTATACCATGATTTGCATCAGGTGGTCTACCTCTAAGGTGCTAGTTTGTTTTCTAGGGTTACATTACTAGAGGTGTGGGTGTGGAAGCATATAGCTGTTACACGTCTAGTGATGGTCAGATGGTGACCCGCCATGAGGTCGTACATTCACATGTATGTAGATTGACTTGCTCAACCTAGACTAGGAAAGTTGGAGCATTGGAGGATAGTCCTCGATGATGTAGAGGTCGTTACATGGCGGCCCTATCTGGATTGTGAGCACTGGGATGATGATGATACAAAGACGTCATACCTTTGTCAGTCTATGTTTCTGATTGGTAGGACTCATTTTGTTATCGAGAGATTATTGTTGAAGAGGGTGCTCAAACAATATGGCATAGTACAGGGCATGCCCCAGGGTGTTGCAAATTATGCCCGATGTCAGGTAGATTCCACTGATTGGAAACCCGGCCTATCATATGATACTATAGTTCAAGACTACCAAGGTCTACATCCTTTGGTTTGGGAGATTCGTTCCAAGATCAAGGCTCCTGTCACAATAGATTATGCAAAGTATTTTTCTTTACATCCTTTTCCATGGATATCGGTTTCAGATGAGCCAGTGCCACTACCCGATGAGGAGCAGGTTGCAATTGCACATGGTCACTGACACAAGAGAGATGAGGGAGGTGAGGTGGAGGAGTATGTGGAGAGCAGTGATGACAAGGAGAGCAGTGGTGATGAGGAGGGAGATAGAGATGGTGGAGATGGGGATGGAGGTGGTGGAGATAGTGGAGAAGGTGGTGGAGGAGGTGGTGGAGGAGGTCCAGCTATTGATGTTAGAGACTTCATGGTGCCTTGTAAGAGGCGATCACTAGTAGCTCCTACAGAGCAGCGTGTGCAGATTGGAGTACCTTCCCAGCATCAACAGACCCAAATTGCGAGCCTACAAGTTTAGGTATAGACACTACAGGGTCAACTAATACAGGCCTGGGGGTTATTAGTGCAGACGCAAACAAAGATGTAGTTATAGGCACAAGCTCTTTCCCAGGTATAGGCACAGTTGGCAACTACATAGGCACAGTTAGCCTCCTTGATATCCGAGAGAGATGCAACCAGACGGGCTACAAAGCAAGCATAGGGATTGGCCGATAGATTGCAAAGATTAGCCGATGGTACCTCTGTGTCCAATTACATGAGAGAGGTTCTTTGTGTGGGTAGAGAGGTCGAGTATTATAGGGGCCGATACCATGATGCAATTCCCTCAGAGCAGAGAGTCAGTTATGCTCAGTCTTGATCAGGCAGGAGTCAGTCTAGGACTATGAGTAGGGGTGTGACATAGCCTCTTCCGAGAATCTGAGAGATCCTGGGATGTCTGGTGGGGGAGGAATTGGTCCAGAGATGTTAGCACCTTTTGGAGCTAGGAGCACATAGCTTCACGATTGGATTCTCTAATATATTTTGAGACCTAATGTCTACTCCAATTTTTTTATTCACAACCTTTTTTGATGTTGTATCTCTTTACATTTCACACATCATTGTATACTTAACATTATGATTTTTGAGATTTATATGATATGCGGTAGATTGATCGATCTATATGTGTTCTATATGGTTCTAATGATGGATGCATTTAATTTCTTGTTCTATAGGTCATGTGATAATTTATTTATGATGTTATGGATGAAATTTATGATCATAATGACATGCTATGATTTTATGATGTTTAAATGTGATTATGCTTATAATGAGGATGTATGGATGCATGATTCCCATAGTATTTACATGGATTGATAGTTGTATGATAATGTATATATACAAATGATATGAAAATGTATCTATATGTATGATTTTGGATATGATGCTTCTATGATATATGACATAATGATGTAAATGGAATATAATGCACTATATTTTTGATATTTCAAATGCAAATATATCATGTAATGAATGGATGAGTGAATGGCCAATATGATGATACTTATAAAGTTTGATGTATGATATGATAATGTTAATGAAAATGCAATTATGTAGATGAATTTTTTTTGGTATTTTTCTTATGAAATTAGATGATGTGATGATATGATGCACAAATGAAAAATGTGATATCATAAATGCATATATGTGATTGAATGCATTAATGATTAAATGAAATAATAATGCTTTCCAATGTATGCAATGGAATTATGCAACTACATGAGAATGATGATGTTTTTGTTAATGTCAAGTATACTCAATCCATCAATGATAAAAGATAACATCATTTTTGAATTCTTCACCAGCCTTTGGAACAAAATACTTTGTAGATACAAATTTAACATGAATGTAATCTAATTTAACCATGAAAATATATATATACAAGCATTGTTATCTTAACAGTCCATTTATCATTCTTTTTATCATCATTGAGCCTTTAAAATGTTGAAAATGAGTACAAGCATAAATGGTATAATTTAGACCATTGATGACCTGAGTACTACTTTCATGATTTTTGATATTGCAAGTGAACACAAGCATCTAGGTATAATTAGACTGAGATGACCTGAGCATTTCTTCTGTAAACAAACAAGAATCAATCATTTTCCTATGTGAATTCAGAATTTCATCGGTGATACTTTGTAGAGAACGTCTTGCAACAATTCACACAATAATAATGATTAACTCACAGACAATAGATAGATAAAATACCATTCTCCTTCCTAGCTTCTCTAGTTCAATATATCATCGAGTCACTCCAAATAAATGATAACAAAAATCAAAGTACACATTTGAACATTCAAGCTAAAGCGATAAAATCATGATTCAAAAGAATATCATCCATCTAGAGTTGTTTTGATTGATTTGATTTCAGTTGTTTTGATGTGGATGGTTGATTTTCTGAAATGTTTTGATGTTCAATATATGCTCAATGTTGGATTTTACCATGAACATTGTGTTTGTTGTGTTGTCATACTGATGTTTGTCTATTTTTTTAAGCTCAAGTTCTTTGCCCCCAGTGAGTTCAAGATTTTGCCCCCAAGCTAGGGTGAGACACGACCACATTGCTAGGATATGTACATGAGGTCCTCCTTTCAAAATGATAAACTGAATGATGATGAAAGTGATCAACCAATACATGCCTCAAATAGATGGAAAAGCTAGTTTAAATCATAAGTAGCGCCTGTTTCCAGGTTTTCACTACTTGTTTTTATTGCACTTTTTCAAAATTTATGATTTTTTTGTATTTTCTCTTTTTCAATTTTTTTAAATTTTTTCTTTCACCAAGACACCTGTTTGCCAGGTTTTCATCAAGGCAACCATTTTCCTAGAAATTTAACCATGCACTAGATGATTCAGGTGTAGAATTTCCTGAGGTGGACACTATTGATAGGTCCATCAAACAAATCTCCTTCAAGTGTAGATAGTTGATAGGCTCCAGATCCATAGACTGATATGACAACAAAGAGACCTAGCTAGTTAGGTTCAAATTTCCCTTTCTTTTCTCTACCCTGTTGATTTCGAGGGTTTTCCTTTAGGACAAAGTCACCAACCTAAAATACTCTAGATTTTACTTTGTGATTGTAGCTTCTAGACATCCTCTGTTGATATGCCTTCAAATGGTTCACAGCTTGTTGACAACGTTCATCCAACAGTTCTAGCTCTTGAAGTCTAGACACTCTATAATCCTCATCTAAAATAATTCCCTTTAGTGACACACAAAGTGATGGTATTTCTACCTTAATAGGTAGAATGGCCTCTAATCCATATACCAAAGCATAAGGTGTAGCTCCTGTAGGTGTTCTAATGCTGGTTTGGTATGCCTAGAGAGCAGGGTTTAATTGAACATGCCTATCACGTCCAACATCATTGACAATCTTCTTTACGATTTTTAGAATAGTTTTGTTTGAGGCCTCTGCTTGGCCATTTCCTTGAGGATAGTACAATGTTGAAAAATGATGTTGGATTTGAAACCTCTCACATATTTCTTGAACATCCTGATTCTTAAAAGGTCTACCATTTTTTGTGACAATAGACTGTGGAATACCATACTGACAAATGAGATAATTCAGTATGAAAGAAGAAATCTGTTTTCCATTGACTGTTGTCAAGGGAACAAATTTTATCCACTTTCTAAAGTACCCCATTGTTGTGATTATAAATTTGTGTCCATTGGATGAAGATGGATTAATGTTTCCTACCAGGTCCAGTCCCCAATTAGTGGTTGCAATTCTTGTGCTGGTGCATGGATTAGGTTGCCATGGATTTGACATTTTTGGCACTTTTTAACAAACTGAAAAAGAGTCCTCCATATTCGACCAGTAATACCCAAAACAGAGGAGTTTCTTTGCTAGGGTTAGTCCACTTGAATGAGTTCCACAAATACCTTCATGAACCTCACATAAAGCTATCTCAGACTCGTTATGTTCTAGACCTTGACAGTAAAGCATGTCAACAATTAAAGTATGTCGTGCGGTTTGGCAGATGAAGTTGCGTTTTTGGTTTCTAGAAAGATCGAGAGGAAGGATATTGTCTTTTAGGTAAGCGTAGGTCTTTCCATAAATTGAGGATTCAACATCAATTAAATGGCATATGGTTTGAGATTCAGGATTATCATAAGTAGGGTTAGACACTTGTTCCACCATAAACTCATAACAACCTCGCTTTTCTAACATTTGTAAGAGAGAAGCAATTGTCGCCATGGCATCAACAGCTTTATTTTCTGCCCAAGTGGAATTTGTTCAAACTTGATATACACAAAGTAATTTTTGAAATAATCCACCATTTTCTTATACGACATCAACTTCTCATCTTTGGTTTGATATTCAACATTTACCTGATAAATGACTAGTTGTGAATCTCCATATACTTGTAGCTCTGTGATCTTCCATTCAACTGCCACTTTGATGCCAATGATCAATGCCTCATATTTAGCTATGTTATTTGTACATGGAAACATGAGTCTATAGGAATTTGGGATGGTATGTCCTTGAGGTGTAACAAATATAATTCTCGTGCTCGACCCACGTTGTGTGTAGAACCCATCAAGATAAAGCCTCCATTGTTGTGTTGTCATAGTAAGAATGTCTGCATCAGGAAACTCAATGTTCATTGGATGATCATCTGGTAATGGAGCTTCAGCTAACTGATCAGCTATCACTTGACCCTTGATGGCTCTTCGATCCACATACTAGATATCAAATTCACTCAAGATCATGACCCACTTGGCTAGTCTTCTTGTTAGAGTAGCCTTGCTAAGTAAATACTTTAATGGATCAATCTTCGCTATGAGTTTGACCGTGTGGGTCAACATGTAATGCCTCAACTGCTGAGTAGCAAACACCACTACCAAACAAGCTTTCTTAATGAAGGTGTAATTTATCTCATAACCATTCAAAGTCTTGCTGATATAATAGATAGCTTGTTCCTTTCCCATAGGATCTTCTTGTGCTAATAGAGCACCCAACAAAATATTAGTTGTTGCAATGTATAGTAATAATGGTCTCTCTTCTATAGGTGGCATCAATATGGGGGGTGACATCAGATATTGCTTTATTTGATTGAAACTTGTTTCACATCCTTGATCCCATTTGAAAGAGACATTATTATGTAGCAAATGATTGAAGGGATGAATTTTGTCTACTAATTGGGAGATAAATCTCCTGGTTGATTGTAGCCTACCCTGTAGAGAACATAATTGGATGATATTCTTTGGTGGCAACATTTCCAGTATGGCCTTGGCCTTTGCAGGATCCACTTCGATACCCTTCTCTGAAACTATGTACCCTAGAAGCTTTGCTGATGTAACATTGAACACACATTTCTTAGGATTTAATCTGACATTGAACTTCTCTATTTTATCTAGGATCTCTAGATGTCCTTCTTTGGTATATGACTTTGCTAATATATCATCCATGTAATCCTCCATAAATGTATGCATCTTGTCATGGAAAATGGTGGTCATTTCTTGCTGGTATGTAGCCCCTGCATTTTTCAAACCAAAGGGCATGATGTTCCAGCAAAATGTTCCCCATGGACATATGAATGTTGCTTTCTCCTGATCTTCGGGTGCTATCTTGATTTGGTTCTAACGTGAGAAGCCATCCATTAGTGATAACATGGTGTGTCATACTGTTAAGTCAACAATAATGTCTATTTTTGGAAAAGGAAAATCGTCCTTTGGGCATGCCTTGTTGAGATATCTGAAGTTAGTACATATTCAGATACTATTATTGGTTTAGAAACAAGTACAATATTGGAAATCCACTCAGCATAATCAATAGATTTAATGAATTTGGCATCTAACAACTTCTTTAGTTCTGCTTTTACCAACAAGGCAATATGGGGATGCATTTTCCTTAGTTTTTGCTTCACAGGTTTTATTCCAGATGGTAGAGATAAATGATGCATTAGAAGATCTGAATCTAAACCTGGCAATTCAAAGTAAGAACAAGAAAATTTAATGTGTTTCTCTTCAAAGAATTTGGTGAATTCAGGTTTTTCTTGTTTAGTCATTGATGTTGCCAAATGTAGAATTTTTTCTTTTTTTGTTGTGCCAAGATTGATAGATTGTGTAGGCTCCACCAATACTAATGATCTTTCATGATACTATTTTGGAAGGGTGTCAAATCTCCCATCTTTTGGTGCCTCAAAGAGGTTTTCACCATCAGATGTGTTCTTTATTTTTACTTTTTCGAGATCTAATGTTGCCATTAAATGGTTTTCACCATTAGATCCATTATTCTTGTTTTCAATTTTGCAACTGAAAGATTTGACACCCTCCTGACCTGAAGTGTTGTTATGAGAATTATGATTAGAACTTGTGTCAAGTTCATCACAACAAAGGAAATTTACAAAAGCATCATCATTCACAAAGATAGGAATATTGATAGGTTCAGTTGGTTCCCAGTCGATAAGTTCAAGCTGCATTAAGGGTAGAAGGTCATCAAATTGGCTAAGGTCAACGACAGTAAGGGTTCTGATAGCAATGTTGTCAAAGTTTTCAGTGGTGATGTCAAGGTCTATGATATTACTCTCCTCCAAGTCATCTATCTCACTCGATATTTGTCCATGCTCACTTGAGTCATCGATATTTTGTGATCCAAATACAAGGGGTCTAGTCCCTGAGCTTTGTCCCTCCTCACGTGTGGGTGCATAGTCTTTTATGACATAAATTTGTATGTCCTTATATGATGTTTCAGATAAAGAATCCCACTCATACTCATTGGAATCTATTTCAGAACTATCCCACATTTGAAGGATTCTTTCAACAACTTTATGAGTGACTTCTTTTGTTTCCTCTTTATAACCCAGTCCTGTTTTGTCCTTTGAATGAAGTGTGAGAGGTTAAATTGGCTCTACAATGCCCTCTTTTCTTTTTCCAATAGGTCCTTGTCCTTCATACCCCATTTTCTCTAATATTGTTTTTCCCTTTCCATATTGATCTATTTTTATGCTGATATTTTCTGATGTAGATGCTTCTTCATCTTTGTAGAGCCAATTGAGGACAGCCTTATCTTCGGATTCATCTTCTAAAGTACCTGCCTTTACAAATATATCATTCAAAACCGTGGTGGGTTGTAATGATTGTTGTGTTAATGTTGACAGCTTCCCATATGATCTTGGAGATGGCAGCAGTTGTGAAAGACATAAAGATTGCTTAAGGGAATACTCTCCCATGCCTTTTTCTTTTAACCGGACCTTCTCTTTGAATTGTTGTGATAGAGAATCTAGTTGAAATTTACTATTTGATGGAGTGGAGTCAGCAACACTTGTATCTTTTGACGAGTCCTTTTTCTCGACCCATTTAGATACAACGTTTAGTTTCCTTTCATTGTTAAATGAACTAGAAGTGTTTTATTCCCTATTATGGGGCACAAAAGTGTCTTGAGTTATTTTAAGCATGCTACAATATTGGGGACTGTTGTAGTTAGCTGAAATAGTGATTTTTTGTCCATTGACAGGAAATTTTAAGCATTGATGATAAGTTGAAGGTATTGCTTGCATTTCATGAATCCAGGGATGTCCCAAGAGTATATTAAAAGTCATCTCTTTGTCTAACACTTGAAAAACTATATTCTTCACAATTGGTCCCACTTGAATAGGCAACACAATCAATCCCTTGGAGGATCTGTCTTCTTCGTCATACACTTTTATTTTTATTTTCCTCCTTGCATCAATAGCATTATTAGAATATCCTAGTGCACGGATCAGTTTCAAAATGAAAATGTTTAAACAAACTCCACCATCTATTAAGACACATTTTACTTGGTGTTTGTGGATTAAGACTTTGATGTGAAGTGCGGAATTGTGTGGATGAGTAAGTGATACGTCATCTTGTTTAGAAAATGATAGGTAGTGAGGTGTGGTTAAGTGTCCCACCATAGCTTGGAATTGGCAAACATCCAGATTATTGGCTACTCTTGTGGCCACAAGAGCTTGTTCCAAAACCTCCTTATGAGATGGTGAGATTTTAAGGAGTTCTAAAATTGATATTTGTGTTGGTATTTTTTCAGTTGGTTGACTATGTTGTACTGATTTGAAGGGGAAACAATGGTTTTAGATGAAACTCCTTTCAATATTACCTTGGATTTCCCCCTTGTTGTCATGTTGACTAGTTGGTAATCTTGGTTTTCCCTGATTTTTATGGCATTAATCTGATTGTTTGATGGGACCATGTTTGGGATCAGATTTAATGGTATGATGTCATAGATTCCAACATTACCAGTTTGATTATCAGTGGTACCATTATTTTCAACCACAAAAATATAATGAATAGTGTTGTCATAAATATAGTTTACATTTTTACCTTTACTATTTGCAAAAGAAGATTCTCCCTTTTCATAATTTGGTAAAGGATTTTTAAATGCACTATCATCATTGTTCATTTGATTTCCTTCTACAAATACCTTCTTGTTATCAATCAAATCTTGTACTAGATGTTTCAACTGCATATAATCATTTGTTTTATGTCCTTTGTTTTTATGAAAGTCAAAAAAATCTACATCATTCCACCAAGATGGATTGACTCTTGGTTCCCAATTTCTTGCTTTAGGTAATGTGATAAGTCCATGTGTAAGAAGTTCTCTCATTATTGATTCTAGTGTCTATCCCAACATTGTGAATCTTCTTCGATTTGTTGTTTTTGATATGATTGTGGTTTAGATTCACCATCGTTTGGACTGTTGTTTTTATTGACACTTTGATTGACGTTTTGGTCATTATTTTGACTGGTCTTTGTAGTAGTAGTTGTCAAATTAAATACCGGTTTCACATTTTTTTTTTCATTTGCAGCATCATTGTTACCAATATTTCTATTCTTTTGCCAAAACTTTGGTTTATCGTTGTTATTATAGTGATTAGAGGAGTTTGCATTATTTGATCCTTCATTGTAATGTTTTATTACCCCTCTTTTGACCAGGGCTTCCTCGATATTGAGACCATTTTCAATCACTTCCTCAAATGTAGGTGGGCATTGTAGTTCAAGCCTGTAGCTCATCTCATCAGTTAGGTTGTCAATGAATATTTCCATCTTTTCCTCTTCAAGTATAGAACACAGATACCTAGCAAACAACCTTCACCATCATTGTAGAAATGAGAGGAATGTCTCACCTTTCTTTTGTTTTGTATTGTAAAGGTCCTTAATTGTTATCTCATGTTGAATATTATAGTAGAATTGTGAGATAAACCTGTTGACTAGTTCTTCAAAAGATCAAATTCCTGGTTGTAGTTTAGAGAACCATTCCATACATTGACCTCCTAAGCTTCTTGGAAATAACCTCATTAGATAAGTTTCCTCTTGTGCAAATTCTAAACTCATGGTTCTAAATTCCCTCACATGATCAATTGGATCAGTTTTACCATTGTACTTGTCATATTTTGGGAATTCATAGTGTCTAGGAAATGGTATCATGTCCACACTTGGATCAAAAGGATAAGGACAAATGTCCTGTAATAAGTACCTTTTCGTGGTTCCTTTTTGCATATCTTGACATTTTTGTTTCAAGTTTTGCATTTGATGTGTTAGGACATTCACTTGATCTATGTTTTGTGTGTTTTGTGGTTCAATTTCAGCTACTATAGGTGCTTCTTTTAGTCAATTAACATCAGAGTCCTTTGGAAGTTTTGCACCTAGTTCAGCTAGCATCAAAAGGTATTTTTCCATATCTTATTCTAAAACTTTTTCCATGAATTGGTGGAAGTTAGGATCTCATTGTATAGTTTGAATGTCCTCTTCAGTATTTCATTACCATCTTTTTGATGGAATCTATGAAAGGTATTTTCTTTAGCCATGGTATTTAGTGTTTCAATTTCTTTTTCTCTAAGTTTTTGTCTTTGTAACCTTGTCAAAATTGGCATACAAGTGTTGTTATTTTCACTAAACTTTGATCTTTTTGTTTGGATGAGTGCCAATGGATATTAACGAAGTCAAATAGAATGATGAATTCTATTGATGAGACAAAGGTAAAATCTGATTATCTTGCTTCATTTCATGATTGTAGGATGACTGATCCTGATAATGAAACTTAATGTAATAATCAAGAGTTGTGTTTGATGATAAGGCACTTTAAAATTGTAAGATCTTGGTTTAATTTGAAAGAGTTTGGCTTGTAAGGTACAATTTTTCTACGTTTAAGACACTGGTTTGACTAAGAGAATATTTTTGTTCTGGTAAAGACCCAAATTCGGATGTCCACTATTTGATGGGAGGTAAAAATAGCTTTCTGGCTTTTAATTCTGTGGATGCACTATAACATACCTCAGATGTGCTAAAACAGAATGTGGTTGCACTGGAAGACAAGGTGTATGCGTTGTCAAATAGGGTAGATGCACTGTAAAATAGGGTGTATGCATTGATAGATTGGGTACATGTGCTGATAGACTGGGTAAATGCACTGACAGACTGGGTAGATGCGCTGAAATAGAGTTTAAATGAGTTGATATTCTGGGTAAATGTGTTGAAAAACTAGGTGTAGATGCAAAATTGGACAGATGCGCTGAAACAAAGTTTTGATGCACCGTTTAAACTAGGAAGATGTGCTAAAAGACTAGGTATATTTGCTAAAACAGAGTGTAAATGCGCTGGTCTAGGAGTAGTCAGTATTTTCACAGTCTTGTCCGGTTGTTCTACTTTTTCTCAGTAAAAGATTAATTTCAGGTTGTAATTTTATGACCAAATGAATATTTTGGAGATGTGTTTTGTTTGTAAATCTTGGAATTTGATGATCTAATTGGATGATACCTTTGAAAATAACTTCACACACAAAAGCTATATTGTAAATAGTTGTTTCAGATTCTATGTATTAAACATGTAGTGAGTATTCTAGAATCAGTTCTAATTCTTTCAATTTCCATAGGTTTGACACAAATAAAGACAATTCAAGCATTTTTCTAATTGTCAAGTAGGTCACTTAGAATATCACAACCCACAGCTTGCAACTAAGTGAGCTCACACAACCTTGTCACCCCCTAGAGGGCACCCATGTTTTTTCCTTTCTCGAGTCTTAACCAAAGTCGAATCCTCCACTTTTGGCCAGGGTCTCTGATAGTTATATGGTGAGTGTCTTGGGGGAATATTCATCCCTCCCTTTGCACCATGATATAAAAAAGTGTTCAAAAAATGACAGTTGGATACACTAAAGCTCTTAGAAAGGGTATCGTTCGGAGCGGCAAATGATAAACTCCCTTAGGAGACCTCCCAATCTTGAGAACAAGGATTTTGGGGATGGTTATCTTGCACACTTTCGTTGAATTGTGGGTTCCCCAAAATTCACTTTTGATTAGAGTGGGTTGGAAAACCTGGCTTTGGTTGTTCCCACTTAGGTTATTCCCATAGGGTGAGTACTTTTTCCCACTATGGAAGGCCTTCTAAAGGTGTTAATAAATCAAGATAGCAAGACTAGCATTCTGATCACCCAATTAAGGGGAGAGCATAAGCCTATTACTTTCGAAACACAGTGAACATGGGGTTCAAACTATTTCTTTAATTAAGCTAGATGCACTATCTTAACCAAAGGAAAAGAAATAATTGAAATTAAATCCCTGCAAACACCATTAGTAATTTGTGAATTTTGTCTTTGATCGGCGTAAGTGTTTTCCAACAACTGTCTTTGACAAGTGTATTTTACACCTGGAACACAGAAAACAGTGATTAATCTCTAGGTTTTTTTAAAATTTTGCAAAAATATTCAGATGCGCTAAAACATAATGTAAATGCGCTAAAATAATAGTTCTATGTGCCACAAAATTTAGTCAATGCACTAAAAGAAAAGTTCAATGCGCTAAAAGGAAACCCCCTGACTGGTGAAATAGAGTATTGGATGTGCCAGAATAGTAGTCGTATGCGTTGGAGTATTTTGTAGATGTGTTGTAACAGTACTCAGATGCACTAAAAGATCTATTGTATGCACCGTAAAAACTCTTGATCATGCTAAAACAAAACACATCAGAAGCCTCCAAGTATACTTTTCAGAAAAAAAATGTTAAAATGGGGTTTTTGGGCCCCACGATGGGCGCCAATTTATGTGTGAGTAAAATATGTTTAAAGGAATAACAAACACAATCAATAAGACATTATATCAATAGATTTAAACAACAATTAATCTAATAGAAGCAAGAAATCTATTGAAAGTGTCATATTACTCTCTATCTCCAAATATTTATTAAATCATGGGGCTCTTAGATTTTGTAAGCACTATGACTATTAAAATGTCAATCTAGAGAATGAGATACTTTTAAATGCAAGAAACTAATCTTATATGATGATTTCTAAATGATATGATGATGATACTGTGATTAAAATTGACATGAAACTTGATAAAAGAAGCTATAGTAAACTAAGATGGAGCTAAATGAAAAGCCATGATTTCTATTCTAAAATGATTGCTATTTCTATTGCTATTTTCTAAAATGCTTGATTGCTCAATTGATTTTTCTATAGAGTAAGTTTGCACAAAGTTGGGATCCATTTCTTGTAGAAAGAAGGTATATTTATAGATTCCCGACAACATATTTGTGAAGGGGCGGAAAAGCAAAGGTCTGGATTTGATCTGAAGGATTCAATGGTGAAAGATGAAGAAGCCTGAGATGATTATGGAGATTGTTCCTCCCCACAAAAACATTCAGCCAAATGATAGGAAGAATCAATGGAAGAAGATGAAGAAGTTTGCCTGCAATTTGTCTCCAATTTGTCCCCAAATTTGTCTGTGAAGGCTGAGTTGAATTAATTAGATATCAAATATCTAATTTGGTAGGTGCATATGATGAGTGAACAGAGGAATTAGCTATAGAAATATTCCTTTATTTGAATATTTGGATTTATTCAATTTTAGCAAAAGAGGATATTTAATTTAATAAAACAAACTATAGTAAGTTGTTTATTAAATTAAGATGGAAGAAATAGATAATTAAATAAAACTACGTATGTGAACTTTTTTATTTAATTAAGATAGAATGATGTGATTAAGATAGAATAAATATATAATTATAGAAGAATTAGATAATTAAATAAAGCAAAGTATTAAATTTTTTTATTTAATTTAGATAGAATTATATGATAAAGATAGAAGAATTTAAATGTGAACTATATAAATAAATAATTTTATTTATTTAATAGTAGATGAATTAAAGGAGTAAATTAATCAAATAAATCATATTTAATTAATTAGATTATCTAGACCATTTTTAGATGTATACAATTAATAAAAAATTAAATAACAAATAAATTAGAAAATGTTAGAGATGATATAAAAAAGAAAATTTAAAATAAAAGACTATGGAAATAGATAGACATAGAACTAATAAAATAAAATCATAACAATTATTTATGAAATTTTAAAAAGAAAATAAATCAAACAAAACAAATTATAGAGAGATGAAAGATATAAGCATAGGGAAGGAAGGAGAAAAATAAAGAAGAGAAAGGAAGAAAGGTAAGGGGTTCATTTCTTATCTTTAATTAGTCATATTATCTTTTATCTCTCTTCTTTTCTCTTCTTTGTTATCTTTCTCCCTTCCCTTTCTTGACTTTTTTTTTTCATTCATAAAATTGTGTTTTCGATTGCATGTCTCTTATCTTTATTCAATATTAACCCTTGTCAATTTTGATTAGTTTTGTATTATAATTGTTTATTTTTAGATCTAAATAACTATAATTTAGCCAATTTTAATATACACATTTAATAAAAGAACTAACATATTGTTTCTTTTTTCTTTTCTTTCAATGTGAACAATTTAGCTAAGATCACATCATCATAAGAAAAGTTAACACATTCTACTAAAATTGAATATAGATAGACATTAGTCTCTCATTTTCCATTATACATATCAAAGTGAGGAGTGTAAAAAATACTACAAGAAATAAAAATGCAACAACCTCAAAAGCTAAAGGTGTACAATGTGGAGGATTGTACACAATAGTATCCTTCTTATTATCATTAAATTCTTTATTTAAAAATATTTCCTTTATTGAAGACTATGGAATCCAATTGATATCTCCTTGGAAAATTTGATTTTATATCACTGATGGCCCAAAATCTATGTGGAATTCATCCTCTTTCTAGGATAAAATTCTTGATCAAAGATTTGTCCCATGTCTCTAGATTTAACCCTATAAAATGTGGATAAAAGATTTATGGTTCACCTAATTTCTTTTCATCTACTTTGTTCTATTGAGGACTAGACATATTAAGAAATGTATTGGAAGGAAGGTTGTAATATTACAAAGAGTTTTTTGGGGCGAGGGGCCTAGCTCATTTGGCTAAAGCATCTTGTTGTAGGCAAGTGGTCACAAGGCCTAGTCTCCCCCCAGCCCCGTGGTACCAAAGGGCATGTCATGTCAGCATCATTGGTCATGTGAAAAATGTTTACCAGTCGCACTACAATTTATAGGGGGGCTACCCAATTCTTGCAGTCTAAAAAATAATATTACAAAGAGTTTTGTTTTCTTAGATCAATCCCAAAAATTTAAGACACCAAGTAAGGGACATAGAATGATGTGTATTAATTTCTTACTCCTTTTAATGCACCAAATCTAGATGTTTCACTATTTGTTTCTCTTGCATTGCTCTATATCAGTTGAGATATGAGAGATCCTTGGATGATTAAAATGATTCTAACCATTAATTTAAATATTAGCGCATATCATCACATTACATATATCATACTTAGTCAGTTGTTGAAAATAAAATGCAAACCCAAGGTCTAGATTATCTATGTAAAATAAACTAACCTTGAGGCGATGTAATAAGAAGATAATAAAAATAGTGTGGTGGTTAACACATGCATTGTATAAGAAAATAAATTTTATCATCTATATATGTCAGAATATGTTTTCTCATATATTGATATTATAGATTTTGTATGCAATGTACATTATTTACCAAAAACATAGATATAAACATCACATGTTCTTGGATATCACTTTTCTTTTGTATTACATTTATTATATGTTATTTGGTTAGCTTTATTTCTTGCTCTCTTTTTTTCATTATTCTCATGCAATGGAATCACATGCTCATATAGCCTTCTATTCATGTAGGGATGTGTCCTATTTATCTTTGTACCTTATTAGCCTTGAATTGGTAACATAATATCTTAGATGTTGTCACACCAACCTTGTAGTAATTGTAATTAGGTCTATCTTATTTTTGGTTCCGTACCTATCAACATCAACTAAGTTTGGGAAAGACAAAGAAGCTAGTTAGCTAATTTTATTTTGAATTTCAGAAATACAAGGGTCAATTTTGTGACCATAAAATGATCTTGGATGGACACACACTCGTATTAAGGTGAATACAAACTATATAGAGGTAGATGTATAAATAATTATAATAAATGTTTAGAAAAAATGGATGCATCAAAGCATGTGTATATAAAGTTAATGTAAGGACTAAGTGGGAATATGTGTATATAATAATATATAAAGACTAAAAGAATGAGTCCAATATTACACAAAATCACACTATTTATCAATATATACATATATTAAAATATTTCCTCAAAACAAACATAAAACTAAATAAAAAATAATATACATATACTTGAATTTTACCATTACATAAATACACTAACAAATTAATTATACTAATAAAAATATCTTAAATAAACATCTTAAAATGATATATCTTCATATCTTTTAAAATAATATACTTAAATATCTATACATAAATATCAATACATTAAAATCAATATAATATACCCTTACTCAACAATGAAAATAAAACAATAAATTTTATCCTAAACTAGTACTTTGGTCTTACTCCTACCTAGAAACTAAAGAACAAATAGAACTAAAGTGAATGCTAATAAAGGAAGGGATAATGGAAGTACCTATAATGTAGAATTTTTCACGTCATAATAAATTATTGCACTCTATAAAGTTGAATGGTCAAATGTGGAAATAATTCAAGTTGAGTGGACCATTCCTAAAAAGAGATATTTTTAAATTTCAATAATTATGTTGTTGGTATGACTTCACTTTCTTCATGTGGGTGCACATGGCATATTAATTTTTCCCACCGACTTTATAGGCAAAGCCCATATGGTTCCAACATGTTTGTTGTCATTCACTATAATGAATTTATTGTATACATTCATTAAATTGGTCTCTCCATACTCTAATTGACTCATAGTCTGAAAATACATAAGAAAGAGTGTGTTGTTCACATGGAAACAACTAGAATTAGTTGAGGGCCCTTAATCAAATAAAATGTATTTAATTTATATTAATTAATTAAGAGGTAGAATGTTGAACATTAGAAATATTTTTTTAATTAGTTAAAGGTGTGGAATATAAATAGAGAATAAATGTATTTAGTTTAATAATAGATACATGACAAAAAGAAGAGTTTGAAAATTGTGTTTCTATGAAACTCTTAAAAATAATGTTTCTTTGTCAGTGTAACTATCTATCTTATTGGGTCTTTGTCTTATTAGAGGACAAATTCATTGACTATCTATCTTATTGGGTCTGTGTCTTATTAGAGGACAAATTCATTGACTGGGACTAGTTTACAATTATAGATCTATACTTGTGCTCCATATTCATCATATTGGGTCCTTGTCTTATTAGAGGACAAATTCATTGACTAGGACTAGTTTACAACTATAGATCTATACGTGTGCTCCATATTCATCATATTGGGTCCTTATCTTATTAGAGGACAAAGTCATTGACTAGGACTAGCTTACAACTAATACTATAGATCTATGCTTGTGCTCCATATTCATTCTGGTAATTTGTGCAGTTTCATCCTACAACTTCACATCATACTCTGTCCTTTATTTATACCCTTTTTTTAATATTGGGGATTGGAAGGATTGATAAATGCATTGTTAGTTTGTTGTACAACCAACTTGCAGGGGCAATGCACCTCAATTGACACATTGAAATTAAACAATATTGGAAACAACAAGCAAGCACAAGATGTAAATTAGCTACTCTTTTTATTACACGAAGTCAAAATGTGTCACTAGTAATTTGCACTTTACAATGATTGGATGATGATTTCCAAATTAAGGGATATGATTCACAAATTATTGGAATAAATGCATTGGATACCTTTAAATAGAAGGATGTAGCAACATATCACACAAAACTATGTTTAGTCAAACCTGGTAGAAAGCATAAAGGTGGGAAGTAAAAAAAGTGGAATAAGGAAAGATGAATTCATGACTATGAGGACAACCTCACGATTGCAAACTAATCCCAAGATAGAAAAAGGGTTGGATTACAATGGTTAACATGTACATCAGAATAAGCACGAGCATGGGAGTAATAAATAAGTGGATAGGGTTGATGTATAAGGATGTGTGAACATTAAAAGAGGGATATATGGTAGGTGTATAGAAAACTATATTAAAGGTTGGTGGATGACATAGGGTAAGGGACCCAACTTTGCATAAAATTATGTCATTTGTCAATATGTCTATGTATCAAAGCACTCTCCTCAAAATAGACACAAAACTTAATGGAAAATGGGTATGAAAATTTCACCATTACATTTTTCCCTCACTTTGAGGGGCATGTGAATTCTAGAATGACCATGTACCACAAAGTGTGCAACACTAAAAAATATGCATGTAAATAAAATATTCAAATACAAAGGATATCATCATGGGAACGATATAAATAATGGACTTTGTGAGGATATGATCATGTGTACATTTTCCTTCATATATATCTATTTACAAAGATTTGGTCACCCAATGGCTTTCTTGCACTTCTAGGGTTTTTCACCTAAAAGGAGAAAGATGGGCCAAAATAGGAAATGTAAACACTCAAATCAATGCAAGGATGAATGAAGTATGTCTAAATGCAATGTTTAAATGAATGAGTTGATTGACTTATTAATGTAAAACCTAAGAAATGCAAGTTGTTTGAAAACATAGTGATGTATGCAAAATGATCTAAGAATGCAAGTAAACAATAATAGAAATGAACAAGACTGGAGAGGTACACCTGGAAATTGAAATGTGATGCAGAGAGGCTCTGGAATCCTATAGATTTTGTTGTTGAAGCCAACTGGGACACTTACGCCAAGCTAGGCAACTTAGTCTTGTTTCGGGGAGATTTCGTTGAAACAGGTTTCTGCCAAATCGGTATTCAGAAATGCATAAAACACTTTTCAGGCCTAGCAGTGGGATTAATTCGCCATTGGTGGTGACTTAGTCCACCTAGGAATATCAGGGAATTTGGGGCAGGAACCTATAGCTTTTTGTCTATACTTCCCTTCCTGACAGGGGTTCGGTTTAGATTTTGTAGAAAACGGGCTAAAAAGGTTTCCAAGCTTCAATTAGGGCTTTGTTGACTTGAATGAATTTGATGAGTGGACAACACCTTTTTAACAAATCTACATACAAGACTTGCAAAACACACATGCAAAGAGGGGGAAAAGGGTTAAGGGTTAGAGAATAGGGGTTTGCCTTGGTCAAACCCCAATTTGGTAATCAATACTTGCAAATCACACATGCAAAGAGGGGAAAAGGGTTAAGGGTTAGAGAATAGGGGTTTGCCTTGGTCAAACCCCAATTTGGTAATCAAACCCTTGAAAATGAAATGAAATGGAAAGAGAATGATGAATGAACAACACCTTTTTAACAAATCTACATACAAGACTTGCAAAACACACATGCAAAGAGGGGGAAAAGGGTTAAGGGTTAGAGAATAGGGGTTTGCCTTGGTCAAACACCAATTTGGTAATCAAACCCTTGAAAATGAAATGAAATGGAAAGAGAATGATGAATGAACAACATGCAATGCCAACTCACCAAACCCTTGTTGTTGAAATTTGAAGATATGGAAGAAGATACTCCAAAGGATGCTTGATGATGCCTCAAATAATTGAGAATTATGAATTATTGTATGCAAATGTGTGAATGAATGCACTAAACTAATTGGGGTGAAAATGAGAGGAAAACCCTTTATTTATACTTGATTTTACAATATTTCCTGAAAATAACACACCACAGGCTGACCTTAAGGTTAAGATAATAAAATCCTGCCAAAAAATTAAAATTATTTTGATTTTTGTGCCCAGTGGGACTAAGTTACCCCAGGTGGCGACTTGGTCCCATTGGGGCAATTTTACTGGATGTCGGGGATTGAAGTGCATTTAATGTTGTTTAACATGAATATTCTAAAAATACACTTAAGTAGGGTCGAAAAATGCATTGAGAGGTCATTTAAATATAAGAAAGGATTGAATTATTGATGAAAAGCCTAGAAAAGCATGAGAGTTTGTTTAAACAACTCTTTACAACACTTTGAAATAAGATTTGATAAGTGATAAAAAGAGATTATTCAAGTGAATTATAATGAAAGGGTCCTAGAAAAGTGTGAAAGTGGGTTACAACACTTCACAACACTTTTATAAGACATCCTAGAATTCTTAATGATTCACAAGGGTCTAAGACCTAATGTGAATGTGTTGACCACATTACAACATTAAATCTAGGTAAAATCAAGCCAAAGCCACTAGGAGGGCCTAAACATGAGAAAAAGTAGAAGGGTTACTTTTTCCATGTCCATAGTTATCCCCCACTTTAGTGAGAGGATGAACTTGCTTCAAACTCACACTAAAGTAGCCAAACATGCAATCAAGAGGGGTTTCAATGAACTAATGCTTAGCAAGATGAGACAACAATGATCGAGAGGGATGATCAAGCCCCCAGGATGAAGATCCCATGGTAAACTAAACATGAGCACAAGAAACACACACGAGAATGATGTAAATGAAGAGGAAGAGAAGGAAAAGAGAGTTGGATCAATCTTCAATCATTTTTCCATCTCGTTGTGGATTAGATCTAGGCTATTTGTCCATAAAGAAAATGAATACTTACTATGAGGTGATGGAACTCATGGTTGTCCACCAAGTGAGAAGGCCAAAAAGGTGAGAAATATACACTCACATCTGGTATGCACTCACACACATGTAGGTGGATATGGGGAAAATTCATGCCTTAGAATGGGCTTCCTGCTCAACCATACCAAAGTTATACCTCTTGATAACTTTAATAAGGTGCCACAAAAGAAAATGACATTTTGAGCTTCATGAGACAAGAAAAACTTTGTATGCTTGGAGCTCATGAACAAACGCAATGGAACCATAGGCATGCAAGTTGTGTTATGCAAGGTGGCCATATAATAAATGAAAAATGCAGCATGCAAAAGATGTTCAGAGGATTCTTGCTTAGTTCATGCAAGGTCTTTAACTTAGGGAAAATTGTATCTAATTTCTCCAAGAGAGGACCAATCAAAGAATAGAAGATTCACAACTTATGGGATGTAGTGTGTTGCATCAAGCCACTAAGAGGAGTGTAATATGCTAAGATAAATCACACTCATGAAAGACATCACACCCAATGTCACCCACAAAGTGACAAAATGTGTCATATGAAGTAACAAGGATGCACTAAGAACCAAGAAAAGGAAAAATGCAAATGAATAATGTCAATGTATGCCCCTACTTTAAAGGAATTGCTACACACCATACTGTGAGCAATTACTTTAAAGTAGTGAATGAAAAATGCTAAAGAAAGAAGACATGAGATCCAACTTGGAAAGCCCCTATGCCAAGTCATTTATTTCCAAGTAAAGCTACATCATGTGAAGGAAAGATAAAAAAAAAAAGGGGTTGCCCCCAAAATGAAAACACCAAACAAATAATGGATCTATAGATTTGGGGTCAGTATTTTCTTTGCTGCAATGTTTTGTAAAGAGATCTTAACTGTCATCATTACCCAAATACATAGAATTGGAATAATGACACAAAGAGAGCAAAAAAAAGAAAAAGAAAGATCTATTTGGGTCAACATGGAAGAGACATAGGATATCTCGACACTTTGCATTATCCCCAAAACGAAAACACAAGAAAAAGAAAATGAAAAGGAGAAAGAAAAAGGAAAATCTTTTGGGTCAACATGAGAGAGACATTGAGGTCTCAATGCCTTACGTCATCCCCAAAAGGAAAACCCAAGAAATGAAAAGGAAAATAAAAAGAAAAGGGGCCTGTTGGGTCAGCATGAAAGATATATTGTAAGCGGTCTCAATGCCTTGCGTCATCCCCAAAAGGAAAACACAAGAAACAAAAGGAAAAGAAAAAGAAAAGGGCTCTTTTGGGTCAACATGAAAGAGACATTGTGGTCTCAATGCCTTGCGTCATTCCCAAAAGGAAAGCAAAAGAAAAGAAAAGGCAAAGAAAAAGAAAAGGGCCTTTTTGGTCAACATGAAAGAGACATTTGTTCAATGCATTGCGCCATCCCCAAAAGGAAAACACAAGAAACGAAAAGGAAAAGGAAAAGGAAAAGGAAAAGGAAAAGGAAAAGAAAAAGAAAAGGGGCCTTTTGGGTCAACATGAAAGAGACATTGCGGTCTCAATATCTTGCATCATCCCCAAAAGGAAAACACAAGAAAAAGAAAAAGGCAAAATCGATGTGCGACACAGAGAAGAATAAAGGTACAAATAAAATAATTTCACAAAGAGAGAGAACATCAAACATCACATCACACATACAAATAGACAAAAAAAAAAGAAAATACAAAAGACTAGTAAGGCAAATGCAAGTCAACTGTTGAGCAATTCATCAACCTCCCAATCATGTTCATGATATTCCAAGGGTGGGAAACTAGCAAAAGGGACAAGTACAAGTGTCAAACTAGGGGAAACACCAGGTTCTACACCCTTTGCAAGAGATTTTCCGTTTAAGCTCATGGAAGAGGAAAATAATGTATTTAGATCATTATGCACCTCTTCGTCTATTTTAGTGATCGCATCATCGCCATCCAAATTAATCACAATAGGAGGATGGATGATAATGTCTAATGAAGGGTGTACCATGGGTTGTGGTTGTTGTATTGGATCATTTTGTTGTGGGGGAGGAGGGTCGTCATGCATTGCTTCTGTCAAGTGCAGATTTTGATTTTCTTTATTTTCTTCATCTTTTTATTTGCGAGCAAGGGCATGACATCTACGCCTATGCTCCCTAGCTCCTTTGTTTCTTTTGGTTTTATTTTTGAGTTGTGTTTGTGAAGGAGCAGGTTGATCAACCATAGGTTGCTTGTCTTCCCTAAGGGGAGGAACAAAAGGAACCATGGAAGGGTGTTCATCCACTTTCTCCTTTGTTTTATAAACTTGTTTTATACGAGGCAAGATGGGGTTGTTATCATTATCTCATGGTTGTTTGGATGATGTGGGGGAAGTTTTGGGTGTTGGTTGAGTTTGATGGGTGGGTTCATGGTTGAGTTGAAGCATTGTTTCATCTAGGATAGGAGTGTTGGAAGTGGACGGGGACATGTTGCAGAGAGACAATTTTGCAATTTTCTTTGCTTTAAAATTTTGGTAAGCAATGAAAAAGAAGTCTTTGTGAGGCATTATAGGTTCCATGGGCTCGGGCCAAAAGGCTTCTAAAGGAAAGAGAAAGGGTTAAAGCCACTATGGTGAACAATGAATATGTCATTTTCAAGTGGAAACTTTAAACATTTGTGTATGACTGAAGGGATAGATTTCATTGAGCGAAGCCATGGATGGCCTAGCCACAAACGAAATTGGTCTGACTATGGGATGATGGAGAATATAACATCCACTATTTTTGGTCCTATCTATAATGGAAGGACGATTGATCCTATTGTAGGGAAAGCAAAACCCTTGTGTGTTTTGATCCATGTTGTTGGTTTATGATAATCATCTTGATAAAGATCATGTAACACCAAAAATTCCTCAATGATCACATTCTCTCCACATGCGAGATCTATGAGTATCCCATTAGTGGGCTTATCATAAATATGGCCAGCTATGTAAAGAGGACCATCGAGGAGATTTGGAAGTATGTCCTTAGAGGAGAAGGTAATATCAAGAGATTTCTTAGGTTGGCCCTTACGAGGGATAACGTCTATCGCACCTACCATTTCATCCATAGGACTAATAGTAGTGGTATGTGGAATAGGATCAAGATGTTCAACATCTATTTTAACATTCATCACATCATTCTTCGAAGTTTCACTAGCTTTTACAAATGACACATTATGTTTAGGCATGGGATTAGTGAAAATTTTCAAATTTTGATTTGGAGGGGCAATAGACTTATTGCCATGATCATTAACACTTGCAATGGATAGATGACCGAAATCAATGAGGTCTTGCACAAGGTGTTTAAGATGCTTACAATTTTCTGTGTCATGTCCATTTTGTCTATGATAATGACAATAAGTATTTTCCCAATTTTTGCTATGAGGATGAGTGGGTTAAATATATGTTGAGTTGAATTCATGATAAATTTATGTGGTTGGATATGCCACACATGATAAAAAGGAATCAGTTAGGGTGGTTACAGGATTGTGCTCAAATGGACTAGTTCCAAAAATGAAGGCTATGAAAAACAATGTGGTAATGAAGCTCACTGGAGTGAAGTTTGACAAAAGATACCTAACAGTGAATGATATAGATGATCTGATGGTGAAGTATGTGTCTATGATGATTGGGTACAAAAAATTCTATACAAACAGAGAGAACTCTATGTCAACAATCGTAATCCACATAGCTCACTAGATGGTGAAGAAAGGTGAAGACATTGATTTGTGTGAGCTCCTGAGACAATAATTGATGGAGAACCTATAGAAGACCAAAGAATCAAGGTACCCCTTCCAGTATGGTACCCTAGTTATCTGTTTGCTATTTTACTTTCTTAGAGAAGTGCTTGAAGCAAAGAACGTTGTATGGTTAGATAATATTCTAGTTGCAGTGCAAATAAGAGACCATTTGAGAAGGTTAGGAAACATAGAAACCCACAATTCTATATTATGAGGTTTCTTTAGGACATTTCAAGGAAAAATGAAAGAAATGTATAGAATTCTGGAAAGTGTAGTTGAAAAGTATAAGAATGATATAACCTTCATGGTTATCAAAGATTACTGCTTAATGAAATCATTTGAACCCAAAACAATTTGGGTTTTAGAGCTTGGGTATGAGGTAACTAAAGCAAAGCTTACATATTTTGTAGAAATTGTGTTGAGAAAACCAAGAGATCCATCTATGGATAGATTTGGTACATATGCATAGAAATCCAATTAGGTGAATCTAGAAAAGAACAAGAAATATATTGAGAAGAATATTGAGAAGATGAAAACCCAGTTGGAGGATATGGTGAACAATTCTAAGGGTTCTACAAAGAAATCCAAAGCCACTAGTGTTGCTTCACAAGGTACTTCAAGTATAAGAAGGTCAATTAGGACCTTTGTCCCCTCTCTTACTATTTCTAAGGTCCTCAAAACAAATATTATAGGAAGTTCAAAGAAGAAAGAAACATTTGGCTCCTCTATACAACAAATGCCTCCTAAGAGGAGAAGAAAAGAAAATGGCACTAGAGAGGGATACTTTAGTTGTGAAGATAAGGAAGATGTAGAAGAAGAAGGACCCCATTTGATTTGGAAAAGGAAATCTCAAGTCCCTCGGGAAGAGACTGATCTAAAGAGAACACAAGTTGATGTAGTTGAAACTAAAAGTGAAGAAGTAGAGAAAGAAAAGAAAGCTTTTGTTTTTCATAGAAGATAAAAGTTCTCTAAACCAAGAGCAAAAGAAGAATTTCCTAGAGACAAGGGAAAGAGGAAAGAAAAGGCCCCTCTAGTAAGGGAACATAGCCCCTTGAAATTTGAAGCACTGTTTAATAGTATTGCAAAATTTGGTCTTTTGGAAGATACAGCTAAAATGTTTCTGGATGCAAATAAAGAAGATAAGGAAACCATAGAAGAGGCTATAGTCAAGTATATGGTAACATTTTATACTAGCCTAGATAAGATAGAAGATCAATTTCTTAGTGATCTGAAAAAAAAATTGACTACAAGAAGACAAGAAGCCATTGAAGAAGATGCAAAGATAAAGGCTTTTGCCTTGGAGAAGATTGGTTATTCTCTAACACATGAAGACAAACACAATTTAATTGAGTTATACAACAATAAATTCAGAACAAAGCAAAGAGTCAAAACTCTTATGAGTAGAGACAAGGGAGATATTGAGAGGCTGAGGAAGGAAACATTGAAAAATGTTGAAGAACTTGCTAAAAAGTTGGGAGTCCCTCTGGATAGTGAAGAACAAATGCAGCATGATACATCTATCCCAAAAGTAATGATCATGATATTGAGCAACATGAGCATGTGCTTAAGCATGAGGGTGGTCAAGAAGAAATGGTAATAGATGATATCCATCTTTTAGATGCAGAGAATGTTATTGAAGAAGAAAAGAAAGATGAAGCTCAAAATGATCAAAATTTGTCCCCTCCAAACATGGAGAAAGATGTTGAGTAGAGAGAAGATAAACAAGAAGTCTCAGAGAAGATAGAGGCACAAAAAGAAGAAAACTTGCCTCCTTCAGATGGTGAGAATTCTACAGAAGAAGAAAATAATGTTGAAGAATGTTTTGCTAGTGGAGATAAGGAGAAGAGTGAGAAGAAGGAAGGAAAAAATGCTAAAATTTTTGGTGAATCCTCTAGAGCTTCTGGAGATTCTTTGAAAGATTTATTGGATATGCAACTATAGTTTGAACCAATGGTTTATGCACAACTCCTATAGATTCCAATGCAATAAGGATAGGTAGATATGAATAATATTTCTACCCTACATAAGTTACAGCTTGGTGATGCTTTCCATGCCTCCGCAAGGAAGGAAATACTTCAAACAGACCAAAAGAATATAGAAATGGTAGAAGTAGTAAAGGTGTTGCAAGACAACATTCTCGGAGCAACTATTGATAATTCCATGTTCAATGTATAAAATTTGAAGTTGTTAGATTCCTTTAAGGAATATTCTATTGGTTTAGAAGAAAAATTGGAGAATGAAATAGAAAAGAAGGTCAATGATAAGATATTGAGTGAGATTGTTGATAAATGTAGTACTGCACATGGAAAGTTACAAGGAAACCTATAAGTTTTCAAGAAGTGTTTGGAGGAATCCAAATAATTATTTTATTTCTATTTAAAGTGGCTAGTTACTACAAGGAGCATAAAAGATCAAATGGACTCAATTGAGTCACAAATTGCTTAGGCCTCTAGTGCATTTGATCTAGTAAATGATGTAGATGGTGCTACAAGGGTAGCTATTGAAAATTTGCATGGTCAATTCTTGCTATTGTAAGAGAAAAATGAGAAAATAATAGTGCATTATGGTCATCTCAGAGATATGGTAAGCGCAAGGCTTACCCATTTAATTGGAGTGTTAGCTAATGTTGAGAAGGTGGTGAAAATGAGTCCAGTTCCTAGTTCTCTGAAATAAGGAGAGGACCTCCACATTCAATTTGAAAACCGGTGCCATATGCTTTCCTTTACAAAGAAGGACTGGGAGGTTGCAAAGAAAGATTGGGAGGCACACCTCGCTAAGCTGAAAGAATCATATAAGGGTTAAGTTGTACATTTTTTCTCTATATATGCAGTTCTTTGATTTCAATGTATATATGTGGAAGTAGTTGATGATGCTACGATACATTTTTGGTTATTTTTGGTAAATAAGATTGTTAGGGGGAGTCACTTTGATGAAAATATTTCCTAAGGCAGAGATTGTTAGAGAAGCATGTTGAGTATAGGACAAAAGCATAAAGGGGGAGATACTCTCATGTATATATATCAATTATGGAGAGTGATATAATGTGTCCTTTTCCATTGATGTCAAAAGGGGAGAATGTTTTGGGGAAGTAGTCTAAGTAGTTTTGGAGAGTGAGAGTGTGTTGCCATCGATGACAAAGGGGGAGATTGTTGGTAACATGAGAATGATGATACATGGATGGTGTATGGTGTTTTCATTAATGTCAACCCACTGTACAAATGAAAAATTATTGTTTTGGAGAAGATCAAGTATTTTGGAGAAGTGACTAAATCTCATAGTGCAATTTCAATGTTACAATGAACTAGTTTTGTGGTTTGCATTGCTTCGATATGCAATATGTTGTCATGCAATTTTGAGGCATTGATTATGTGTGTTGAAGGTGTTTAGATCCAAAGTTTCAAGGTTTAATGTCTTCCACAATTGAAGATAATTTTCACAGAGTATCAACTTTATAATGATAGTGTTACTGGTACAGAGTGCACATTGTAATGCTCTGCATTCCATCACAGATGAATATTATCCTATATGGTTTTGAGGAAGTGTTTATAGATGTTATAAGTATGTGTGCTCCAAGTGGTGAGTGTTTTGGTGGTTTGTGTATCAATTTATGAATGAACATTTGGTTCATTCAGTTATCGCTTCACCAATTTTGTTATGTGGTGCCAACCTAAGGTTTTTGGGGTCATGTGGAGTTGAAGTATGTAAGAAGCATATTTATAGGAGTGATTATAGGTCATGTTGACCTATTTTGGTGGTGTACACATTTTGGTTTATTTTGTAAAGCGTGTGGAATAAAGTTTTAAGCCAACATGTTGTGTATTACATAGATCATGCAATTAGGTTGACTTAATTGATGTTTTGATTTGTTGGAGTGTATATACAAGGTTGATTCACTATGTGAAAGGGGATTATGAGTAAGAGTAGAGTGTGTGTGTGAAATCCAATGTAGTGTGAAGTGAAAAAGGTGTAGTGGTGAAGTATGAAGTGTGTTAAGTCAATTTTTCATACCTAATTGGAACTATATCTTTGGCATGTTGCAAATGCATTATTAGTAGTTCATTTTGGTAGTGAGCCACCATTTCCTCTATCTTTTTCTATTTTGGGCAGTGAGCCCTTGGTAGTGAGCCATTATTTCTTTCTAGACAATGAGTCCACCATTCTATAAACCAGTTATAATATATTGTGACCTAATCCTCACTAGGATTTTTCCCTTTCTAGGGTTTTCCACATAAATATGGTGTTCTTATGTTCCTTGATGTGATGCATGCTTTATATGTCCCTTTCCATTTCTGCAAGTTTAATGAGATTCTTTGAATGCATGCTTAAGTTATTGAAGTGAATGAATTTCAATGAATACCGATTCACCCCCCCTCTCATTATTCCAAGTGTTCAACATGAACATGAGCACTCAAAACAACTAGGAAATGTGAAATATGCACGGGTAACTTTATAGGGTTACAACAAATAGAAAAGAGCAAAAAAACACAATAGTAAAATGACTCAAAAACAAGCCAGTTGTCCATAAGAACCCCCACACAAACATGTGCCAAAATTCCTTTAATGTGTGTTAATGGAATTAATGTGATGTTGGGTGATAGGTAAGCTAACAAGACATTTCTTGCATCGAACATCAGGTTCTCAGTGTTTTTCCTTTGGACATGCCATCAAGTAAAACATTGATGTCCCAACAAGATAGTCTTTTTGATGAATATCCTGATCATCCCCATTATGGATTAGGGTGTCAAGGTTGTGTTTTCTATCATACTCGAATGAAGATGTCCAACATCTTGATAGATGATAACAATGTAAGGGGAAGAAAATCAAATATCGATAATCAAAGTCAACACCCTTGTCATGTCTAGATGGAAAACTTTGAAATTCCAAAAAAGTGTAAAAGACAAGGAAAACAAAAACAAAAACAAAAAAGACAAGACAAACATAAAGAAAAATAGGAAAGGAACAAAAACATGGGGCCCCCATTTTAGTAGTTCAAAATAAGGCATGAGTACAAGACACAACATTAATCATTGTCAAATTATGAAGGACATCAATTAACCTTTTTTTTGTTGAAATATAAAAAATGAATGTAGATGTATCTTTAATAAAATATATTATTTTATAATACCTCAAAACTTGTTTTTAAATTGACATTCTTAAATATTCAATGTAAAAATCTCATATTAAAGTCAATTGATATCAATCATATTTTAAACTAAAATCAACCTTAAAATTAAAAAAATAATATCATAACATGAAATTTAAGATTAAAAAGAATCAAGATAAAATCATTAAAATAGATTCACTAAAAGTAAAAGTAACAATGAATTTAATCAATTTGAATATTGTAACTTTTAAATTAAATATTAAGATAACATACTTATCAAGTAAACATTGAAAAGTATCAACATTAAATAGTAGTGGGAAACTCCATCTTCACCAATCAAATCCATATTTCCTCCTTTTTTCCAAGGAAAAACATTGTAATCCACAACTTTAGAATAAACATGTACATAAAACATTATGCAATTTCTCTTTACTTTTATGTGAGCATAAAATTCAAAGAATTGTGGGAAGCTTCTCAATTGGCGCTCCACTTGGGCATGTTGTGAAAAGGGAGACAATATTACAAAGAAAAAGAACAAAAATATTCAAAGTGTGTTAAACCATTTATCTTTCTTTTATGTGGTTTTCTTTTTCATGTATGAAATGGTTAGACTTTTTGAAACTTTTTCCTTTTTTTTTTCATCTTGTTGGCTACTATTTTATTTTATTGTTTAATAAAAAAGTTGTGTGTGGGGGTGGAAACTATTATTAATTACAATTATAACAAGATTAGAGTTTTAATTTCAATAAACAAAATTTGGCCTTCATTAGAGTTATCTAGTTATTGTTGGTATTTGTAAATTAAGGGAATAAAATGAATGCTTGTGTAGTGATTAAATTGGATTCAATATTTGTAAGGTTATATTTGTATGTATTTGATAATTATTATTTTGTAATTATTTATTTTTAAGTTTATAAATTTTGAAGGAAAAAATGAAGTTGATAAAGTTAAATAATTTATTAAGAGTTAAAAAGTTGTAAAATAGATAGGATAAGTATAAATTTAGGTAAATTCATTACAATTCGTGTCTAAGTTAATGTGGTGGAATCTTACAAAAAGGATAAGGTATTGTTGACAAAATCATTTTTTCTCTAACAATCAAAGACATGATGTACAATATCTTAGTAAAATTGATATAATTGTATAATATACATGATATTTCTACAATTCATGTAGGTGATTGATAGTGCTTGTGATAAAAAATATATAATTATTTTTATATTGTTTCAAATTGTACTTCATGACCCATCATCAAGATGAGAAAAATTATGGTAGGATTGTAGACTTAGCTCAATAAATAGATAGGTAAGACAATAGAGTGAAAGGAGGGAACATGAATTATGAAGAATGAAAAAGATTAATATTCAAAACAAACACAAAAACAATTGTCATTGACTATAACCTTAATGTTTTATTATAAAAATAATAATATAGTAATAGTGCAATAAAAACAAAAGATAAATATATATTATATTAAAATAGAAATTATATTATTATAGTAATATTAATATAAAAATAAAAGTGCACTAAATATTATTATTATAATAAAATGGATTTAATATAATACTATTATCATAGTAATCTTATAATATAATTAAAAAAAAAGGAAATATGATAATAAAATATTATGGACACAACATAGATCTTATAAAATAAGAATATAAACACACATAAAATAGTATTACACCAAAAATTTAGACACGATATCTAAAATTGAGATAAAATATTAGCAATAAATTATTCATAAGAATTAGTAAATGGCTAAAAACTCAAAAAAATTAAAAATTATTAAAGATGATAAAAAAAATTAATGTTGAATAATAAAATGCTAGAATAATGAGTATACATATAAAGAAATATATAGCAAAGAAGTAAACTATTTTTAATAACATTATTATTATTATTGATAAGTAAGAGAGATAGATTATATTGATTTCAAAATTCAGAGTTACAGATTTCGAGCCTGATGAAGGATTACCGCCCAAAATCCACAGAAATCACAATAACAGATACCAACACAAAAGATGTGAGACAGAAAAATGATTCACTTTCAATTATTTTTAGAAAATGAAATTACAGATTCAAAGCTTACATGCTTCAACCTCATTGGCTTGATTCACTACAACAAAATCAAGTTTGAAAAGAAAATCTACTATTCGGAGCCATAATTTGCACTATCAGGGCCACCTTCTACAACCCCCACTTAACCCTTTTTATTTTCCCCAATAACCGCCCTAGAAGGTTCTAAAAAGTTCAAATTTCCCCTTTTTGTTTTGGCGCCAAAAATCCCGCCATTTGATTTCTGGCCTAGGAAGATTTTTATGAAATTCACTTTTTAGAGGACCAACTTCGCGGGGCCATAAATTTTGATCCGAGTGTTCGATTTTCTATTATTGCATATTGTTGGAAAGCTCTCGACAAGCTCTACAACACATAAATTACCATAGGTCGGTTCGACCACCTTTTGAGTTGTTTTGGGGCCTCTAAAGTTTTATACCTGAATTTGAAGCTGCATTGGAGAAATTTCTCGGGATGAAAACTTTAATTTATCCCAAACTGTGTAGGGTATTGAGGTGATTCTTTCACGATTGGCAATGGTTTTCAGCTCTGCTCCTTGGGGTAAATTTTCACATCCATACGAGCTCATTTAGGATGACTTACTAAAAATAGTAAGTGCTCATTTTTTGCTATTTTTGATGCTTGACAATCTTATATCCCCTAAGTGCCATCATGGGACTCAAAACAACTAAAGAAAATAAAGAAAACATTTTTTTTGGTGATGCAAGATTTCCCTACATCGTTGGATGCTCCTGCATCAGAGCCCGTCCTGAGCGATCAACAAAAAACTTCCAAAATTCCATTACATCCCCAAACTGAGATTACCAAAAAACCACCCTATTACATGACCATGACAAAGAAACCATACCACCTACCAGATACAATTTGCAGGAAAAAAAAACTATTATCCAAAATCACAGAAACCCTTACCACAAAGAATGCAACATTTTAACAGACACCCAGATACATACCCCATACTTTGACACATACCCACCAACCTCCCAAACCCCATTTACCACATGTTCTATTGAGAAAACACATGGAACTCCCTTTTCTAGGCCAAGTCTGCAACTGGGATCAGGCATAATTTCTTCCTGAGGAATTCAGCCACAGCAGTCGTCATACGCCTATGCTCCATCAATTCCAAACCATTGGCATCCAAGATAAATGAAAAGAACCTTACCAACGCCTCTGGATCACTCAGGAGGGCCAAATCATGAGGGCGGGGTATGCCTTTTCCCAAGGAGGTGGCAACCAAAGATCTGTCCAGATCCATCATGTCCTTATGAAATAGCCTCCTCATAATTACCCTCAATTCTTCTTTAGAGACACCAATGTCGAGCAATCCAACCAGAACCTGGGAAGAAATATCAAAATCCAGATGATAGCCTTCTACATCCTCCATAAAACCTTTCCCAGCAATGCATTTGATTGCAGAAAAAGTAAGGTGATTCAGATGTCTGATGATTCATTGTAGCCAAAGATAGGTGACCTGGCCTTCAAAGGCCATTTGATGCTTAGAAATCTTAAGCTGCACTGGAGTGACCATGCCACCCATCTCCAGTTCCTTCATCGAAACCAACAAGATAAATCTGCTCATGGCCAGATGGGAAGCATAGCAAAGCAAACATAATGCAAATTTCAAACCACCACCCACTTAGGGAATATAACCACCACCACCTGCAATGAAACCCATCACCACATACCCGTCAATAAACATGAATAGGCTAGCAAACGTCTGGAGAAGAACAGTGCACTACACCCTATGTCGCGCGGGCTATTATTAATCTTGCTTGTTCTAGAGAGTTCCTTGAGCCATGTGAACTGTGGCGCCAGCTCAAACCCAAATCCCAGTGGACTACCACCCGGCCACTCCATGCAAGCATATGGGTGATGGAGTGGCACCCGCCCTGCCACCCACAATTTTAATAACATTATTAGTTCTCAAACAAGAGAAATATAATTAGTAAAAATAGAAGTAATGATAAATGTTTTTAAAGCGAGATAAAAAAATAGTTCAAAGAAATTCAAAAATGCTAGATAAAATATGGTGCATAGGAAAGTTGGTTATTTTAATACATTTTAAGTTAAGTGGTTGTGGGCTCAAATTAGTGTATTCTTTTCTCTATACCTTAAAATAAGGTATTAATAATAAATGTTTTATGGTTAAAAACTATATTTTTCATATGAGTAGTTAAAATATTTAAAATAAGGGGAAAGTAGTTGAAAATAAGGGTCTCCATTGGAAGCATAAGAAGTTTTGTAAGGAGTTATTAATATAATAGGTGTAGACATGTTTCTCCCTTTGAATATGATTACATCATCTCATGCATGTATTCTCAAAGTTGTCAATGCTACATTTTTCAAGGCTCTCAAAAACTTATCTAATGACTAAAGTTTAAAATAAGATCACATTGGAGGGTGGAGGCAACAAAGAAATGGAGATATTTTTCATCTTGAGCTATATTCTCTCTTTGAGATGATAAATTGCATGAGAAGCACAAGTTTTTCCATTTGTGTCCCTTCATGTAGCAAGGGGGCTTGAAATTTCTTGGAATAGTTTTTGGGTGAAATTAATGTATCTACTTTGGTTGAGGTTATTTTGTAGAACATGGGAGAGATTGTTTCTCACAACATTAGTGGACAGATATTGAAACACTCAAAGGAGATGTGGTCTCTGAGAGAATTTGTTCTCTCATGCGCAACACTAGAGGAGGGATTTTGACACACTCATAGGAGATGTAAACTTTTGGAGGAAATTTCTTCTCTCATTGTGCAAGGAGGATGAGATATTTTATGTTCTCTCATGTATAAATTTTTGTAGGTTTTATAGTCAATATATCCACTGATGGGGTCATTCTAGTGTTTCCAGTTGAGTGAGGAGAATTAGTGAATGTGCTTCATCAAAGTCTCTAGAAGGGTTGTTGTGTTCAAATTCTATGGCATTCCATCCTTTTTCATATTGATGTAATAAGTGGGGAATGTTGGAATATATTGCATCATTAATATTTATTTTACAAATAATAAGTTACTTTAATATGTTAGTTGGTTGGTGGGAAGTTACTCCTATAAATAGGTTTAGGAATTTTTGTATGAGAAAGTAATGGCTTTATATGTTGATGTATTGCAATGCAATAATCCATTCGATGAGCATCAATGTATTAATTTGTGTTTTATCTTCTTGCTTAATAACGGTGTATTCATTTGATTTACCAATTTTCACAATTTTTTGTGTAGATTTCAAATGTATTTCTTTTAAAATTTTAAGAAATTATTTGTGAATTTTTGGACGTAACTATTAACAACTTGTTTTATATAGTTAACATTATTTTTTAAAAGTGGCATTCATACCATACAACATAATTTTTTTGAAGAAAGGATAAAATTATAATTTTTTTAAACATAGATTCTTGACACCAATATTTAGTGTGCATTGATAATTTTTCATATCTTTGTTGCATAATATTTTTTATTATTTTTTGAAGTGACTTAACTATAATTTAGACAAATTTATATTGTATAACATAATTTTTTTGAATTTATTCAAATCAACTTTTTTTTTCATTGAAGGACATCATACCTAACACAAATATTTTTTTATTTTTTAAAATCTATTTTACTATTTTTCCATGTGTTGGAAATATGTATTGTCATTGATGTCAACTCTAGATGGGTTGTCATTGATGACAAATGTGTGCACTAAAGATTGTATAATACTCTAGAGATAGTTGGTGTGCAGTGATATCTATTGATACAATCAACAATGTAACATATGGAAGAATCATGATTAGCCTAGTGTCTGAGTGTGATGTGGAGGTAGATGCATATGCTCTAATGTATTTACAATTTTTTTACATTGATATCATTCCAAATTGATGAACCACACATGGAAATAAGTTGCAAAAGTTATGCTAAGGAATTCACAATGATACCCTAAGACAAGGTCATAATGTTTTGGTTTGCATCCTTCTACAAAGCAAGATTTTGTCTTGTAACTCAAAAGATAAGATAGACGAGATGAGAAGGTGTCATATTCAGGAATTCAATCCATTACACCATGTATAGTGAAATATATATGTGACAGGGCTCTAGTTTGTGCTTTGGAAAAATATAGTGTTGATGAAGGCATGTTGGAATGCTCTGTATTCCTCTAGAAGTGAAGGTTTGTCCTTGATGCAGGAGCATCCAATGGTGTGGGGAAATATTGCATCACCCAAAAAAAAAAAATTCTTTATTTTCTTCAGTTTTTTTGAGTCCCATGATGGCACTTAAGGGGTATAAGACTGTCAGGCATCAAAAATAGTGAAAAACAGACACTTACTATTTTTAGTAAGTTGACCAAAATAGGCTCGTATGGACGTGAAAATTTACCCCAAGGAGCAGAGCTGAAAAATATTTCCAGTCGAGAAAGAATCACCTCAATACCCTACACGGTTTGGGAGAAATTAAATTTTTTGTCCTGGGAAATTTCTCCAATGCAGCTTCAAATTCAGATATAAAACCTTGGAGGCCTTGGAACAGCTCAAAAAGTGGCCAAACCAACCTACAATGGATTCATGCATTGTAGAGCTCATCGAGAGATTTCCAACAATATGCAATACTAGCAAATCAGACTCCCATATCAAAATTTATGGCCCTGCAAAGTTGGTCCTCTAAAAAGTGAATTTCATAGAAATTACTTCCTAGGCCAGAAATCAAATGGTGGGTCTTTTGGCGCCAAAACAAAAGGGGAAATTTGAACTTTCTAGAACATTCTAGGGTAGTTATTGGGGGAAATAAAAAGGGTTAAGTGGGGGTTGTAGAAGGTGGCCTAATAGTGCAGATTGTGGCTCTGAATAGTAGATTTTCTTTCCAGAGTTGATTTTGTTGTAATGAATCAAGCCCATGAGGTTGTAGCATGTAAGCTTTGAATCTATAATTTCATTTTCTGAAAATAATTGAAAGTGAGTCATTTTTCTATCTCGCATCTTTTGTGTTGGTATCTGTTGTATTTTTGTGGATTTTGGGCGGTGTGGCCCTCATCTAGTGGTATCAGAGTAGGAGTTCTTGAGCCTATAATAGAGCGCCAAACATGAGGTAGTTGTAGCAGGACTTGTGAGTGTGGGTTGAGTTCAAGATGCCTCCAATAATTTCCCAGTATAGCAGAGGTAGAGGCCGAGGTCATGGAGGAAGAGATCCACCAAGAGATGAAATAAGAGCCCTTAGAAGGCAATTAGGAACCTTGCAACAAGAGGTTTGAAGAAGAGATGTGCAACGAGACAAAGATGACAGTCAAGATGAAATGGAAGAGGGAGAGTAGGATCCAATGGATCCTAGAGAAATAAGTTTGTTGTGAGCAATCTCAAGCATTGGGAAGAGATCTAAAATGGAGGTTCAACTTTAAGTGGAAATATTAATCCTAAAGAATTGATTGATTGGATCAATGACATGGAGGAATTTTTCGAGTTTGAGGAGATTGAAGATCCTCATAGAGTGAGGTTTGCAAAGAAAATATTGAAAGGTTATGCCAATATATGTTGGAAAGAGATCCAGTTAGAAAGAGGAAGTCAAGGGAAGGATAAAATTTCTAGATGGGACAAAATGGTGTCAAAATTGAAGAAACAATTTATTCCAGTTGATTACGAATTAGAGCTGCTCAAGAAGATGCAAAGTTTGAGGCAAGGGACAAGGACAACGAAAGAATACACAGAGGAATTTTACAAGGTCCTGATTCAGATAGGACATTCTGAGGTGAATAAAGAGAAATTTTCTCATTATATTAATAGGTTGAAGCCAAGCATACAGGAAGAATTGGCACTGGTAAGAATGACCACCATTGAGGATGCTTATCAGTTTTCTCTAAGGGTTGAAGAATGACTTAACAAGAGGTATGAGAACAAACAATGAGGTGGAGGTTGTGGAGGAAAGACCAATGGACAGTCATATGGAGGTAAAAATGAAGATCAAAAGAAGGGTGAAGGCTCTAGTAGCAGCCAGAACCAGAAAGGAGATAACACCTACCATTCTTGTGATCAGAATAATGGATACCAAAGAGGAAGGGGAAGATCTAGATGAGGACTGGGAAGAGGAGGCTTTTGTGGAACTTGTTTCCAATGTGGAGAAGAAGTAAATAGAGCCTAGGACAAATAGAAGACTTGAGGGTAATGCATAAGTTGCACATGTTGATGAAGATGTTGAGCCTTCACATTATGAGGATGCAGAAAGAGGAGAGGTTCTTGTTACTTGAAGAGCCTTGTTGAATGAGGAGAATGAGCCAACTCAAAGGAAGAATTTTTTCCGCAGAAGATGTAAGTGTGAAGGTAAATTTTGCAATGTTATTATTGATGGAGGTAGTACTGATAACCTTGTTTTAGAAGAAATGGTTAGTAAGTTATGGTTGGATAGAAGAAGGCATCCGAACCCATACCGGATTGCTTGGTGCAGAAGGACTATAAAGCCTTGGTAAATGAACAATTTTTGGTAAAGTTCAAGATTAGAAATTACCATGATGAGGTATTATGTGATATTATGCCTATGGATGTTTGTCATATGATGTTAGGTAGACTGTGGAAATCTAATCAACGAGAAATACATGATGGACATGCCAACACCTATTCTTTGACAAAGGATGGAGTTCATCATAAGTTGAAGCCCTTGAAAGAGGTAGAGGAAAAGGTATGTAGTAATGCAATAATTTTTTTGGTTAATGGAAGAAAGTTCCTAGAAGGAATGAAGCATGAGCATATGTGTTTTGCATTGATCCCTAGAGTTGATAAAGAAGATACTACTGAGGTACCTATAGAGGTTTCAAATTTGTTGAATGAGTTTCAAGCTATTATTTCTGATAATGTTCCTAAAGGTTTTCCTCCTATAAGAAAGAATAGTCATCAGATGGACCTAATTCCTAGAGCCAGTTTGTTGAATAAGGTAGCTCATCGTATGACTCTAGTAGAGAGTGAAGAGTTGAACAAACAAGTGCAAGAATTGTTGCAGAAGGGATTGCTTAGAGAGAGTTTGATTCCATGTGCAGTACTTGTAGTACTAGCACCAAAGAAGGATGGGGAATGGCAGATGTGTACAGATTCTAGAGCCATCAACAAGATCACCATCAAGTATAGATTTTCCTTGTTGAGAATGGATGACATTATGGATTGTTTGAGTGGAGCTAAGTACTTCACGAAGATAGATTTGAAGAGCGGATATCACCAAATCCAAATTAGAGAAGGAGATGAATGTAAGACAACCTTTAAAATCAAGGAGGGCTTGTATGAGTGGTTAGTCATGCCTTTTGGGCTAACCAATGCACCGAGCACATTTATGTGGCTTATGAATGAGGTATTGAAAGAATTTTTAGGAAATTTTTTTATTGTTTACTTGGATGATATTTTTATTTTCAGTAAGACATTGAAGGAGCACTTGATGCATATCCAAAGAGTTTTTGAGAAGCTAAGGGAGGAGAAGTTGTTGATTAATTTGAAGAAATGTAGTTTTGTGAAGAGAGAGTTGGTGTATCTGGGATTTGTTGTCTCAATAGAGGGTCTCAACATGGATCCAGAGAAGGTGAGAGCTATCATTGAATGGCCTACTCGAAGGAGTGTTATAGAGGTAAGATCATTTCATGGTATAACAAACTTTTACAAAAATTTATTATTAAGAATTTTAGTAGTATTTTTGCACCTCTAACTGAAGTGATGAGAGGGGATAGAAAAGAGTTTAAGTGGACCACAGGAGCAGCCAAATTTTTGATATGTTGAAGAAGAAAGTTACAAAGCAACCTATTTTGGCCCTTCCATATTTTAATAAGGTCTTTTAGGTAGATTGTGATGCTAGTGGCACTGCCATAGGAGTTGTTTTGAGTCAAGAAGGTAAGCCTATTGCCTATTTTAGTGAGAAGTTAAATGATGCTAAGAAGAAATATTTTGTCTATGATCAAGAGTTTTATGCTATAGTTCAAGCTTTGAAGAAATGGAGACACTATTTGTTTCCAAAATAATTTGTTTTATATACTAATCACCAGGCTTTGTAGTATCTCAATAGTCAAGGAAAGTTGAATCAAAGGCACTTAAAATGGGTTGAGTTTTTGTAGAGTTATACTTTTGTTTTGAAGCATAGGAGTGGAAGGTCAAACAAAGTTGCAGATGCCTTAAGTAGAAGGAAAAATTTGTTGATAGAGATTAATATAGAGGTTGTTGGGTTCAATGAACTCAAGAGTTTGTATCCAGAAGATCCTGACTTTGTAGAAGCTTGGAAGGCTTGTTTGGAACCTATTACATTGGATAGGATGAGATGGTTGGATTTCTTAATCCAAGATGGGATGTTGTTTAGAGGAAGCCAGTTGTGCATTCCAAGGAGTTCTATGAGAGAGAATCTAATCAAAGAGAAGCATAGTGGAGGATTGGCTGGACATTTTGGTTGAGATAAGACCATTGCTCTTGTAAGTGAGAATTATTATTGGCCATAGTTACAACAAGATGTGAATAATTTTGTACAAAGTTGCAAAGTATGTTAGATGGCGAAAGGAACAAGTCAGAATACTGTATTGTATTAGCCATTACCTATACCTAAGAGGCCATGCGAGGATATTAGCATGGATTTTGTTCTTGTCTTGTCAAGGACACAAAGAGGGCATGATTCCATATTTGTGGTGGTGGATATATTTTTAAAGATGGTGCATTTCATTCCATGTCATAAGACCAGTGATATTCATGTTGTAGAGTTGTTTTTCAGAGAGGTGGTGAGACTACATGGTATACCAAAGAGTATAGTTTCAGACAGAGATACCAAATTTATTGGTTATTTCTGTAGGACATTATGGAAGAAGTTGAAGACAGATTTGAAGTTCAGTTATGGAGACCATCCACAAACTGATGGAAAAATAGAGGTGGTGAATAGGAGTTTGGGTAACCTGCTAAGATGCTTGGTAGGAGATAAGCCTAAGGGATGGGATTTGATTATACCATAGGCAAAATTTGCTTATAATAATTTTGTCAATAGGAGCACTAGTAAATCACCATTCCAGATAGTGTATGGGAGTAGTCCAAGAATTGCTTCTGAACTAAGAAAGATGGATAAGGGGGAGAAGAGTAGTGTTGAGGCTGAAGATTTTGCTGAGCACCTAAAGAATTTGCATGAAGAAGTGAAGAAACACATAAACAAGATGAACTCACAATATAAGGCTCAGGAAGATCAAAAAAGGAGGTATAAGGAGTTCCAGGTAGGAGATGAAGTCATGGTCCATTTACAAAAGGAAAGGTTTCAAGTTGGCACATACAACAAGTTAAAGATGAAGAAGTTTAGACCATGCAAGATCTTGAAGAAGCAGGATTCAAGAAATGCTTGTGAGGTAGAGTTTCCTAGTGGAATAAACATTTCTCTTGTGTTCAATATTGTTGATTTGACAAAGTATCATGAAGGTGATATAGAGGAGGGGTCGATAAATGAATAGTTGAAAATTCTAGCACCTACTTCAAAGAAGGAAGAGATAGAAGAAATCCTAGATAGTCATGTGGGTAGAAGCACAAGAAACATGCAATATGTAGAGTACTTAGTGAAATGGAGAGGAATGCCTGCAAAAGATTCATCATGGTTATTTGAGACTAAGATTAACCATCTTGGTTTCCCTCTAACTCCAGAGAAGTGACAAGGTCACTTTTCAAATTACCCTGGATGTCTGATGCAGGAGCATCCAGCAGTGTAGGGCAATCTTGCATCACCCAAAAAAAAATGTTTTCTTTATTTTCTTCAATTGTTTTGAGTCCCATGATGGCACTTAAGGGGTATAAGATTGTCAAGTGTCAAAAATAGTGAAAAATAGACACTTATTATTTTTGGTAAGTCATCCAAAACGAGCTTGTATGGACATGAAAATTTACCCCAAGGAGCAAAGCTGAAAAAAAAATCTGGTTGCAAAAGAATCACCTCAATACCCTACACGGTTTGGGATAAATTAAAGTTTCCATCTTGGGAAATTTCTCCAATGCAGCTTCAAATTCAGATATAAAACTTTAGAGGCCCTGAAACAACTCAAAAAGTGGTCGAACTAACTTATAGTGGGTTCACATGTTGTAGAGCTCGTTGAGAGATTTCCAATGATATGCAATAATAGAAAATCGGACACCTAGATCAAAAGTTATGGCCCCGCAAAGTTGGTCCTCTAAAAAGTGAATTTCACAAAAAATACTTCCTAGGCTAGAAATCAAATGGTGGGTCTTTTGGTGCCAAAGCAGAAGGGAAAATTTGAACTTTCTAAAACATTCTAGGGCAGTTATTGGGGAAAATAAAAACGGTTAAGTGGGGGTTGTAGAAGGTGGCCTGATAGTGCAGATTTTAGCTCTGAATAGTGGATTTTCTTTTCAGAGTTGATTTTGTTGTAATGAATCAAGCCCATGAGGTTGTAGCATGTAAGATTTGAATATGTAATTTCATTTTTTGAAAATAATTGAAATTGAGTCATTTTTCTATCTTGCATCTTCTGTGTTGGTATATGTTGTGATTTATGTGGGTTTTGGGCGATGTGGCCCTCATCAGTCCTTGTGACTTTTTGAACATGTTTAATAATGTTAAATGCATACTACTTTGTAGTATCAGGTGTTTTGATAATTTGCAATATCAATTTTCAAATGACAGTGTGCTATTGTAGGGTTGAAACACTTTGTTCTTACATATTCAATGGGTCTCTCTACTTGCACCACATATTATGATTAGATTCTTCAAGAGAAGGTTGTAAGAATTTTTTTGATTACTTACAATATTCACATATTGGTACACATAATGTATTTTATCTCTCCCTAATGGTGTAAAATTGAACAGTTGGTAGTTTTGGTGATGTTGTCATTGTTTGGGTTGACATGATTGTTTCCTTTATCTACGGTTGTGATCTAGGAGGATCCAAAAGACCAAAAATTTCAGTCTCAAAACCTGATGAAACTAGCATCATTGGATAGAGCTCATCAAGAGCTTTCCAACACAACTTGAACATGCTCAAATGAAGTCTGTATGCCAAACATATAGCTGGTAAAAGTTTGAAAAAAAGGTAGGTTGACTTGATGATAGTCAACAGGGACGCTGATGTGGCAACCAAGGTGGCAATGACATGGCAAATTTTGGCCAATGAGAAGATGACACGTGCCAGTCTTGGTGTTTGATTTAGCCAATCAAAACATGCCACATGTCAACAGACTGGCAAATTAAAATCTACCCCGTGGCATGTCATGTCCCCTTCTCAGTGACATCTCTCGGAGTACAGGATTGGCCTATCACACGACCCTTGTAGGCTGATAGACTGGATAGAGGGTCACTTCGAAGCTTGGCTCAGCTTCAGTTAGCAGAGATTGATCAGTAGTCTTTCATTTTGGCTCAATCGGAGACTTTTTGCAGAATTGCTATTTTTAGCAGTTCCTGGCAGGCAGAGTGGGACCCCTGCTATTTTTAGCAGTATGGCTTTGGCAGTATTCGGAATCACTTCAGAGTTCGTCAGCATCAGACGGATCAGTCATTGAATGAGTATCGAGGAAGATATTAATATTTAATTGCATTAATTAAATATTAATTATTTAATGATTATAATATAAAGTTATAATATTAATTTATAACTTAAGTGATTTCTCATTGAGGGGTGCGCCATCATTGAAGGGGCCAAAATTGACATTTGATTTATATTAAAATATTCAACTGTGACTATGGAGAAATTAAAAGATTAAAATGTGAATATTTTATTAAAACCTTATTCTTAAGGAAATCGCACTTCTCAGCATAATAGTGGATTTGCCTTGGGTTTTGAGGATTATGTGATTATTGGATTTTGAGAAACTGATCAAATTGATCTGACCACAGAACCTTAGGGTTTGAACTCGAATTCCTTGGGGAACGAGCCATCTCCAGCGGAAAGCAATTCAGAGGGTGTGAAATATCACTTGATCTATTGCCAGTAGAGGTTTTCTCACATAGAGGAAATCATTGATCTTCAGAGTAATTCATTCACAGAGCTTCAGCATCTTTTATCATCCAGAAAGCATCTATTTACCTGGGCACACATATTCTTCATCATTCAGAGGCATCAGAGGGAGGCCATACAAATCTTATTTGCTGCTGTCAGCAGGCCGTACCTTTACTGTACCTGGGCCGTACTTTCATAAAGGCGTGTTTTGCTCTTGAAGAAAATGCCTATCTCTAGGGTCGCCAGTCTTCCTCTGTGTGGGTGCTTGGATACTGGGATCCATTTGGGACTATTGCAGAGAGGAGAAAGCATTACTTTGCATCAGCCGTACCTTCTCAAGTAGATTACCAGCAAGCTGTTTACCAGGTTTTCTTCAATTAAAAATTGTTGTTCTTAATTTGCATGCTTCAAAATCTTATTTGTATTGATGCCAGTTGATCAAATAAAGAGATGCCTTCATTCTAGCTTGTATTTTCTACACATATTGAAGATCTAGCATTATTATAGAATTTATTATTATTTGCTAGCAAAGTCGTACCTTTCATTAATTGCATCAAAAACTCAAAATTTGCAAAAAAACCAAAAACGTCAGAAAAACCTAAAAACACAGTTAGAATCAGTATCAGGGGGAAACTAGGGTTTCTATAGTGGTATCAGAGCTAAATCCTGCCATCCTGAGGGTTTAGCCATCACATGCAGCCAAAGGAATTTGATACATACAGGTACTATACTCGCAGACGTGCCTTGATTGAAAGGCAACGCAGTTTGAGTAGGCAGCCAGAAATCATGGCTGACAGGAATGATAGGGCTGACAGGACAGACATACCTAGGACAGAGATCCCATAGAATAACAGAGATCAGGATGATGCAGAGGTCTTGCATGCACTCAGAGATATACGTGAAGGTCAGCGACAATCGACTGAGGTCTTGCAGCAGTTGACAGTGGCACTACAGAGATTGGGTACTCCGAGGTGACTGTCACCACATCGTGACGATGACCGAAGTGAGGCAGGGTCACGAAGAGCTCCTAGGACAGTGTCACAGACAACAGATAGGCCTACTAGGCCTACTTTCACGAGACAGGAGCCCGATGAGGCTGTACCAGATGATGAGCACGAGGATTTGTTTGTTGATAACCTTATGGAAGTGAACGAGGAGTGGGAGTTGATACCTCCTGCAGTCAGAGAACGGATCACTTTTGACCATTTTATTACTCAGAGGCGAGAACACAACAGGGCTCGACAGGATTGGAGACCCCGACAGCAGAATAATGATCTCAAACATGCAACCAACAGGCTTAATCTGGTGATGTTTGATGGTAGTGGGAAGATGACAGCCCAAGCTTGGATTAGCAAGCTTGATACATTCCTCACTTTGCATCCGATGGCTGAGAGGGATGCTATTAGATACGCTACATTGCACCTCGAGGGAGTAGCTTACGACTGGTGGCACCACGGCATGGTGACTTTACAGCATGACAGGATCACTACATACCAGGATTTCATGGATAGATTGGTTGAGAGGTTTGACCGGAAGGATCTGAAAACCTACTTCAGAGACTTAGCACCGTTGAGGCAGAGTGGCAGTCTCGAGACTTATATCAGTGATTTTCAGAGGCTCTCGGTCATGGTTCCGAGTATATCTGAGAGGAGATTGGTAGTACTCTTTATGGAGGGTTTGACCGAGCCACTGAGAGGCTGGATCAAAGCCTTTGATCCTCCGTCATTACAGGAGGCGATGAAGAAAGCACGTAACATGGAGTTCGCAGCCCCGTCGAGTATATTCAACTCCAAAGGTTCTTCATCATTCAGAGATAATAAGGGCTTTAATAAAAATAAGGATAAATCTGATTATAACAAAGACAAATCAGATTATAAAAATGATTCGAAAGGTAAATCAGCATTCCCACCTTTGGATCGTGAGGCCCTGAATGACCTTCGCAGGAAGAAGCTTTGCTTCTACTGCAAGGGACCATATGACGCCAGTCACGATTGTCCTCTAAGACCTAAGGGCAAGGAAAATCGTGTGATGTGGGCATATTATGAGGACTCAGAATCAGAAAATTCCGATCAGCCAGAGCATTCAGATGATTCAGAGTCAGAGGCTCCAGAGCCTAGAGTAGAGATAGAGCCCGAGCTTCAGGTACAGGAGGCTCGTTTATCTAGCATCTAGCAGGAGGGTTCTTTCAGGCTTCGTGGTGTATTAGCAGGACAGGGGGTCATTACCCTATTGGATACAGGAGCCACGCATAATTTCATAGATGCTAGGTTTGTTGAGAAACGTGGACTCATCACTGAGGAGTTCGAGGGCATCAGAGTCAAAGTGGCAGATGGATACACTTTGAGATGCAAGTGCATGATTAAGGATCTCCCCTTACGCTTGAACAATTATGAGTTCAAGGCAGATTATTATGTTGTTAATATGGGAGACATTGATTTAGTCTTGGGAATGAAGTGGTTACACTCATTGGAGGAGGTTACACTTCGTCTCAAGGACATGGAGATCCGTTTTGAGGTCGACGGGAAGACTCACATACTTAAGGCAATATGGGACAGCGACCTTAAAACAATTTCCTTTCGCCGAATGGAGCGGCTCATGCATCATGATATGGTAGAGTGGGCTGCAGAGTGTCATTTAGCACCTTTACAGGAGGGACAGCAAAAGACAGAATATCATCCTGACATTTAGAAGTTGAGAATCAAGCATGACAAGGTGTTCAGTGATATTCCACCAGGTAGACCTCCAGACAGAGGGATAGAGCACATCATTGAGCTCGAGGAGGGTGCGAAACCCATTATGATAACTCCTTACATGCATCCTAAAAGATTGAAGGATGAGATCGAGAAGACAATAAAGGAGTTACTTGCTATGGGTCACATTAGACCAAGCAAATCACCGTTCGCTTCTTCTATTGTATTGGTGAAGAAGAAGGATGGAACGTTGTGCATGTGCATTGATTACATGGTCCTAAATAAGAGGACAATCAAGAACCGATACCCGATACCGAGGATTGATGAGCTTATTGATGAGCTCCATGGTGCCTGTTATTTTACTAAAATTGATTTACGGTCAGGTTATCATCAGATCAGAGTCCATGAGTAGGACATAGAGAAGATAGCCTTCAGATGTCATTGTGGGCACTTCGAGTTCGTAGTGATGCCATTTGGGCTCACTAACGTGCCAGCCACCTTTCAGTCTACGATGAACAGGGTTTTTCATGCATTGCTGAGGAGGTTTGTGTTGGTCTTTTTCGATGACATCCTGATATACAGTCGGACTTGGCAGGAGCACTTGGCTCATTTGGAGACAGTATTGAGCATCTTGGAGAGGAGTCCTCGGGCTAAGGAATCCATGCGACTTGGGAACGACCGAATTGTTTTATCTTGGTCATATTATCGCAGATGGAGTGCGCATGGATCTTGAAAAGATCCGCGCCATTGTTGATTGGCCCACACCGGCGAACCTGACACAGTTGAGAGGGTTTCTCGGTTTGTGTGGATTCTACCGTAGGTTCGTGAATGGTTATTCATGACATGCAGCCCCGATGACAGATTTGATGAAAAAGGGGGCATTTGTTTGGACTTCTGAGGCACAGGAGTGTTTTGTGAAGTTCAAGGAGTTGATGACCACATGCCCTGTTTTGGCACTACCCGACTTTACGAAGCCATTTGAGCTTCAATGTGATGCATCAGGTGAGGGCATTGGTGCGGTGCTTATGCAGGACAAGCACCCGATAGTGTATGAGAGCCGCAAGCTCAGAGGACCCGAGAGACTGTATAGCATATATGACAAAGAGATGCTCGCTGACATATAATGCCTTAGCAAAATCTCGCATTACCTTGTTGGCGTAGTACCTTTGCATTAAGATTCAATCATAATGTAGCCCCAGACACTTCTTTGGGGCAGCCAGATCCCCAATGACGTATTATCGGCGGGTCAAGAAGCCGCAGTTTATGACTTTAATATTTTACATATCAAAGGTACACGCATCGTAGTGGCAGATGCACTTTCACGTGACCGTAGATTCTGAGCACTATGGTTCGGGATTTGGAGGATTGAGTGGCATATGATAGTGGCAAGTATGCCAAGGATAGTTGGCCTCCAAGATTATTGGTGGATCAGCAACACACCGGTGTATACACTTGTGAATGACTTGATCACGCATAAGCACAGATATTTCGATTCCGCCTGCAGGTACAACATATTTGCTTTTGTTTCCTTCATGACATCCCCACAGCCAGATCCCAAGCATTTCCAAAGTCTCTACAGCATATCGGGAGAGGTTCACATGGAAGCGACCTCAAGAGAGACATTCTTCAAGATAAGGGAGTGCCCCGTTTGGCCATAATGCTGGTGAGAACACGCATTCTAAGCAGGTTTACTACAGCCACTTCCGATTCCTGACAGGAAGTGGGAATGCCTGTCGATGGACTTTATCATGGGCTTGCCTAAAGCCCAAGGGCGTGATTGTATTTATGTAGTTGTGGATCGGCTTACGAAGTATGCCCACTTCTTTCCGATCACCACGACTTACACAGCTACACAGGTAGCAGAGGTGTTCTTTCGTGAGATATTCAGACTTCATGGGTTGCCTCGGAACATCGTGAGTGACAGAGATAGTCGGTTCCTGAGTAACTTCGGAAGGAGGTCTCGTGCTTTATGATCGAAGCTACACCGAAGCACCCCGCCATCATCCACGTATTTACGGGCAGACGGAGATAGTGAATAAGGGGGTGGAGGGATATCTCAGGAACTACATAGCAGGGCAGCAGAAGGCGTGGGTCAAATGGATACACTTGTGTGAGTATTGCTACAACTCGACATTCCATATGACCATACAGATGTCACCCTTCATGGCGTTATATGGGTATGAGGCTACCGAAGTTTCCTTTGGATTTGCTACCGGAAAGTGATGAGGCCGAAAGTGCGTGAGGTTGGTTTCGCGTGGAGAGTCTTGACACTCATGAGGGCTCTCAAGGAGAATATTGCAAAGGCAATAAAAATCAGCGTATGGGCGATGCAACCGGGAAAAGAGGACGAAGAGGCATTTCGAGGTTGGTGGACATGGTTTACCTCATGCCGGCAGCTCTCACTGCACCCACTCTGGAAGAGTAATCGGTAGCTCAAGCCACGCTATTACTGGACCCTCTGTGATCCCTCGGTGAGAGTTGGCGAGGTGGCTTCATTTGTTTGAGATTCCAAGCAGAGAGCAGGGTTACAACGTATTTCATGTATCACGCCTCAAAAAGGCATTGGGTCATCGTGTGGTACCGTCTGCAGTCTTACCTCCCTTAGATGATGAGGGAAAGTTGATCTTAGTACCTGAGTCCATCCTAGAGTACAGGGAGAGACAGTTGCGTCGGAGGACTATCAGGGAATATTTGGTAAAATGGAGAGATTTTCTGGTTGAGGATGCGACATGGGAGAGCGAGGAGATTCTGTAGCATCTGGCATTGAGATTGCTTGAGGACAAGCAATTTCAGGAGGGGCGGACTGTCATGTCCCCTTCTCAGTGACATCTCTCGGAGTACAGGATTGGCCTATCACATGACCCTCGTAGGCTGATAGACTAGATAGAGGGTCACTTCGGAGCTTGGCTCAGCTTCAGTTAGCAGAGATTGATCAGTAGTCTTTCGTTTTGGCTCAATCGGAGACTTTTTGCAGAATTGCTATTTTTAGCAGTTCCTGGCAGGCAGAGTGGGACCCCTGCTATTTTTAGCAGTATGGCTTTGGTAGTATTCCGAATCACTTTAGAGTTTGTCAGCATCAGACGGATTAGTCATCGAATGAGTATTGAGGAAGATATTAATATTTAATTGCATTAATTAAATATTAATTATTTAATGATTATAATATAAAGTTATAATATTAATTTATAACTTAAGTGATTTCTCATTGAGGGGTGCGCCATCATTGAAGGGGCCAAAATTGACATTTGATTTATATTAAAATATTCAGCTATGACTATGGAGAAATTAAAAGATTAAAATGTGAATATTTTATTAAAACCCTATTCTTAAGGAAATCGCACTTCTCAGCATAATAGTGGATTTGCCTTGGGTTTTGAGGATTATGTGATTATTGGATTTTGAGAAACTGATCAAATTGATCTGAGCACAAAACCTTAGGGTTTGAACTTGAATTCCTTGGGGAACGAGCCATCTCCAGCGGAAAGCAATTCAGAGGGTGTGAAATATCACTTGATCTATTGCCAGCAGAGGTTTTCTCACATAGAGGAAATCATTGATCTTCAGAGTAATTCATTCACAGAGCTTTAGCATCTTTTATCATCCAGAAAGCATCTATTTACCTAGGCGCACATATTCTTCATCATTCAGAGGCATTACAGGGAGGCCATACAAATCTTATTTGCTGCTGTCAGCAGGCCGTACCTTTACTGTACCTGGGCCGTACTTTCATAAAGGTGTGTTTTGCTCTTGAAGAAAACGCCTATCTCTAGGGTTGCCAGTCTTCCTCTGTGTGGGCGCTTGGATACTGGGATCCATTTGGGACTGTTGCAGAGAGGAGAAAGCATTGCTTTACATCAGCCGTACCTTCTCAAGCAGATTACCAGCAAATTGTTTACCAGGTTTTCTTCAATTAAAAATTGTTCTTAATTTGCATGCTTCAAAATCTTATTTGTATTGATGCCAGTTGATCAAATAAAGAGACGCCTTCATTCTAGCTTGTATTTTCTACACATATTGAAGATCTATCATTTTTATAGAATTTATTATTATTTGCTAGCAAAGTCGTACCTTTCATTAATTGCATCAAAAACTCAAAATTTGCAAAAAAACCAAAAACGTCAGAAAAACCTAAAAACACAGTCAGAATCAGTATCAGGGGGAAACTAGGGTTTCTACATGGCACCCCTCTTCTCCATCGATCGGTTGAAAAGTAAAGGATGGGATTCGATCCCATAACCTCCTTGATACCGTTATACCCACCTACGATTGTGCCATCGATTGTGATTTAAACATGTGTGGGTATTGGTTTTTGTTATCAATTTAAAGTTTTAAATTTCCTTTTAAAAATGGATAGGGGCAGGGGTTGACCTAGCAACCTCCCCGCCCCTAAAAAATACTCTCTACCACTCCACCATTGTATGGAGTTGAGATATAAGCGGGCGTTGGGTTTTTATAAAGAATATTTCAAACCTGAAATCTTCCATTTTAAACATTAAAACCTTATTTAAATAAATGTAAACCTTTTTATAAGATATTAAGCTCGAAAATATCAAAACATAAAGGGCTAAAATAAAACATTAAATAATATGAAAAAATTATTAAAAGGTTTTTAGGGGATTATGAAGTTTTTTATGTTGTAAATGGGAGATAGGAAAGATTTTGTAAATCATATGGTTATTAACCATATTGAGAAAATATAATTGTATAAAAAGGGGGGTATAGGCTTGAGAGAATCAATCAATTCTTTTCAGAGGAAATTAGGCAAAGTAATTTTTGGAGATTGATGTAACACAAATACTTTGTAATTTGTATTCCTTCAAGTAAAGGAGAATGCGAAAGAGTCTTAGGTGTTGAGAGAGATTGTGAAGAAACTGTAATGCAGGTCTAAAGCTTGGATGGTGTACAGAAGCGGTTAAAGCTTGTCATCATTAATAAAATGGTTCCTCATTGAGAAGCGGACCCGGAGATGTAGCTCATGTTGAGTGAACTCCGTTATCAAGCTCATGATCTCTCTTCTCTTTTGTCTTATATTTTTCTCTTATTCTTTCCAGTTCTTCTTTAATTCCTTCTTTGAGATATTAATTATGACATTTAAGTAATTAGTTAAGTTGTGTAAAGGAATAAGTGAACTCAATTTATGCAATTTCAAAGGTTAAATAAACATAACCACACAATTCTATTTGTGATCGGGATAAAATCTCTAATTAGAATTAAGTGCAAGTTATTTTGAAAACCTTTAATTATAGATCAAGTTTGGTATTAGAGCAATTTAATGGGAAAAATTGCAAGTGGTGAATGTTAACCAAGTTGAAATTAAAGCGAGGAGAAGGTGCACTTGAAGAGTTCAATCCGAAGATTGGATCAAGGCAAGTTACTCGAAGACAAGCCATGAAGCAACCGAAAGAAGGAAAACCTTCTAGTCTTGAAATATTTGAGAACAAAGAACTATTTCACAAAACGTTCCTGGATATGAAGATGATGGTGGAAGAATTGTACAAAGACCGTCAAAAGAAAAAGGAGAGGAAAAAAAGAAAGGAGGAAGGAGAATCCTCTTTGAAAGATGACAAAGGAAAAGGAGTAGGAGGCGGTAGTGACCCTCCTGAAACTCCATCCCCATCTTCTTCATCTTCTTCTTCTTCTTCCTCTTCATCTTCTTTTTCTACTTCTTCCCCCAAGAAGAAACAACCTGTACTGTCTAATCAAATTCACCTTTGTTAAAACTTGATGTTAAATTTGATTTGCCAACCTATAATGGAGAACTGGATGTAGAGAAACTTGACAATTGGATAAAACAAGTTGAAGTTTATTGCAGGGTACAAAAGTTCACTAATGATGCTTCAAAGATCCAATTATCCACCCTTCACTTGGGAGGCACAACTCTAATTTGGTGCGAGAGAAAAACTCAAGAAGATCTAAGTCGATATGGTAAAATTATTTCTTCTTGGTTTGAGTTTATTTTTACACTTAAGAAACAGTTTTATCCATTAGGTCACATGCAAAAAGTAGTAATGAATTGGTAATCATTAAGGAAAGAGAAATGAAAAAGTGTATAGGAATATACACATGAGTTTAGGAAAAAAACTTTAATTTTGGGCATTCCTTTATACACGCAAGAAACTTTATTGAAGTATATAGGTGGATTACATGAAAAAATGAGGCATACAATACTTATGTTCAATCCAACTAACCTTGATGAAGTTAGTGTGCAATCCATTCATCTTGAAACATGAATGAAGAATAGTCTCTTAATGGAATCCGGTAAGCATAAAGAAAACAAGAAAGGGAAGAAGGAAATGCAGCAAGTAGATTCCATGAAGAAAGAGGAGGAAAAGCCTTATTGCTCACACTACAAAAAGAAAAGGGCACGAAGATGTAAAATGTTGGAAATTGTATCCTGATCAGAAAACAAAGTGGTTCAAGGATCAAAAGGGCAAGAAAAAGGCTACAGCCATCATGCAAGACCTCGGATCAGATTTCGATGATGAAACCAAGATAATAGTTGTGGGTATAAAAGGCATCGTTCCTGTTGCTAGTACTAGTTCCCATGCTTCTTCTTTAAAGTGTAATGAGATCCCTATTGAAAGTAAAAGGAATGAATTGTTTCATATAAGGACTATTGTAAAACAAAGTAAAATTGATACACTCGTAGATAGTGGATCACAAGCAAACTTAATCTCTGAACAAGTTGTTAAGCAATTGGGATTAAAAACAATACCTCATCCTAAACCATATCCATTGGGTTGGGTGCATGATAATGCTCGGTTACATGTGTCAAGACAATGTAAACTCTTATTTGCAATCACATCCAAGTTTGTAGATGAGGTGGAGCTAGATATAATTCCACTTGACATATGTGGGATGGTTTTGGGAAGTCCTTATTTGTTTAATAGAAAGGCCATTTCTACAGGGAACATAATAGGTATCATTTATTTGTAAGGAAAATTTGGTGCATCTCAGAGAAATCTCTAAGAACAGTAGTGCTTTAGGTAACTTTCATTTCGATTAGGTTGCCTCAAAGACACGTACAACTATGTCCTAAAGCGGAAACAGACACAATTTATTTCCCACATTGATCCTTTTGAGGAAAACACTTGTAAATTCAACAACATGCATTAACAGATTCTCTAACAGAACCAATACAGACATGAAAGATGAGACAAACAACAAAACACAAAGATTTACGTGGGGAAAATCCTTTCGGATAAAAAACCCCACACTCCAAAGATCAAGCCATTATATTATTCAGCAACAAATGGTTACAATACAATTTCAGGCTTATATCCTTTTCAAAGATTACATCTTGTTCATTATGGATACAACTGGTAGCAATCTCAACATGAGAGGTCAACCATGGCATTCATGGTCAGGAGAGATTCCAATAGCATAACCCTACCTCTCTCTTCCTCTGCTTCGGCCTCATGGCCTCGGCCTTTCTGCCAGCCACTCAGCTCTCTCTCTTCTTCTCTTTGGCTCTTAGACCCACTGCATAGAACATCCAATGCATACATTTATACATTCGTTCTCTACAGCCTCTATGAAACGGTTCACTTCCAACTGTTGGATCACAACTATCGAATCAACCAACTCAACATCATAGATGTTTCCACTTCCTTGCATAGTAGATAATATGTCTAGGTCACACCACGTAGGACAATCTTCAAATGGTCAAGGGCGTTCAACCTATGTTGTCATGTCAGTGAGACACTAACCATGTCTCCCCGATGCCAACTTAGCCAACATTCGATATCGCCAAGAGTTGTCCCCATCAGCAAGAGGTTACATCGAGCCCACACATTGCATCGACTTCAACATTCACATCAGCGAGACTATCGCTATTGCTAGGAGATCATACCGCGGTTCCAAAGTTATACCGAAACCACTGACATCCATTGCATTCCTATCGGCATCCATCTATCGACAAGAGTTTCCTCATCGGCAAGACTCATACTAATGCTCACAAGTCACATCGATCTCAAAATTGCCATCGGCAAGACTACTGTAGTTCACCAAGACTTCATACCGAAGTCTTCAAGTCATGTTGACGTGAGTATTCCATTCGGTGAGACAATCATCTTTTGCCAAGACATCACACCGAGCTCTTCATGTTATACCAAAACATCCCAGTTGGCAAGACTTATCGCTTTCGCCAGGAGGTTACACCGAGCCCTTCAAGTCATACCGAAACATCCAGTAGTCGACAAGACTTAGGCTATTGCTGAGACGTTATACCGACATCAGGATTCCCATCAGCAAGACAATCCCTCTTCTCCAAGACATCATACCGATGCCTTCAAGTCATATCAAAGAGTCCAACCGTCGACCAGACATTCCACATTCACTGAGACTTCATACCGAAGTCCTTGTGTTTCTCTGATGACCCCATTCGCTATGAGTCTCACCGAAAACACCCGATCACATGTGGCTTTGTCGACCAGACTTACCACTATCGCCAAGAGGTCATAGCGAACCCCTTTCATTACCCCGATGACTCCAATCGGGGAGACATCTCCCTGTCGCCAAGACTTCACGCTGAAGTCTTTGTGTTACCGTGAAGACTCCAAGTGTATCCTCATCGGTGAGACATTCACACATCGGTAAGACTTCTTACCGAGGCTCCATGTTATCCTGAAACCACTGTTCGCCATGAGTCTCCCCGACATCCACTAGGAATCAAACCATCGGCCAAACATCTCCCAGTTGCCAAGAGTTCCTACCAAACCCTTATGTTATCCTAAATGTAACACTGTCGGCGAGACATCTCTATATCACTAAGACTCATTCCGACAGAGGCAAGTCACACCAATTGCTGCATCGGCCAGACAGACCAAAGGTCACGCTGATATCGGCCAAACTTTCTACTATCGTCGAGACATCATCCTGACTGTCCAAGGGTACGCCGAAGGTTACCGATTATGCCGATCACCAAGACATTCCAGAAGTCATAGCGATAGTCAGGATCAACTAGTAGGTTGGCCAAACATCTCACCAGTCTCACCAAAATTGCTCACAAGAAGTTTAAGCCTGTGGGATTGAGGCACACAATTCCAACATTATTTAAGGATGGAATTGAATTCATTGTGAAATCTCATCATATGAAGAATGATAAATTTATTGTAAACATAGGGAATTTGAAAATGGTTGTAAATGCAAGCAAGACATTAACTCTCATTTATAAAAACTAGTGATATTAAGCATGGAAATGAAACAATTTCTAATCATGATAAGGTGTCACAGACAACACAATGGGAGGATCAGTTGCAAGCACATTTAAGCCTTCAACCTCATATGGTAAAAGAGGGTTTGAATGATTCATTTTCTAATGATGTTCCTATTCAAGAGATCCAACATGATGATACCTTTTCTTTCACATAAGTTTATTCAGCATTGTTGCTTGTTATTCTACTAGTTAGTTCTATGTGGATGGTGGATGCAACAATGAATGTTTATGAGTATACAATTGATTGTATCAACAATGCTATTGTATTTTTCATCTTTTTTGTGATGGGTCAAACGATAATAATTCTAGCAAGATGGACAGATGATACTAGACAAGTGAGGAAACAACACCTTCACTTAAATTCTATGTAAAAATAGACTTTTGGTGGTCCAAAAGCTTTTCAATTGGGAGGAATGATCCAGGAGGATCCAAAAGACCAAAAATTTCATAGTCTCAAAAACTGACAAAACCAACATCATTGGATAGAGCTCATCAAGAGCTTTCCAACACAACTTGAACGGGCACAAACAAAGTCTGTATGCCAAAGATATATCCGGTCAAAGTTTGCAAAAAAGGTAGGTTGAATTGATGACAGTTAGCAGGGACACTGACGTGGCAACCAAGGTGGCAATGACATGGAAATTATGTCCAAAAAGAAGATGACATGTGTCACTCTTAGTGTTTGATTTGGCTAATCAAAATGTGCCACGTGTCAACAGACTAGAAAATTAAAATCTTCCATGTGGCACCCCTCTTTTCCTCCAGTGGTCAGTTGAATAGTTGCAATGGTTACCAAAAGTAAAGGATGGGAATCAATCCCATAACCTCCTTGATACTGTTATACCCACCTACCATTGCGTCATCGATCACGCTTTAAAAATGTGTGGGTATTGGTTTTTGTTATCAATTTAAAGTTTTAAATTGCCTTTTAAAAATGGATAGGGGCAGGGGTCAACCCAGCAACCTCCCCACCCCTAAAAATACTCTCTACCACTCCACCATTGTATGGAGTTGAGATATAAGCGGGCGTTGGGTTTTTATAAAGAATATTTCAAACCCGAAATATCCCATTTTAAACATTAAAACCTTATTTAAATAAATGTAAACCTTTTTCTAAGATATTAAGCCAAAAAATATGAAAACATAAAGGGTAAAAATAAAACATTAAATTATATGAAAATATTATTAAAAGGTTTTTAGGGGATTATGAAGGTTTTTATGTTGTAAATGGGAGATAGGAAATATTTTTTAAATCATATGGTTATTAACCATATTGAGAAAATGTAATTGTAAAAAAGGGGGTATAGGCTTGAGAGAATTAATCAATTCTTTTCAAAGGAAATTAGGAAAAGTAATTTTTGGAGATTGATGTAACACAGAGACTTTTTATTTTGTATTCCTTCAAGTAAAGGAGGATGTGAAAGAGTCTTAGGTGTTGAGAGAGATTATGAAGAAACTGTAATGCAGGTCTAAAGCTTGGATGGTGTACAGAAGTGGTTAAAGCTTGTCATCATTAATAAAGTGGTTCCTCATTAAGAAGTGGACCCAGAGATGTAGCTCATGTTAAGCGAACTACGTTATAAAGCTCGTGATCTCTCTCCTTCTCTTCTATCTTATATTTTTCTCTTATTCTTTCCAGTTCTTCTTTAACTCCTTTGAGATATTAATTATGATATTTAACTAATTATTTAAGTTGTGTAAAGGAATAAGTGAACTCAATTTACGTAATTTCAAAGGTTAAATAAACATAACCACACAATTCTGTTTGCGATTAGGATAAATTTTTTAATTAGAATTAAGTGCAAGTTATTTTACAAACCTTTAATTACATATCAGGTTGGTTTTGGTTAATTAATATTACCTTGGAGGATGTGTTGAGATGGTTTATGATCATGATATCTCATGTGTTGATCTAAAACTCTTTTTCTCTTCATCTTGTATGTGTTTGGATCTTACCTATGTGATAACATACGTTTCTTCTAAAGGTCATCTTAGAGATAACCTAATTGATGTTTTGATTTGTTGTAGCGTATATTTATAGAAGAAAAAATTCATTTGTGAAGGTATGGAAATATAGAGAATCGAGACCAAGTAGTATGTTGAAGATGAAGTATGTGAAGTTAGTGTAAAGGATTAATTATGTGAAAAAGGGACTGCAACATCAACATATGTTGGATGTTTCTCTATAGCGGTTTATATTCAGATTTCTCATTATTATTTTTATGTATCCTACTCTGAGATAGTGATTCTCATTAGGTCCTTGTATCTTTCCCTAAGATTGTGCACCTTTGTCTGCAATTCCATAGGTAGTGATCCTTAAACTACATTGTAATCTTTGGAAGTAGTGAGCTTCATATATTGTGAGTTAACTCTCACCGTGGTTTTTCCCTCATTGGGGTTTTTCATGTAAAAATATTGGTGTCCTTGTGTTGTGCATGTTCTCCATTTATAATTTTATTTCAGTCAATTTGATGTGATATTTAATCTACAAATGAAATGGTTAAGTTTTAATATATGTTGATTCACCCCCCTCTTAGCTCTACAGTGTGTTCAAAAATTGGTATTAGGGCCAAGTGCCTTTGAGAATCTTATCAAATGAGGTTGATTTTTCTCTTGAACACATGTGGTCAGTAGCAAAGATCAATGATATGTTTATTCCAGAACCGGATCTGGAGTCAATGGAACTTGAAGGTTGGGACATCAATCAAGATGATTGTGAAGTAGATTTTGAAGGAAAAATATGGTTTTCTCTTGAAGTTCTGGATGAAGCAAGATTGAAAATTATCAAATATGAGTGTTTTCTTGAAAAATCAAAGGAGACAATTGATAAATTGAGGGAACACGCTAAAGAATCAAAAGAAGAAATTGGCAAGCTAAAAGCTCAAATAGGAGGAAATGAATGTGAGATTAAAATCAAAGAAGCAAAAGTTGTCATATCTAATTTGAAAGTTAAATTTTAAGAAGGAAAGAGGATTGAAGATTGTTTGAATATTAAGTTGAGGTTGTATCTCTGAGAAAATAACTTGAAAAATCAAAATAGAAAATTGATAAGGGTCTAAAAATGAGAGGAGGTTTTGAAATTCTTGATGAATTAATTAACTCTCAAAATCCATCTAAAGAGAAATCTAGACTTGGTTTTGAAAAGGGAAAAGTCCTATGAACAATGTATCTGCAAACATGTATGATAATTTCAAAGAAAAAGGAATGCATGAAACAAGGTAGGAGAAATATTGCACTAAAAACCTAAGGAGAAATCCTCTGAAAATGCAAAGAAAAATAAAGATAGCAAGAAAGAAGGAGGATTCATTCGTATATAGAAAAATAAAAGGAACTTAAAAATTCCTACCCCTAAACAAATGAATCCTATCAAGTTCAATGGTAATTGATATGCTTGCAATAAGTTTGGTCATAAGGAAATTTAGTGTAGAAGCAAGATGAGTCAAAATTCATTTAGGCCTCCAAGGTACAATGCTATAAACTCTCAATCATTTCATGGTTAGTGTTATGCTTGTAATAAAATTGGACATAATGCTAATGGATGCAAAAGTAAAGTGATAAGGAATTATGATATGACTTCTCAATCCTTTTATTGTTATTACTACACATGCAAGAAGTTTGGTCATAAGGCAACCAACTGTAGATCCAATGTGAGAAAAAGTAATTATGCTCTACAAGCTATTATCACTTGCTATAATTGCAATAAACTAGGACACATTGCAAGGTTTTGCAAGGGAAAGAATGCAAGATCTTTTGCTCCTCAAAAGAAGTATAGAATTGGTAAAAAAAAAAGGAAATGAATAAATGTGGTAGAAGGAAGAAAGTGAAGTAAAGAGTGCATATGTACCTCAATTTGGTGCAGATGGTTCCTTCGGTAACTAAAAATAAAGTATTTGATCAAGAGGAGTTGCAATTTTAAATCTTTTCAAACCCCTATAGAGCATAAGATGCTAAAATATTTAGTATAATGGTTCTTAATAACATTCAAATATGTTTGTTTAATGTTCCAAAGAAAATTCTCCCTCTACAAAAGGTTGTTGAACATTTATAGATCTTTATGATATCACATAAAGTAAAAAGTTGCTAATGCCAAAATTTTAGAAATGCACTCAATGTGGAGTGACTAGGGTTGATGTAAAGCATATTTAGTTCCTATTTTATCAAAATTGATTTCATTTGAAATATATCAAGTGTGTGCATGAGCTAAGGAAGAGAAGAAGCTTTTCAATAAGATTATGTGCAAACCCTAATGGCAGTATTCACATGTATTTCTTTAGTATTGCTTGTAAAACCTTAGTATTCAAAAATTTATATCATGGCTACACCAATTATCATTTATGTTGTTGAGAATACAAGGAAAAAATTCAAGAAACATCCATACATATCGATTGTGACTAACAAGGATGGTGCATTCTCTCATGTTCCAATCAATGTGATTCATTTTGAAGATGTTTGCATCTATATTCACTCTCAGTTGAGTGAGTACAACCATCTGAAGATGGAAGAGTTCATATGCAATGATCTCTTGGGTCATGATTTCCAGCTCAAACCAGAATATGTGAATGTGGAAGCAAAGGGTATAGATGTGTGGAAGGGTTTCCCTAATTTTTTCCTCGAAGATGAATGGGTTAGAATTGCCTTGATTTAGATTCATGAAGACATCCTTTGGCTTGATCAACCTTACCTAATAATAAAGGAATCCATCAAGGTTGTGACTAGATTGTTCTCCTCTTAACCTATGTCAGTACTAAAGGCCATGAAGAATGAGGAAGTTATGAAGCTTACTGGGGCTAAATTTGACAAAAGAACCTATTGTGGATGATATTTATGACCTAGGGGTCTGGTATCCCACGATGGGTATTGCATATAAGGTTCATTATGAAAATAGAGAAGAATTTTCTACTGCCACTTCCATCTTCATTGCTCATCAAATGATGAAGGAAGGAAAATATTATGACCTTTGTGAGCTTTTGCGGTAGGAATTATTGCAATTTTTTTAGAAAACCAAAGGTTCATGCTATAATTTATGGTATTGCACTTTGATTATTTGTATTATTCTCTATTTCTTGATGGAAATTCCTGGATTGAAGAATGTGGTCTAGAGAAAGAATATTATTATTACACACCAGATTAAGGATCACATGTGTAGCTTCTAGATACTACATAGTGAGGCACAATGTTTTGGGGTTTCTTCAAAACATTTCAAAATGAAATACAGAAGAGGGATAGGATACCCTCACAAGTTGTGGAACGATATAAGAATGGCATCAATTTTATGGTAGATAAAGATAATTTCTATATGGAGGCAGTTGAGCCAAGAACCTCATGGCTAACAAAGTTTCCCTATGAGGTCTCTGGACCTAACTAGGTTGCTTATGCTAACATCTTTCTCAACAAACCTAAGGATCCCACTATTGAGATATTTGGTACATATGTTGAAATAACCAACAAGAAAACCAAGTAGAAGGTAGAAGAAAAGGTGAAGAAAATGTGGGGAAGGTGATGTCTAAGTTGAAAAAGGTGTTTGGCTCTCCTGAGAGTCCTGTGGAAGTGTCTCAAGCCACCACTGCTACACCAGGTCCTAGAAGGACAAGTAGATCTACCTTTTCCATTTCCACAACTTTCAAACCTACTCAAACACCTCCTAATAGAAGAAGGGATGTCATTAAAGTGTAGGCACAAAATAATATTACAAAATGGAAGAAACCAAGATATAAACAAATGGTAAAAATGGATAAGATTAATCTAGTGAATGTGAATGATGATGAGGAAGATGAAGAAGAATAAATGAAATCTTATGTACTAAGGAGAAGAAAGAAGAGAAAAAGATAAGAAGAAGAAGAAGAAGAAACATCTAAAGTAGAAGAGGAAGAAGTAAATAAAACAAAGAAGTCTCCTTCAGAAACCCCTGAGCATGGGTCTCTATAGCTTGAGGCTACTATTAATGCAATTATACAACATGATGCACTAAAAGAGGTTGTTGTTATTTATGATGTAATGTACCATATTGACAAGACTATAATTTAAAAGTAAATAGTTATATATTTGAATAGTTTTAATATGGCACTAAATGAAATCATTGATCAAATTCTGGAAAGTCTAGAAAATGTACTAAGTAACAAGAGGAATGAAGTTGTTGTAGAAGAAGCTAAGATGAGGAAAAAGGAATTGGAGAAAGCTAGTGTCTCTATTTCTCATAAAGAGAGGGTCAAATTATCTCAGTATCAAGCACAATAATTTAGAATCAAACAAATGATAAAAACTCTAATGGTTAAATATAAAGAAGAGATAGAGAGGATGGAGAAAGAAATAGAATAAAATATCGCCAAAATTCTTGAAGAAATGAAGAAGAATGGGGTGAATATTGATCCACAAGTACCTCTATAAATACATGATGTTGATGTTGAAATAAGTGCACAAGGTCCTTCAGATGAACAAGAAACTAAAAATATACCTCTTCCATAAAATACAAATAGAAAAAGTATATCTAGTTAGAAAAAAGTACAAGGACCCTCTAACTTCAAGAAGAAGAAAGTGTCTCTGATGTGCAAAAAATGCAAGAAGTCTTTGGTATGGATATGGAAAGAAATTAAGAAGAGGAAAAGGAGAAAAATGATATACAGAATGAGGAGATTGCTCCTCTTGAGAATAATGGTGCACAAAGTGCAGAAGATCAAGGTGAGGTGAGTATCTCTTCTCCGTGGAAAAATATTTTTCGTAAGAAACATAATATTTCCCCTATGAAGAATTTAGGAAGTGATGAAAAAAGGAAAGGAGATAATCCTGAGAATATTCAGGATGCAAAATAAAAGATATTTGAGAAGCAAGATTCTTCTGTGGATACTGGTTAGGGATCTTCATCTTCAGATTCTTTCAAGGATCTACTAGGGATGTAGATGTAGCTTCAACCTGTGGCCACACCCCAACTTCTACAAATCCCTACTCATTAAAGGAAAGTTGACCTATCAAACATTTCTCCCCTTCACAATTTACAACTTGGAGATATTTTGCACGCTTCCTCAAGGAAAAAGATTCTACAAGAGCACATGAAGAAGAGTGGATTGATTGATGATGTTGTAAAGATCATTCAAGGTCTACCTGAGTTAAACATAGATTCTTCCTTTCCTCTAGAACATAAATTGAAGATAATAATGTTCATTCATTCAAGGATCATTCTTCACACATTGAGAAGAAGGCAGAACAAGAGGCCCTAAGAAAGATAAATGACAAAATAATGGTTGAAGCCTTTGATCGGTGTGCTAGTGCACTCAACAAAGTTCAGGAAAACATACTCAACAAAGTTCAGGAAAACATATAGATGTTCAAGGATTATAAGGATAGAGTTATGTATCTCTATCACTTTTGTTTGAAATGGCCAAGCTCCACCAAAAAAATCAAAATTTGGATTGACTCTATTGAGTCACAAATCACTCAATTGGGTGAGAAATATGATCTGTCAAAGGATATGGATGGATCAATAAGAGCACAAAAAAAATAAAATCATTTTCAAATGTTTTCTTTAGGACCAAAGGGAACAGATAAAGAAATAATTTGGATAGTTAAGGGAATCAATCAACTTGAGACTTGCTTCATTATTTGGGTTGTTTGATGAATTGTAGAAAGAGTTGGTCAGAAAATGAAGGCTCCAAAAGTATAGATGAGGCTAAGGATTTATGTATACATTTTGAATGTAAAAATCACATTCTTACCTCAAGAAAAGAAATTTGGGTTGTAACTTTGACACAACTTAAGGTAATTTACAAGAATATTCTACCTTCAAAAGAGGCTAAAAAGGTATAGATAAGATAATTTTATCTATGTACAATTTTTGCAAAGAAGTGCAATATATTTTTGAGCTTTTGTTGAAAATACTTTTGTACATAACATCATTTTTGGGGCATCTCCATCTCAAGGTGAGTATTATTTATATAAATCATATAGAAAGTGGGAGTTTATACAATTTTGGGTTGTTACAAATAGAAGATATCATGCCCTTTGCCCTTGATGTCAAAGGGGGAGAGAAGACTTGTAGATAAATGAGTGTTGCAATCAACAAAGGGGGAGATTGTTGGAAATATTTGTTTTCATTTATGTCAACTCTAGATGGGCTATCATTGATGACAAGTGTGTGTGCTAAAGATTGCATAATACTCTATAGATCATAGTTGGTGTGCATTGATATCTCTTGATACAGTCAGCAATGTATCATATGAAAGAATGTTGATTAACCTGTGTAGAGTAGGGGGACCTGTCACCCCTAAGACTCCAGGTCATGGAAGAGCCCCAAGGAATGGGATTCCCTAACCTACCTCAGGTTTGCTAGATTGAAAAGGACAAGATACTAAGGCTGAAAAGGAAGGGAAAATAGCTTACCACTTTCCTTTTGCTAAAACCAGATGTTCATAGGGTCAGAAGATCCATCTTCAAAGATCCGATCTGCTACCTGTTGTCACAGAGATTTGAACCCACATGCAAAGCTGCAAAAATTTGCAATCCCGTGCAACATTAGACTAATTTCAGGTTGTGGGTACCCTATATGAAACTAGACCTTTGGATTCTAGGTCAGCTTCCTATTTGATCTTCAGATTAATTATGTGTACTTGTTTGGAAAAGGGAAAGAGATTTGAAATTAAAAGCTTAAACTAAAAATTGAACTAGGTGATGCACCTAATTGGAAAACTAAACTGCAAATTAACTCACAAATGATTACTCAGTACTTTAATTTGCACAACTTGATTTGATAGCCTAATCACCTGAATGTTTTAAATAGAGGCTTTGAATCAATACAATTTTGAGGGAAAACATGGTTTTCATGACTAAACTGATTAATCAATTACATGCACAGTGTATAACCAGTGAACTTAAACTAAACTGCATACATATATTTATGAAGGAGGCAGAAAAATCAGAGGTCTAAAAAACTGAAAACATAATAATCCTTCAATCAAATCCCACACAATAATGACGCCTGAAACCTTGAAGGAAAAACTTGAAAATACTAGAAATTAAAAGGAATCTTCTACAAATCACAAACTAATTAACTTGTAAAAACTGTTGCATAATCTATTAAATTCTGAAAGCTGAGTTACATGAAGTCTCTCTGCTGAAGGAAAAGGCAAAAAAAAAGAACTAGTGAAAAATGACTAAGTCATATCACTTTATACAAAAAGCCTCTCCAAGGCATGAAGGTGAAACTGAAAGTCAATTTTAGTGTAAAAATGATAACTCTAAGGAAAATCCTGAGCAGAAATAAAAATCTCCAAAAAGAAGGCCCAAACTCATGCAAAAATGAGTTCACTCAAGTTCAAACTAGCTGTCAACTCGTAATTGATCCATGGAGCACTCAAATTGAACTAAAAAACTCTCAAAAAGTGGGTCCAAGCATGCGAAAGCCACCTCATTTTTATCAATCTACCCAAGATAACTATAACTCCATCCCTGTCTAACGATCTTCAGTTGATAACTCTGATTCTTTCAGTTACATCTACATCATTTGCATGATTTTACTTAAGGAGGATAAGTAATTAAATATTAAAAATAACCAAATGTATGATTATTTTAATATTTAAAATGTGGAAATGGCCTCCTTATTTTATTTTAAATATTAATGTAATAATACATTAATATTTAATTACATATTTTACTCCAAATAAAATCATGCAAAAATGCATGAGACAAAGTGTTTATCACTCGTAGAAGGAAAAAATGACTTAGTCATTTTTAGTCTACTCCAATAATACACATGGACTCATGCATTTTTCTCTCCTTTCTATTTTGCATGACAATGGACTATAATATATCTATAATTGCAAGGTCCACTTCTCATAAGGCATGCAAAAAATAAAGGAATTTAAACTCTAATCAAAATTTCAATGAATTGAAGTTGATTTTGCATCTCACAGGCTCCTTGCAATGATAGGTCTTTTGACTTAGGAGATTATAGACCATGGGGAACAAATAAAACATAATGATTATTTAAAATCATTTGCAAAAATCATCCCATGTCGAATTAGGGCAAACAAAATCTTTTGAACCCTAATCATTCATCATTTAGCATTTGACTTTTTGGTGAGGAGATATGTTGCGTTGCCATGGTGAGAGGAAGGGTTTCAGCTTGGAGCCTTGGAGCCATGTATTTGAGCTTTTGTAGCTTGATTTCACCTCTGTAAACAATGGTAAGTTAACTCCAAACTGCGTTATGTTTTCTTCTATTCATTTTGAAGACAAAAATGGCCTTCAAGGCCACGACTATGTATGTATTTCTCTGTATTTTCTGTGACACGAAGGACTAACTTTAAATCATTTATTGAGAAACCAGCCTTGATGTTAATGACTCTGCCTTTCTATTAATGACTTGTTCCTATTAGCTGCATTATCAACATCTTTGACTTCCATGGCTACCATTATCACTAGAATATCTTAGAGCAGACTTCCTGTATTGTAATCTCCTTTGAAATAGTTGCTGCTCTATTTAAGAGAAATAATGAAAATGCTCTATTTTTTGCTAAATATTATGGGCTCCTTTTATTGCTGATAGATTTTATCTATGAAAAGTTCCATTGATGCGTTGTATCAACATGACATCACTCATGACAGTGAATGCCTTCTTGACTTCTTGTTGATGTATTTGATGCTTTCCTATGGCAATGTCTTGCTTGCAATCATATAGAGTGTTTCCTTGATGATAATGCTACAATTGCATTGTTCCTCCCGAGTCTTTTTTAGACTGTGCATATGCTTTAAAGTTATGAAAGATAGTCCAATGTTTGAGTACTATATTTCCCTTCAGTGTGAAGGGTGCTCCATTTTCTCATGTAATTGCAAAAGAATGTAAAGTAGAGCTGAAACAAGATTTCAATAAGATTGATGATCTCTTAACATGTTTAAATCATTATTTAAGTATGATGGGCAATAAGATGCTTGCTCAAATTGTTTTCACCATGTTGAAATAAGGTTGCTTTATGAATCTCTTTTTTGACACACTATGCTTGTCATTCCATTCAATGAGAAAACTTATGCATTTAATATGGTTATGATGATATCCAATCTTTAAATTGTCTTCTCTTTACTTTGATTTGGAACTTGAAATATGTATGCATGTTCACTAAATGATGATGCTTGATCAACTATTCATTCATGGAGAATGATGATTACCTTTATTCCATATTGTTGTCCCATGTTATTTTCTATGAGCTAGGCTCAACCCTTGTGGGAGCCACATTTCTCACCACTCATAACAATATATGTTGGTTGAAATAATCTGATTATACATTTTCCTACACACTAAACAAACAAATTAGCAAAATAATTGAAGCTAAAAGATTCCATTGAACTTCGTGCTCCCTGAACATCTGCCTTTCCTGCCTGATTTAGTCTTTTAATGAATGTCCAATTGAATGTGTATTTCATTCATGTTGGTAATATAGGCATGAGGTAGGATGTGATTCATCATTGCTCTAACACCCTCTTTTACAATCTTGCAAATGTATTCGGAGTTAGGAGCTATTGCAAGCTGGAGACACAACAATTGAAGACATCGAATGTGACAATGATTCATCATTCTAGGCAATGATGAATCATCTCCTCTCTTATTTCTCTATTATCTTCAATTTTGTTGTACACATTTCCTTTTTTGTATTCATTATTTGATTATAAAAATCAAATTAAGCTACTCCCACAGTTTGTGTGGGACTTTGGTTTGTACATTATGAATAAAGCAACAAACATTATGCAATCTTATGCTTTCTCTATTACAATTAGTTGCATAATAATATTCAAAATGTAATCAGATTTATTTCAGCAATGAATACTTTAGCAAAAAAAAAAAAATTGTACCTTTCAATGATGAATACCACTCAGCTCTGCCTGTTTTGAGTTGTAGCTAAAAATAGGTATCACTACCCAAATAGATCAATGTCTGAGGAAAAAAACACGGATCTTAGAACCCAATGCAACATGTTGGTGTCTCAGAGATGCACTAGCATCCTATACAGATAAAGGCCCAGAGAACAGACAAAAAAAGAAGAAGCCTGCTTAACTATCTGACTATTTTAGTGTTTCATGTTTTAACAGAATGTTGGAAAAGTATAAAAGTTGTAAATACAACAAACAAAATACTAGAAATAAGCTATTCTAGAAATTACAAAGAGAGTGGGGAAATTTATCGTTTTACCCACGAGTTGATTCTTCAAGTAGCTCCACTCAAAAGCACCTACACACACGGAAATGAGAAAAATGTTGGGTTGTGTTCGAGGTATACCTCAGTCAGACCCCTACTTTGGTGTCACCACCTCCACGGACAACCATATAGCCGCAAAGTGTAGAAAGTGATAGAGAAAGTAGAAAGGAAATAATATTTCTAAGTAGAAAGCACAAACGACTAGAATGCTACTTAATAAAAAAGATAATGCAAATGGACAACAAAGAACAATATCACCTTCTCAATTATGAGCACTCAAGGATAATAGCAGAAGGAAGAAGCTTGGTGATCCTCTAATAATAGTGGTTTTACAACAAGAACGTGGTGTTGGGGCCAAAATGAAGAGCTTGTAGCCAAGAGAAGTGGTGTAGAAGCAAGGAAATGAGAGTAGAATGATCTAGAATGCAAGAGAGAGTGAAGCAAGTGAATAGAAGATAAGAGAGAGTCAAGGAATGAGAAGGAATTGGATTTGAAATAACAAAGGGAGGTAAAAGGATCAAATTTCATCTATCAAGGAGGCAGGAGAAGTTACACTTTGTACCCAATAGGAAACATAATGTTTTTGTTGATTCCAAGGGTAGGAATCTTGTCAGGATGACAACATGGTGTGTAGACATTTGCACAACACACGTGTCTCTTTGATAGAAATTCCTCCACTGACACAAAAAGATGCAGCCAGGTGGATGGAGCAAAGTGGCTACGAGGGATTTTGCATCATTGAATTTATATTTTCTAAAGTAGGGGTGATGAAATAGGTGATGAAAGGTAGGGGTGATAGAAATTTTCACCATTACATTTTTCTCCCACTTTAGCAAGCATATATGTCAGTGTGGATGTGAGGTAAAGTAGAAAGAGATTGAAGAGAATATACCTTAACTATCGAGGAAGCAAATATTTGATTTGGTGCACCTAGACATGCAAGAGGTATCTCTATAAGTTCTCGGTCCCATAGGGAAACCTTGATGTGAAAGAGAGAGAGATGGATCCATAGGTACTTGGTCCTACAAAATTGGCTCCACGGGTACTCGGTTCCATAGAATTTGAATAAAGGCTCTACAAGTTCTCGGTTCTACAAAAATAAGGAGCTTCATAGGTTCTCGGTCCTACAAAGGTAGCAACACAGGTTCTTGATCCTATGGGGCTTGACATAAAAGGACTCTACAAGTGCTCAGTCCTAAAGAGTTTGATGTGAAAGGCCCTTACAAGTTCTCGATCCTGTAAGGAAAGATTGACAAGGTGCTCGATCTTTCTAGGAAAGCTTGATGGTAAAAGGGGGTTTACATGTGCTTGGTCCTACAAAGCAACATGTTAAGCTGTAGACAAAACATGTTATTAAAAAAACTTCAAATAAGAAGGAACATCACAAAGTAAGCAATTGAAGGAGATTTTTTCAAAGGGGTCTCAATGAGAACCCTTTAAAATAGCAAGAGGCCCATTCAAAGGGACACTCCAATTTGAAAAGTGTAATATTTTTCACAAATGATTCTATCATCAAGGAATCCTTTTGAAAGATCTCTTTTTCCAAGGAATTTGATGGAAAGAATGCTCCTTCTCAAAGGAAATTTTTTAGACTTTTTCATCAAATAAATTACTCCTTTTTTGAAGGAAAGTTTTCATATTCTTTCACTACAAACCTATTTCCAAAAGAAAAATGTCACTAGGGCGTCCTTGTTGAAGAATGCATTTTTGAAAAATGAAAAATTTTCAGTGAGGGATTCATTGGCCATCGAATTAACCTTATTCAAAATGAGAGAAGCATAGTAGCCCCCCCTTAGGATGGTGTGTGCTACACAGAGGAGTGCATAGTATCCTAAAGAGAGAGAGAAAAGGAAAAGATGTTATGGCCCATGAGACATAGCGAGATGTAAACATGGAATGTTGTCACGCACGCATGGGACAACACATAAGCACCACAACATCACTAAGAAGGTAGAGAGAGACAAAAAAAGATAGAAAATGAGAGAAACATAAATGAAGAAATCAAGAGACAGGGGGATTTGGGAGTTTAAGGTTAGATCTATTCATATATATAAATAGGTATCATACAGTGTTTGAAAAAATGATCATCAATCCTCAAAGTTCTTAGATCATGAAGAAGGGCACATGAAGAAAAAATGAAAATAAAAAAAATGGGTCAACATGGAAGGAAGGCCTAAATGCCCCCAACTCTTTTCATCATCACCAATTTTCAAAAAGAAAATTTGCAACATATAGAAGAATGATGATACACATAGAAGAATTTTATAAAAAAATTCTAGGCCTATATCCAAGCACCTACAAGGGTAGCAAGGGTCATTTAGGAGGGATAAAAAAAACATAGAAACAAGCATGAGGGAAAACAACACACACGCAAATCTAATCTATAGATACAAAAGAGGTACCACCCTACTCCCCATCGACTAGCGGCTCATCTTGCTCCTAATCTAGATCATTATACGGGGAGGGAGGATGGGCCTACAAGGGTGAGATAGCAAGGGGAGTACCCTTTGACTCTCCTACAACAAGGTCCAAGGAAGAAGGCCCTCTCGAGGTCTTCTTCACTGAGCTCTTCTGAGGTGAACATCATCGATATTGTAAAGATTGCAGAAAAAGTTGGGACATCATCCACCGAGTTAAAAATGCACTTCACTAGAGTGCCATGTGTTAGGAAAGTGGGAGAAGGAGGCACTTGAGATCCACAACCAACCTCATCAAGAGGGGTAGTGAAAAACTGAAGGGATGTAGGGGCAACCTCCATCACCAAGATGACACAGGCCAAAATAGAACTAGCTCCCAAAGAAGGCGAGCCCTTCTTCCAACCACCACTCAAGGTGAGGTCATCCTCTAGTTAGTGCTTTAGTAGAGGATGTTGGATCTCCATGGAATAAGTAGAGGTAGAGGAGGGAGAAGAGAGAGCCACAACAAAAACCACTATTGTATTCGACATGTCTATGGGTTGAGAAAAAGGAGGGATATCTGAAAGGGACATCAAAAGAGGAGACTCCATAGGAGTGATGAACACCTACACCTTTTGGGGTGAGGATCATCAACACCCATTGGGGGAGCTAGAAGTAGAATGAAGGTGATTGGAATTGAAGGAGTAGAAGGAGGAGACACAACAGATGATGTAGAAATAGGAGCTACTAGATCCCCCTCTATCTTTTGCAAGGTAGCTTTTTCAGCGGCCAAAGCTTTTCTCTTACACTTGTGCTTGTGCACAAGCTAGTTATGTTGACTTCAAGCACTAGAATTCATAGCCTAAGAAGAGGCAGGAGGTTCCTATTCTACCATAGGAGTGTCCACAACTATGGCTAGTGGAAGGATAACCTCTTGAAGAGGAGCAAGAGCAGGGAGTGCAGGAGCAAAAATAATAGCATGTGGAGAACCAAACTTGACTTCCTTGATAGTGGGCCTCTTCCCATTCACTACCAAAGGGGAAGGAGGAATAATGGTAGGAGGCTATGGAGGCCAAGAAATGGGGACCACTCCATGAGGACCCTTCCCCTTGCCATAAACAATGGGTCTAGGAATCATGGGCAAGATGGGAAGTTCAAACACTTAACACTTAGCTTTTTGCCAAGTGGACACCATTGGTCTCCCCGTGTGAGGCATGGAAGTAGGAGTTGAGGATGCCACAATAGGGTGAGAAGAAGAATATGTAGAAGAGGAAGGCCCATGGATGTGATCAAGCTTCCCCTTCCCATTTTGTTGGGAGGAGGTAGCTTGCTACTGTGCAAACATAAAACCTTTTACTAAGATAATATAGGGAGATATTGGGTAGGTCACTTTTGGCATCATGCCCCCAGTATTATACTTGACATAAGCACGATATAGAAAATATATCCTCAGAGGGAGAGGTCCAACTAGAGTGGGATAAAAGTGGTCTAACGAGAAGCCCCCATGCAACACCAATGGTTTGTAAATGATGTTGTGCACGATGTGCACAGACCCCTCATGAGAGAAATTGAGATATTTTTGAATCACTGAAGCGACACCATTCATGGAAACTAGCCATAGAATGCCTAGTTTCACCCTAAATAGATCTGACTCTGGAATTATGACAAAAGAGGTATCCATGGCCTTGGGTGCTACCAAGACTGAAAGGGTAATAGAACCAATAGGAGGGATTGACAGTCCATCGTGTGTGTGTATTTTCCTTCAATTCTTTGTATTCCTCCCTATGTAAGAAGTTTATAATAAGAGTTTCTTTTTTTATAACATTCACTTGACTCTTAGGGTCAACTAAGACACCAATCACAATTTTTCCATTGACATGAGCAGGAATGTACAAGGGAGAAGGCTCTTTATTCAGAGGTAAATCCTGCAAGGTAAAGGTTATGTTCGATGATCCACTCATAGGCTGAGTGGGGGGAATACATGTGAATGAGACCATGTTAACATACTCTGATGGAACAATCTCAGTAGAAGTATAAGGTTTAATAATTAAGTTTGTGGAATGAGATAGAAATAGATCCGTATAGATTTTCAATTTTTTGTTAGACTTTTCCAGAAACTTATTAGAATTTTGCTTCTTCTCATCAAGAGGGATTGTACTATTATCGATGCGGTTCTCGATCTCATGATGCAGGGGAATGCATATTTTGATATCATGTCCATCTATTTAGTGGTGATGGCAGAATTGATGCTCATCATACCAATCAATATAGGGTTTGGTAAGAGGTCAAGGATCTAGTAATGTTAGGACTTTGTCTTTTAATAAATTTTTAGCACAAAAGTGTAAGAATTTGATAACTTCGTAAAACTCTATTGTGCTTCAGGATCTTTTCATTAGACGTAGAGACCATGTTTGCAATGGCCTTTTTCTTACCAGACACCAAAACTATAGATTGACCTTTAGAATGAGAGTGTGAGGAAGATCCCCCGAACTATATAATTGTATGTTGATATTGTTGTAGCACAACACACAAATGTGAAAAAGAAGGATATTTCATTAAAGAAAATTTTTCCTTCCAAGGCCTCTATAGGTTTTTGAAAAAGACCTTTTGAGCATCTGAGTTGGGAAAAGGATAATAATTTTTTGAGAAAAGTGCTTGATAACAAGCAATAAAATCAGTTATCTTCTCATTGTCCCCTTGCTTACATCAGATGAGATCTAAGAAGGTCATCTTCGGTCTAATATTAGCTTGGAACTATTTGAGAAATTTTATTTACTAGCTGATCAAATGAAAATATATAATTTTTTGGTAAGGAACAATAACACTTGAGGGTAGTATCCTTAAGAGACCTTGGAAACGACTTAGCCATTAAGGCATCATGATGAAAGAAATCCATGCACATGGCATTAAATGTCAAAATATGTGTCTAAGGATCTCCTTTACCACCATACTTTTAAAATTTTAAAATTTCCATCCCCTGAAGGATAGGAGTGTTGAGAATAGCAATCGATAAAGGACTGTGACAAAAGAAGGGTTGAAATATAGGTTGTGAAGTAGAATTGGACAAGTTTGCTAGCTAATTCTGCATCTAACCCATGTTCTGTAACAAGGAATTCAAGACAGGGTCAGAAGATGAAACAAGACCCATGGAACTACCACTAGAGCCACTAAGGCCACTAGCCCCCATTCCAACAAAGGCCCCGCCACTAGGACTAGCATGGGTTCCAAAACTACCACCAAGAATATTAGGGATGGCAGAGTTAAAACCCAAGAGTACCTTGTTTACTTTACTGGTGGGGGGCAGTTGAGGAATAGTGGTAGTGTTGATGGAAGAGCTGGTCTTAGCCATGTACACCAACACCTTGGAATTGTGACTTCTATCTATCTTTCAACGATCTCAGATCCAAGGTCTTGGGAAACATCGGACCTAGGGTTGTACAATGGGACATGAGTACACTATGTTGAAAATACCTCAAAGGAATTCAAGACCCACCCAGTCCTTGTCCAACATAACTATCAAGTCATTAACAAACTTAGCAACCTTATCCATAATTCCTTATTTTCCCAATTACTCCCCAAACTTCGAAAGCCTTTTGTTTAGGGACAGAAGTTGCTCTACGAGAATCTCGATAGCCTCATCCTCCTCCACAGATTAAGGTACAGGAGAAGTGAGAGGAGTAGGAATATTAGAGTCTTCCCCAAAAGGACTAGAAAAAATTATATTTGTTCCAAAGAACAACTCATCAAAAGAGGGACCTATAGTGACCTTTTTAGGATCCATCTCTATATGTTGCACGCTTCTTCTAACAACATGCCTAGAGGTTGTAGATTAAGTTGAAAAGCTCATAAAGCTTTGCAACACACAAGTCTACAACACACTTGAGACATGCGATAAGAGTTCTCAATGCAAAGAAATGGACACGAAGATGTTCACGTCGGGTTCACCAAAATGTAGAGAAGGGGGGCCAATCACCCTTGGGACTCTAGGTCATGAGAGAGCCCCAAGGAATGAGCTACCCTAAACTACCTCGAGTTTGCTAGATTGAAAAGGACAAGGTACTAAGGTTGAAAAGGAAGGGAAAACAACTTACCACTTTCCTTCTACTAAAACTAGATGTTCATAGGGTCAGAAGAGCTGACTTCAAAGGTTCAGTCTGCTACCTAGACAACTCACTATCTGAGGATGGTAGCACATATCTTATACTCTAGCACGGTGTGCTGGTGTCTCAGGGACATGTTGGCATCCTGTACGGGAAGAGGTCTAGAGAATAGACAAAAACAAAAGAAGCCTACTTAACTATCTGACTATTTTAGTGTTTTATGTTGTAACAAAATGTAGGAAAAGTATAGAAGCTGCAAATACAACAAAAGGAATCCCAGAAATAAGCTATTCTAGAAATGAAAAAGAGAGTGGGGAAATGTAATTTTTTACCCATGAGTTGATTCTTCAAGTAGCTCCACTCAAAAGCACCTACACACACAAAAATGAGAAAAATGTTGGACTATGTTTGAGGTCTACCTCAGTCAGACCCCTATTTTGGTGTTCTGACCTCCACAGATAGCTAGATGGCCACAAAGTGTAGAAAGTGATAGTGAAAGTGGAAAGGAAATACTGTTGCTAAGTAGAAAGCACAAACAACTAGAATGCTATTCAATAAACAAGATGATGCAAATGGAAAAAAAAGAACAATATCCGTGTGACACGCACACGTCCCCAAAAAAATTCCTCCATCGTCACAAAAAGGGGCGACCAGGTGGATGGAGCAAGGTGGCAACAAAGGATTTTGCATCATCGAATTTATATTTTCTAAGGTAGGGGATGATGAAATGGGGAATTTTCCTAGGGTGCAAATTTGTGCCATTACAATATGGTGCCTAAGTGTCATGTGAAGGTAGATGCATACACTCTAATGTATTTACAACATATTTGCATTGATATCATTCCAAATTGATGAACCACACATGGAAATAGGTTAAAAAAAATTTGCTAAGGAATTCACTATGTATACCCTATGATAGGGTCATGATGTTTTGGTCTGTGTCCTTCCACAGACCAATATTTTGTCTTGCAGCTCAAAAGATAAGATATATGAGATGCAAAGGTGTTATATTCAATAATTCAAGCCATTACACCTTGTACATTGAAAGATATATGTGACTAAGTTTTGGTTTGTGCTCTAGTAAAGTAAAGTGTTAATGAAGGTATGTTAGAATGCTCTGCATTCCTCCGAAAGTGAAGGCTTGGCCTTGTGGCTTTGTGAACATGTTTAGGAATGTTAAATGCATACTAATTTTTAGTATTAAGTGTTTTGATGATCCACAAGATCAATTTTCAAATGGCAGTGTGCTAAAATGGGTCCAAAATGCTTTGTTCTTACATATTCAGTGGGTCTCTTTATTTGTGCTAGCATATGATGATCAAATTCTTCAGGAGATGGTTGTAAGTATGTTGTTGATTAGCTACATTTTTCACATCTTGGTTTGCATAATGTTTTTGGTCTCTCCCCGGTGGTGTAAAATTGAATAGTTGGTAGTTTTGGTGATGTTTTCATTATTTGGGCCAACAGGATCGTTTCCTTCATCTGCGGTTGGTTTTGGTTAATTAATATTTCATTGGAGGATGTGTTGAGATGGTTTATGGTCTTGATATGCCATTTTTTTATTTGAAACTCTTTTTCTCTTCATATTGTATGTGTTTGGAGTCGACCTATGTGATAACATACATTTCTTCTAAAGGCCATCTTGGAGCCGACCCAATTAATGTTTTGAGTTGTTGTAGAGTATATTTATAGAAGAAAAATTCATTTGTGAAGGTATGAAAATATAGAAAATCCAGATTGAGTATTATGTTGAAGATGAAGTGTGCGAAGTTAGTGTGAAGGATTGATTATGTGAAAAAGGTACCGCAACATCAACATATGTTGGATACTTCTCTATAGCAATTCATATTCAAATTTCTCATTATATTTTTCATGTATCCTTCTCTGAGATAATGAGTATTATCAAGTCCTTGTATCTTGCGCTAATTTTGTGCACCTTAGTCTACAAGTCCATAAGTAACCCAAGCCTTAAAGTACATTGTAATCTTTGTAAGCAGTGAGCTTCATATATTTTGAGTTAATTCTCACCGTGGTTTTTCCCTCATTGGGTTTTCCACATACAAATCTTGGTATCCTTGTGTTCATTTTCTTCATTTCTGATTTTCTTTCAGTCAATGTGATGTAATGTTTAATTTGCAAATGAAATTGTTAAATTTTTAATATATGTTGATTCACCCCCCTCTCAAAAATACAGTGTGTTCAACACCATGTGTGTGGAACATAAACATTGATGTTTTTTAAAAAAAATATGTTCAATAGAAAATAGAAAATAAATATAATAATCAAATTAAATATATTCAAAATTTTACTCATTAGAAAGCCTATTTTGAGTGCTAAAATCTTACATATTATTTTGTCTAGTTGATTCAATTTGAAGTTACAATCAAAGGTTTGAAACTAAAAATTATGAGGAAAATTTGAGACATATAAGGTGAAAGGCCATCCAATTGCCTTCATTTTAAGGCCCCTTCATTGAAAGGACCCTGGATGGCTGTTGGAAATATTTAAAAAATCATTTCAAGGACCTTCAAACAAATGTCATGAAGACTAAAATATTCAAAAATTGTGATTAATGACCTTTGAACGAAGGTGGTTAGGCCAATATATATATTTTAAAACAATATATATTTTTTATTAATATGAATGGAGTGGAATTTCTAAAACTTAAGAAAAATAAATATTCCCAAATTTTGATTATTGCAGGTGATTTTTTTGAGAAAAAAATGCTAAAAATGTTTTTGTAATCGTTGGCTTTTTGGAAGGAGAAAATATTTGATAAAATTGGGGAAATATTTTACAAAGGAAGAAATGGAAAATAAAAGAAGAAGGAAAAACAAGGCTATGTTGTCATATTTAGTGGAAAAAGAACAAAAATTTGTTGGTGTAAATAGGCGTTTTACCTATCTAGGTCTTATTTACATGTTAAGTTCACTTAGGTCCTAGGAGGGAATCTTTCTAGTTAGTGTTAGTTGTCACTATATCTTATCTTATCTTTTGGAATTTAATGATTGTTTCCTAAGTCATTTAATACTTGTTGAGGTAGTTGTCTCATTGTATAGGATTATGACACTTGTCAAGATCTTTTCTAATCCTATCTCACAACTTTCCTTTATAAGCAAGGCATCATATGTATATTGTCCTATTCAATCTGGAAATCTTGCATCGATAATCATAGCATGATATTTCTGCTATTTCTCTCTTCTGGAAGTTATTGTTGTCTTCCAAGTGATCATGGAGTGTTGAGGATTTCACCATAAACTCCTACAAAATTGAATGAAGAAAGGGAACATAGAAATTTTAGAAAAAATAAGGTATGTATAATTTTTTAATTTGTATAAAAATGTTTCAAAAATATTATATTTTTATTTATCCCTATGTCTTCAACTATATCGTTTGAATATAGTTTATAATTTTAGATTTAATTTTAATAAAAATGGTTTCCTATGTTCTACATTTATATAAATTTTAAACTCTACATAGATTCCAAATAAATTCTCTAGATTAAATTTACTAGATCCTCTCTAGGGTTTGTAGATCTCTTTCCCTTTCTTTCTCAACTCTATGGTTTAAATATAGTTTATAATTTTAGATTTAATTTGAATACAAAATAGATTTATACATGTTTTGCATTCATGTAAATTTCAAATTCTAAATAGATTCCAAATAATTTTTCTAGGTTAAATTCACTAGTTCCTCTCTATGATGTATATATTTATGTCCCCTACTTCCTCAACTCTAGGGATTGAACATAATTGATTCATTATGATTAACCTACTTAGATTATGTTCCCTAATATATAAAATGCAAGATCCCGACAATGCACATACTGAAATAATAATTTATAGGTAGATATGGGAAGTGTAGAGGACTATGTACCTACCCAAAAAAATGGCTTCAATGTGAATAGGAGGACTAATTCATTCAAGGGTGTATAAGTCCTTGTATGCTTCTCAAATTTTTTTTTGAGGTCCTTTGATAATAGACCTGAGATCTTTGTTGCCTCTTGTAGAGTTGTCAAAACACTATCAGATAATTCTATAGGTGAGTTTTCGTGAGTTGACAAGGTGTAGGGATTGAATTGAAACAATGAACAACTTGTCTTCAAAATTCCTTTAATCCTCTTCAAACCCAAAACCTTCACATTGAAAGAGAAGGAAAGGATTGTGCTATTTAGGGGCTTGCCTTATTCAAACCTAATTTTTGTGTTTCTATTTCCACAATGGCAATGTCAATGATAAAAATGGATAAAAGATAAGAAGGAATGATGAAATCACAAAGTGTTGCAACTCACCACCCTTCAATGGATTCCCTGAAGGATTGAAGTCATACACATCACTTGAAGGTCTTGGATCTTACTTCCTTGAATGCTTGAAATTTATTGGAGACCTACAACAAGGGTTAGCCTTCACTAAACGATGATAATATGACAATATGAACTCACATACACTTTGACATGATGCTTGGATCTTGAATTGCTGCAATAAATCATTGAAATGTTGCTCTTAACTTTCTATTGAATTCTCTTAATGTTCACTTCTTACTAGATTATTTTACTTAGATTTCAAATGATGCAATAACTAGGTATTTATATGCATTTCTCTAATTCCCCAAAAATTAAATCCCAATAGTCAATATTTGTAACTTGAATTTTGAATGTTAAAATGTCGACACTGACATATCCAAAATTGGTCCCTAACAAAATAGGGGGACCCTTTAGGCCCTAGGGAAAATAGTTCATGGCCCTATTTTTTAGGACATTAAATGTTGGGGGAAAAATAAAATATGGATGCATTTGTTCAATGCTTGCAATTTCTCAAAAAGTGGTACAAATGAGGTATAAAATGCATAATTTAGGAAACTAGGGAGCCCAATTAGGCTCAATAATTTAGGGGAGGAAAAACATAGTGTGAAATTGTCAAGGGTGACAATTTTGACTCTACCTAACATGGAATTTTAGCTAGGACCCATCCTTTCATGTTTTCCATCATTTTCATTTGTTTTATACTCCCTAAGTTGCACTTAAGGGGGGGTGTTGGTATAAATTAGCTATTTTACCTAACTAGTTTTCCTAGTAGGCTCTATTCACATGTTAAGTTTACTTAGGTCCTAGGAATATTTCTATAAGTCTTAGTTGTCTTGATGAGATATTATCTTATCTTATGTCATTTACTTCTTGGTTCCTAGTTTATTTAGTGCTTTTTATGTTATTTTTCTCATTGCATAGGATTAAGACGCTTGTCACGGTCTTTTCTTGTCCTATCTCTTAACCTTGCTTATATAAGCAAGGAATCATATGTACATTTTAATCAATCAAGCCAAATTCAAGTCATATAATCCATGTAATCATATTGGGGTTTAATCAAATATATTGTGCCCATAATCGAGCAATATTTTTTCTCTTGCTACCCTCTTGTGAAAGGAATATTTTGGTTTTGTAGGTGATCCTGGAAGCCTGAGTCCATTGGTGACTCTAACACACCCAAGTCATATGACTTACCAATCAAAGAAAATCATAGAACATAATGGTGGATGCACAAGATTAATACACAATATCTATGTTATCTATATAATCTATCCATCATGACCTCGTGTGATGCAAAATGTATAGAAATCAAGATGAACCATATTTGGTTAAGTATCTAGGTAAAATGACCTCCTAGTGATCACAACATAGGTGTTGTAATAAAAAGATATATAGTTCCTTCTTACACAATCTCCAAATTATTAATATCTCATTAATAAATAAAACAATTTAAATTATGTATTGATGGAAAACAAGATCAACACCTAATATTTTACCTAATTTTCCTTTAATGGAATACTCATGAAGATGTATTAATCAAAATAAAATATCAATTACTAAAAGCTTAAAAACATGCATTTTCAAACCAACTAGAAAAAAACATATTCCTAACTTGTATAGTGTGGTCCTAACCTATACAATGTAATTATAACCTATGAATCATGTTTATGAAATTTTGTAAAATGTAAAATTTAGTCACTTAGTTACTTAATTTAGAAAAATTAATAAATTAGGCATGACCATTCTTGTTGAGAATGTTCTATCCCTAGTTATGAACCACATATCAAAAAAAATGAAAGATGTAGTTCACCATGTAATAGAGACATACTAATTTTGATAATGAAAATTAATTGTTTCCTATAAATCATGCTAGCTTTCTTGTGCATTACTTACAATCTAATTTCCAAGGTCCCTTCCTATCTTTAGAGGTAGGATGATATATTTTTCATTAGGAAATTAATTTTTGGATTATTCTAGGAATTTTTTTGATTGTGTTGCTACTTGAATTTCTTATGTGTTGAAGGTTTATTAATGAGATAAGATTTATTATAGTTTTATTATAAAATTCTCTTATTATGAATGCAATCTAATAACTGTTATTGTTATCAGATTTTTTTAAAAAAAATTCCAAGTTAATTTCTATGTTATTTATTGTTTATTTATTGAATGGTTTTATTTTGTATAATTTTTTTGAAAATCTTTAGTGAAGATTAAGTGGAATTATATTCACCATTCACTTCAAGATCTAGGACTTTCCCTAAAATAATATTCTCCTTAACTAGTATAATAATATGAAAAATGTTGCTTACGAGTTTGTGTTAGACATGTTTTCATGATGTATTATGGGTTCTTTAAATAGACAATCATAAGTTCTCAATTATTATTTTTTTCTCAAAATAACTATTAATGATCATATTTTGGACTAGAATTGACTTGGAAATTGAGGATATGGTTGGTAATCAAGGTGTATGAAATTTCACTAGGTATAAATGGAATCTAGGATAGAAAAGGGTTAGGATCATATATGTGTTCAAACCACTAAGGATGAGTTCCCTTAAGGTTAAGGCTAAGGTTGGGTTCAATGTACTTACACACCAAAACTCTTAAATTAGACAAAAGAATGTCATACTTGTCAAAAAAAGATAATATGAGTGGAAGACAAGAGGGGAAAATTGTGGAGTATGTGTTTTTTATCTACATTCCCCCACCCCACCCCACTTTAGTATGAATGCAAATCTATCATGGATCATGTATGCTAAAATAAATTAAGAAAATATAGTAACATGCATTTTTTAAAGGATATATAAATTAAATTATAGTCCTCAGTTTTCTTCATCTTTTTCATGAGGCTATTTTCTAAATTTTCACACATGAGAACAAAGGCATTAATAGCACCTATTTTATCATGATCATAAAAATAAATCATCTTCTCTCATTTGCACGAATCAAAGAATATTTGTCACTAAATTTATGAAAACAAAAAATCAAGATGGAGTCATAGAGTTGGAAATAGTGTGGCCCCCATGAAACCATGTAAAAGGAAATATGAAGGAAATAAGAGAAAAAAATGTTATGGTTTTCAATGATTAGTAACTAAGATTATGTTAGAACACAATGATCTATTGAGAGGGGGGGGATTAGTAGATACTAAAAACTTTGGACTTGAAAAATTTATCCAGATTACTTTCTTAGCTCCAAATACTTTGTGCAGATTTCTTTCTCAAACTCTTAATGTGTAGATTGAAAAATAAGGATGCAAACATAAACATGCAAATAGATAATCAACACACACATGCCCAAAACACCGGATATATGTGGAAAACCCAATATGAGAAAAACCACGATGAGAAATGTTGGTTGAGTCTACTGCTCAGATCCAACCTCACAATCCAAGTCTCTATTACAATGTTTAGGGCACCAACCCAAGGAAGCACCAATTCCTCGATTTAGAAGCTATAACTTCAAGGATGCCACAACACCCTATTTTAGGAGCTACAACTCCAAGGATACAAAAACATCCTAATTTGAGCTACAACTCAATACAATGAGGTTACAATCTCTACATGATTACAAACTCAAATTTACATAAAAGTGGTTCTACAAAACCTGATCATGCATCATTACATTCAGTACATTGTTGCACATGTTGCAACTCACTTTCAGCTACTAACATTGCACTCTCAACAACACAGACACTCTACACATCTCTACTCTTTTCTGCATTGCACTCTTCTCTGCACATAGAACAATCATTGTTCTATCTTGCTGCACTATACACTCTCTTCACCATGAATGCAAACACCTAAGGATGCTTAGTATTACAGTCTAGGACTTCACAAATGCATTCACTATTTGTTGCACTTCACTCTCTCTTTCTTGCAGACTTACTACATCACACTAACTCAACTGATACAAAATTTTGACAATATCTAATTGTCTTCTTTCTCTACCGACCTACTATCTTTTCCTCAAGATTCTCTCTACTGTCTAGATCATCTCCAACTTATTGTTAGGGTTTTCTTCACATACTAACTTCACCAATAAGCTTCCTTTTCCTCAAGCCACACACACACACCACTTTCCAGCTCATAATTAAGATATCTGATAGATTTTACTAGATGATGCCATATCTTGCATCGAGTTGCCTAGCATTTAATTCTATTACAGATAATTTTCCCAAATTAGCTCTTTGTAAGCCCAAGAATCTGATATGCATTAAATGCATTCTCTTGTCCATTCAATCTAATTTGATCTTGATTACCTCTACAATCTGTTTCACCACCTTGAAGATCAAATCTTCATTTACATTGGTTGCTAGTGTAGTTGGACCAATTAATTTCTTCCTCTATGTCAATTTGCAGTCCAAACCCACATTCACACTGTCGTAGCCATTGTAGATTTTTATCTTTGAATTTAGAGTGTCAATCTCATACCTTCGCCATGAACCTACATTCTCCATTCATCTCAGCACCTTTAAGACCCAACCATTTGATAAGTGGTCTTCAAATCTCCATCATCAATCTCCACTAACTGACGATCATCATTAGAACATCATATGTTGTTGTCGAAGGGACTACCATCTTAATCTCATGGATATTCACCTTTCTCTCTAATATGGCTTGTGAAAGACATGGACCCACACACATTCTATCTATCATCCATGTCATTTCCATGCAACTCACAACAACGATGTGATTTGGTCTACCAATCAAATCATCCTTCGTCATTTGTCATCACGCATCACCAACCTCCATTGTCAACCTATCGGGTACCACCTTAAGCTTCATCTGGTGTCAT
>VDFB02353493.1:71075784-71248784 GCA_007258455.2 Sequoia sempervirens | reverse complement strand
AAAGGGTTAAGTGGGGGTTGTAGAAGGTGGCCTGATAGTGCAGATTTTGGGCCGAATAGTGGATTTTCTTTTTAGAGTTGATTTTGTTGTAATGAATCAAGCCCATGAGGTTGTAGCATGTAAGCTTTGAATTTGTAATTTCATTTTTTGAAAATAATTGAAATTGAGTCATTTTTTTGTCTCGCATCTTCTGTGTTGGTATATGTTGTGATTTTTGTGGGTTTTGGGCGATGTGGCCCTCATCAGTCCTTGTGACTTTATGAGCATGTTTAATAATGTTAAATACATACTACTTTGTAGTATCAGGTGTTTTGATAATTTTCAATATCAATTTTCAAATTACAGTGTGCTATTGTAGTTTTGAAACACTTTGTTCTTACATATTCAATGGGTCTCTCTACTTGCACGAACATATTATGATTAGATTCTTCAAGAGAAGGTTGTAAGGATTTTTTTGATTACTTACAATATTCACATATTGGTCCACATAATGTATTTTATCTCTCCCTAATGGTGTAAAATTGAACAATTGGTAGTTTTGGTGATGTTGTCATTGTTTGGGTTGACATGATTGTTTCCTTTATCTACGGTTGTGACCCAGGAGGATCCAAAAGACCAAAAATTTTAGTCTCAAAACTTGATGAAACTAGCATCATTGGATAGATCTCATCAAGAGCTTTCCAATGCAACTTAAATGTGCTCAAATGAAGTTTTTATTCCAAAGATATAGCTAGTAAAAGTTTGAAAAAAAGGTAGGTTGACTTGATGATAGTCAGCAGGGATGTTGATGTGGCAACCAAGGTGGCAATGACATGGAAAATTTTGGCCAATGAGAAGATGACACGTGCCATTCTTGGCGTTTGATTTAGCCAATCAAAACATGCCACATGTCAACAGACTGGAAAATTAAAATCTACCCTGTGGCACCCCTCTTCTCCATCGATCGGTTGAATAGTTACAAACGGTTACCAAAAGTAAAGGATGGAATTCGATCCCATAACCTCCTTGATATCATTCTACCCACCTACCATTGCACCATCGATTGTGATTTAAACATGTGTGGGTATTGGTTTTTGTTATCAATTTAAAGTTTTAAATTTCCTTTTAAAAATGGATAGGGGCAGGGGTCAGCCTAGCAACTTCCCCACCCCTAAAAAAAACTCTCTACCACTCCACCATTGTATGGAGTTGAGATATAAGCGGGTGTTGGGTTTTTATAAAGAATATTTCAAACCCGAAATCTCCCATTTTAAACATTAAAACCTTATTTAAATAAATGTAAACCTTTTTATAAGATATTAAGCTCGAAAATATCAAAACATAAAGGGATAAAATAAAACATTAAATAATATGAAAAAATTATTAAAAGGTTTTTAGGGGATTATGAAGTTTTTTATGTTGTAAATGGGAGATAGGAAAGATTTTGTAAATCATATGGTTATTAACCATATTGAGAAAATGTAATTGTATAAAAACGGGGGTATAGGCTTGAGAGAATCAATCAATTCTTTTCAGAGGAAATTAGGCAAAGTAATTTTTGGAGATTGATGTAACACAGAGACTTTGTAATTTGTATTCCTTCAAGTAAAGGAGAATGTGAAAGAGTCTTAGGTGTTGAGAGAGATTGTGAAGAAATTGTAATGCAGGTCTAAAGCTTGGATGGTGTACAGAAGTGGTTAAATCTTTTCATCATTAATAAAGTGGTTCCTCATTGAGAAGCGGACCCGGAGACGTAGCTCATGTTGAGTGAAATCCGTTATCAAGCTCATGATATCTCTTCTCTTTTGTCTTATATTTTTGTCTTATTCTTTCTAGTTCTTCTTTAATTACTTCTTTGAGATATTAATTATGACATTTAAGTAATTAGTTAAGCTGTGTAAAGGAATAAGTGAACTCAATTTATGCAATTTCAAAGGTTAAATAAACATAACCATGCAATTCTATTTGTGATTGGGATAAAATCTATAATTAGAATTAACTGCAAGTTATTTTGAAAACCTTTAATTACAGATCAAGTTTGGTATTAGAGCAGTTTAATGGGAAAAATTGCAAGTGGTGAATGTTAACCAAGTTGAAATTAAAGCGAGGAGAAGGTGCACTTGAAGAGTTCAATCCGAAGATTGGATCAAGGTGAGTTACTCAAAGACAAGCCATGAAGCAACCGAAAGAAGGAAAACCTTCTAGTCCTAAAATATTTGAGAACGAAGAACTATTTCACAAAGCGTTCCTGGATATGAAGATGATGGTGGAAGAATTGTACAAAGACCGTCAAAAGAAAAAGGAGAGGAAAAAAAGAAAGGAGGAAGGAGAATCCTCTTTGAAAGATGACAAAGGAAAAGGAGTAGGAGGTGGTAGTGACCCTCCTGAAATTCCATCCCCGTCTTCTTCATCTTATTTTTCTACTTCCCTCGAGAAGAAACAACCTGTACAGTCTAAATCCAATTCACCTTTGTTAAAACTTGATGTTAAATTTGATTTGCCAACCTATAATGGAGAACTAGATGTAGAGAAACTTGACAATTGGATAAAACAAGTTGAAGTTTATTGCAGGGTACAAAAGTTCACTAATGATGCTTCAAAGATCCAATTAGCCACCCTTTGCCTGGGAGGCACGACTCTAATTTGGTGTGAGAGAAAAACTCAGGAAGATCTAAGTCGATATGATAAAATTATTTCTTCTTGGTTTGAGTTTATTTTTACACTTAAGAAACAGTTTTATCCATTAGGTCACATGCAAAAAGTAGTAATGAATTGGAAATCATTAAGGAAAGAGAAAGGAAAAAGTGTACAAGAATATACACATGAGTTTAGAAAAAAAACTTTAATTTTGGGAATTCCTTTATACATGCAAGAAACTTTATTGAAGTATATAGGTGGATTACATGAAAAATTGAGGCATACAATACTTATGTTCAATCCAACTAACCTTGATGAAGTTAGTGTGCAATCCATTCATCTTGAAACATGAATGAAGAATAGTCTCTTAATGGAATCCAGTAAGCATAAAGAAAATAGGAAAGGGAAGAAGGAAATGCAACAGGTAGCTTCCGTGAAGAAAGACGAGGAAAAGCCTTATTGCTCACACTGCAAAAAGAAAGGGCACAGAGATGTAAAATGTTGGAAATTGCATCCTGATCAGAAAACAAAGTGGTTCAAGGATCGAAAGGGCAAGCAAAAGACTACAGCCATCGTGCAAGACCTCAGATTAGATTCTGATGATGAAACCAAGATAATAGTTGTGGGTATAAAAGGTATCGTTCCTGTTGCTAGTACTAGTTCCCATGCTTCTTCTTTAAAGTGTAATGAGATCCCTATTGAAAGTAAAAGGAATGATTTTTTTCATATAAGGACTATTGTAAAACAAACTAAAATTGATACACTCGTAGATAGTGGATCACAAGCAAACATAATCTTTAAACAAGTTGTTAAACAATTGGGATTAAAAACAATACCTCATCCTAAACCATATCCATTGGGTTGGGTGCATGATAATACTCGGTTAAATGTGTCAAGGCAATGTAAACTCTTATTTGCTATCACATCCAAGTTTGTAGATGAGGTAGAGTTAGATGTAATTCCACTTGACATAAGTGGGATGGTTTTGGGAACTCCTTATTTGTATGATAGAAATGCCATTTTCTACAGGGAACATAACAGGTATCATTTATTTGTAAGGAAAATTTGGTGCATCTCAGAGAAATCTCTAAGAACAGTAGTGCCTTCGTAACTTTCATTTCAATTAGGTTGCCTCAAAGACACGTACAACTATGTCCTAAAGTGGAAACAAACACAGTTTATTTCCCACATTGATCCTTTTGAGAAAAAAACATGTAAATTCAATAGCATGCATTAACAAATTCTCTAACAGAACCAATACAGACATGAAAGATGATACAAACAACATAACACAAAGATTTACGTGGGAAAAATCCTTTCGGATAAAAAACCCCACACTCCAAAGATCAAGCCATTGTATTATTCAGCAACAAATGGTTACAATACAATTTCAGGCTTATAGCCTTTTCAAAGATTACATCTTGTTCATTCTGGATACAAATGGTAGCAATCTCAACATGAGAGGTCAACCATGGCATTCATGGTTAGGAGAGATTCCAGTAGCATAACCCTACCTCTCTCTTCCTCTACTTTGGCCTCATGGCCTCAGCCTTTCTTCCAACCACTCGACTCTCTCTCTTCTTCTCTTCGGCTCTTAGACCCACTACATAGAACATCCAATGCATACATTTATACATTCGTTCTCTACAAAAATTGTGAAACGGTTCACTTCCAACTATTGGATCACAACTATTGAATCAACTAGCTCAGCATCGTAGATGTTTCCACTTCCTATTGACATGCGTTTTGGCACAACAACATGCAAACATAATATTTCTACTCTGTTTCTCCTGAAAGAGAAAGACAACACATGGGTGTCTTAGCTCCCAAGGTCTTTGTAGTTGGTTCTCAACTGTGCTGATGTTGCTCAATTGGTCAATGTAATAGTAATATTCAAGGGGCCTGCTGGTGTTGAGCTTCTAGATTGTTCTACTATCAAACATGAAATAAAACCTAATTTAACTGGGGTTTTAAAAGAAACGACAAAAGATAGATAAGGGTTTTGGGACAGAAAATAACAATAATTCATCCAATTTTTAACTAGGTTTGTTAACTTCAAGGAATTGTAAACTAAAACTACAGAACAAAGTGAACTTGTGATTGACACAACATCTTTCATTCACAGTGCTAACTCGAATAACAGATTTTAAGTTACCATTTAAATTAAACACAAAATAACATTTCATTTCTTGAAGACTTCACAAATCAAATGATCAAATTAAGACAAATATCATTCAGGAACACAACATGAAGTAGATTAAACTCTGATTGCTTCTACTATAATTAAAAATAGATAAGCAACATTTACAAAGCTAGCACAATCACCAGTGTACAGAGAATCTATTTCTCCATATTGTTTCCAACTACACTAAGAAAACTTGGAAAATACATTACAGTCTATACTAAATCTAACTACTAATAAGAAGACAAAGGGAACTCCCATTAAAAAGAATCGGGATGCAGTTCTGTCTTCTCTTACTGACTTTTCTTTCTAATTTCTAATTCTTCTACTCTTCTCTACCAGTTCTAAAAGTTCAAACTCTAAAAATTCTAACACTAGAAGTTCTAAACCTTACAAAGAGGAAAGAATACCATTTATACAGTGTGTACCAAAAGAATGCGCTATCCCCAACACTAGGGTTTTACAAAAAAAATATATCTACTTCCAGAAGAGTCAGCTCTTAGATCTTTCTGAGGAAAGCCAAAAACTGCATTCAAAGCGGAGCCCTGCTGTCCATATTGCTAAAAGGTTGTTCCGAGGATGACCTTAGATCTTTTGCAACTGCAACATTTACTCTTCTATCTCTGTGTCCATATTTGAACTGCATCGAGGATGCTTTGAATGCTCCAGGGAACTTTATCATTAATACTGATCAATCTCCGCCGATGGCTACTACAGTTGTCCCTATGAGTCACAGATTCTTTCCTCCTTCGGCTTCTTTCATGTTCTAGGCTTCTATTGCAGGTTGATCATCTTCTAGAAAATCATCAGGCCTTCTTGTAGATTTGAACATTTCGCACGAGCCAATCCATCCCCTCCCAACCTCAGAATGAATCCATCCTGCTTGCCTTCTGTTGATCTTCCCTCACAGGAAGAGTCAATCAGTCAAAGGGACCAACGAGTCACTCATTTTGCCTCCTCTGATTGATCGGGCACACGCCACATGAGCCTTTCAGGTGGTCAAAAGTGGTTTGTATTGAATTGCATGTCAGTGAGAAACTAATCGTGTCTCCCCGATGCGATTTTGTCTTATGATTGTTATTGGCATAGTGCGGACTAGTCGATGAGATGTTTCGGCGAGCTAAAAAAGTTACATCGAGCTCCTTTTCCTATCGCTTAGACTTTACTTCATCGGCGGGTCATCATAGCGAGGTCTTCTCTTTCCTCTTGAGCTCAATTTTCTTCTACTTCAGGGAGACTTCTTCGTTTTGGGGGGACACTGCTCGGTTGTCGAGACCTCATAGCGAGCCCAGATCACTATGCTGATGTTGCTTTTGTTGATGTGACCTCACCTCCTCGGCCAGACATTATGCCGAAGGTTTTATCCTTCACTGAATGCAACTACCTTTGGCGTGACCCACGCCAATCGACCAGACCTCCTGCCAAAGGCAAAATTATCGTTGACCTTAGACCTTTGGTGGGACCCTTCCCTGTCGGCAAGACTCCTGGCAACCCACTTTCGTGTCATCGTGACTTTAGCACTTTGGCCAGACATTATGCCAAAGGGGATGACTCTCGCCGAAGTGTTTGCTCGTTGTGTGGTAGTCGGTGAGACTTCTCGGATTCGCTGACACATCTTGGTGAAGAGAAAACATTTCGTCGATAGTGTATGCACTCACCGCCGGTTGTCGAGACACAAAGATCTCACCGAGACCTTTCTCCGAAGGAAACCCCTCATGTCGATAGGAAACTCCATGTCGCTAGGATGATGACCTTTGTCTTGCTAATAGATGCCTGCATATAAATTCCACTCACTGTGACATCTCTGGGGTCCTACCGACTATTGCCTTAGCTGATTTTTATGGCCAACTGGACTGGGGAAAGCCTTCCAAGTGAACTCACTTGAGAAATATTATCATGTGTGTGGCCTATTCCTACAAAAAATGCTTCCATTAGTCCCCAATGGATATAAAGTATATTAAAATAAAATATCCTGTTGCTTAAGATTATTTTATTGAATACTTGGCAAGAAGGAAACCAATTCAAGTTGTGACAAAACCCAGAATTAGATCAGACAGAACAAAGATAAAACATGGAGAAACAAAAGAACTCCAAAGAGCAAAGAAAATAACCAAAGGCAACAAAAACTAAAAGAGAAGGGGGACCCATTTTGTTCTAAATCAAAATGGGGTGGTTATGCAAGGCATAACACTTCCTTGCATAGAAGATAATACGTCCAAGTCACACCATGTAGGACAATCTTCAAACGGTCAAGGGCATTCAACCTATGTTGTCATGTCGGTGAGACACTAACCGTGTCTCCCCAATGCCAACACAGCCAACATTTGATATTGCCAAGAGGTTACACCGAGCCCACACGTTGCATCGACTTCAACATTCACATCGGTGAGACTATCGCTATCGCCAGGAGATCATACCATGGTTCCAAAGTTATACCCAAACCACTAACGTCCATTGCATTCCTATCAGTATCCATCTATTGGCAAGAGTTTCCTCATCGAAAAGACTCATATTGATGCTCACAAGTCACATCAATCTCAAAATTTCCATCGGCAAGACTACCATAGTTCGCCAAGACTTCATACCGAAGTCTTCAAGTCATGTCAACGTGAGTATTCCATTCGGTGAGACAATCGTCTTTTGCCAAGACATCACACTGAGCTCTTCATGTTATACCGAAACATCCCAATCGGCAAGACTTATCGCTTTCGCCAGGAGGTTACACCAAGCCCTTCAAGTCATACCGAAACATCCAGCAGTCGGCAAGACTTAGGCTATCACTGAGATGTTATACCGATATTAGGATTCCCATCAGCAAGACAATCCCTCTTCACCAAGATATCATACCGATGCCTTCAAGTCATATCGAAGAGTCCAACCATCGGCTAGACATTCCACATTCACTGAGACTTCATACCGAAGTCCTTGTGTTTCTCTGATGACCCCATTCACTAGGAGTCTCACCAAAAACACCCAATCACATGTGGCTTTGTCGACTAGACTTACCGCTATCTCCAAGAGGTCATAGCAAACCCCTTTCGTTACCCCAATGACTCCAATCAGTGAGACATCTCCCTATCGCCAAGACTTCATGCTGAAGTCTTTGTGTTACCGCGAAGACTCCAAGTGTATCCCCATCGGTGAGACATTCACACATCAATAAGACTTCTTACCGAGGCTTCCATGTTATCCCGAAACCACTATTCGCCATGAGTCTCCCCGACATCTGCTAGGAATCAAACCATCGGCCAGACATCTCCTAATCGCCAAGAGTTCCTACCGAACCCTTATGTTATCCTGAATGTAACACTGTCAGCGAGACATCTTCGTATCGCTAAGACTCATTCCAACAGAGGCAATTCACACTGATTACTGCATCGACCAGACAGACCAAAGGTCACGCCAATATTGGCCAGACTTTCTACCATCGCCGAGACATCATCCCGACTATCCAAGGGTATTCCGAAGGTTATCGATTATGCCGATCTCCAAGACATTCCGGAAGTCACAGCAATAGTCATGATCAACCAGTAGGTCGGCCAGACATCTCACCAGTCTCACTGAAATTGCTCACAAGAAGTTTCAGCTTGTGGGATTGAGGCACACAATTCCAACATTATTTAAGGATGGAATTGAATTCATTGTGAAATCTCATCATATGAAGAATGATAAATCTATTGTAAACACAGGGAATTTGAAAATGGTTGTAAATGCAAGCAAGACATTAACTCTCATGTCTATAAAAACTAGTGATATTAAGCATGGAAATGAAACAATTTCTAATCATGATAAGGTGTCACAGACAACATAATGGGAGGATCAGTTGCAAGCACATTTAAGCCTTCAACCTCATATGGTAAAAGAGGGTTTAAATGATTCATTTTCTAATGGTGTTCCTATTCAAGAGATCCAGCATGATGATACCTTTTCTTTCACATCAGTTTATTCAACATTATTGCTTGTTATTCTACTAGTTAGTTATTCTACTAGTTAGTTCTATGTGGATGGTGGATGCAACAATGAATGTTTATGAGTATATAGTTGATTGTATCAACAATGCTATCACATTTTTCATCTTGTTTGTGATGGGTCAAATGATAAGAATTCTAGTAGGATGGACAGATGATACTAGACAGGTGAGGAAACAACACCTTCACTTAAATTCTATGTAATAATAGACTTTTAGTGGTCCAAAAGCTTTTCAATTGGGAGGAATGATCCAGGAGGATCCAAAAGACCAAAAATTTCATAGTCTCAAAAATTGACGAAACCAAGATCATTGGATAGAGCTCATCAAGAGCTTTCCAACACAACTTGAATAGGCACAAATAAAGTCTGTATGCCAAAGATATATCTAGTCAAATTTTGCAAAAAAGGTAGGTTGAATTGATGACAGTTAGCAGGGACACTGACATGGCAACCAAGGTGGAAATGACATGGAAAATTATGTCCAACAAGAAGATGACACGTGTCACTCTTGGTGTTTGATTTGGCTAATCAAAATGTGCCACGTGTCAACAGATTGGCAAATTAAAATCTTCCACGTGGCACCCCTCTTTTCCTCTAGTGGTCAGTTGAATAGTTGCAATGGTTACCAAAAGTAAATGATGGGATTCGATCCCATAACCTCCTTGATACCATTATACCCACCTACCATTGCGTCATCGATCACGCTTTAAAAATGTGTGGGTATTGGTTTTTGTTATCAATTTAAAGTTTTAAATTGCCTTTTAAAAATGGATAGGGGTAGGGGTCAACCCAACAACCTCCCCACCCCTAAAAATACTCTCTACCACTCCACCATTGTATGGAGTTCAGATATAAGCAGGCGTTGGGTTTTTATAAAGAATATTTCAAACCCGAAATATCCCATTTTAAACATTAAAACCTTATTTAAATAAATGTAAACCTTTTTTTAAGATATTAAGCCAGAAAATATGAAAACATAAAGGGTAAAAATAAAACATTAAATTATATGAAAAGATTATTAAAAGGTTTTTAGGGGATTATGAAGGTTTTGATGTTGTAAATGGGAGATAGGAAAGATTTTTTAAATCATATGGTTATTAGCCATATTGAGAAAATGTAATTGTAAAAAAGGGGGTATAGGCTTGAGAGAATTAATCAATTCTTTTTAGAGGAAATTAGGCAAAGTAATTTTTGGAGATTGATGTAACACAAAGACTTTTTATTTTGTATTTCTTCAAGTGAAGGAGAATGTGAAAGAGTCTTAGGTGTTGAGAGAGATTATGAAGAAACTATAATGCAGGTCTAAAGCTTGGATGGTGTACATAAGCGGTTAAAGCTTGTCATCATTAATAAAGCGGTTCCTCATTAAGAAGTGGACCCGGAGATGTAGCTCATGTTAAGCGAACTACGTTATCAAGCTCGTGATCTCTCTCCTTCTCTTCTATCTTATATTTTTCTCTTATTCTTTCTAGTTCTTCTTTAACTCCTTTGAGATATTAGTTATGATATTTAACTAATTAGTTAAGTTTTTGTAAAGGAATAAGTGAACTCAATTTATGTAATTTCAAAGGTTAAATAAACATAACCACACAATTTTGTTTGTGATCAGGATAAATTTTTTAATTAGAATTAAGTGCAAGTTATTTTGCAAACCTTTAATTACAGATCATGTTGGTTTTGATTAATTAATATTACCTTAGAGGATGTGTTGAGATGGTTTATGATCCTGATATCTCATTTGTTGATCTAAAACTCTTTTTCTCTTCATCTTGTATGTGTTTGGATCTGACCTATGTGATAACATACGTTTCTTCTAAAGGTCATCTTAGAGATAACCTAATTGATGTTTTGAGTTGTTGTAGAGTATATTTATAGAAGAAAAAATTCATTTTTGAAGGTATGGAAATATAGAGAATCGAGACTAAGTAGTATGTTGAAGATGAAGTGTGTGAAGTTAGTGTGAAGGATTAATTGTGTGAAAAAGGGACTGCAACATCAACATATGTTGGATGCTTCTCTATAGCGGTTTATATTCAAATTTCTCATTATTATTTTTATGTATCCTACTCCGAGATAGTGATTCTCATCAGGTCCTTGTATCTTTCCCTAAGATTTTGCACCTTAGTCTGCAATTCCATAGGTAGTGATCCTTAAACTACATTGTAATCTTTGGAAGTAGTGAGATTCATATATTGTGAGTTAACTCTCACCGTGGTTTTTCCCTCATTGGGGTTTTTCATGTAAAAATATTGGTGTCCTTGTGTTGTGCATGTTCTCCATTTATAATTTTATTTCAGTCAATTTGATGTGATATTTAATCTACAAATGAAATGGTTAACTTTTAATATATGTTGATTCACCCCCCTCTTAGCTCTATAGTGTGTTCAAAAATTGGTATTAGGGCCAAGTGCCTTTGAGAATCTTAACAAATGAGGTTGATTTTTCTCTTGAACACATGGGGTCAGTAACAAAGATCAATGATATGTTTATTCCAGAACCGGATCTGGAGTCAATGGAACTTGAAGGTTGGGACATCAATCAAGACGATTGTGAAGTAGATTTTGAAGGAAAAATCTGATTTTCTCTTGAATTTTTGGATGAAGCAAGATTGAAAAATATCAAATATGAGTGTTTTATTGAAAAATCAAAGGAGATAATTGATAAATAGAGGGAACACGCTAAAGAATCAAAAGAATAAATTGGCAAGCTGAAAGCTCAAATAGGAGGAAATGAATGTGAGGTTAAAATCAAAGAAGCAAAAGTTGTCATATCTAATTTGAAAGTTAAATTTTAAGAAGGCAAGAGGATTGAATATTGTTTGAATATTAAGTTGAGGTTGTATCTCTGAGAAAATAACTTGAAAAATAAAAAGAGAAAATTGATAAGGGTCTAAAACTGAGAGGAGGTTTTGAAATTCTTGATGAATTAATTAACTCTCAAAATCCATCTAAAGAGAAATCTAGACTTGGTTTTGAAAAGGGAAAAGTCCTATGAACAATGTATCTACAAACATGTATGATAATTTCAAAGAAAAAGGAATGCATGAAATAAGGTAGGAGAAATATTGCACTAAAAACCTAAGGAGAAATCCTCTGAAAATGCAAAGAAAAATAAAGATATCAAGAAAGAAAGAGGACTCATTCCTATATAGAAAAATAAAAGGAACTTCAAAATTCCTACCCCTAAACAAATGAATCCTATCAAGTTCAATGGTAATTGATATGCTTGCAATAAGTTTCGTCATAAGGAAATTTAGTGTAGAAGCAAGATGAGTCAGAATTCATTTAGGCCTCCAAGGTACAATGCTATAAACTCTCAATCATTTCATGGTTAGTGTTATGCTTGCAATAAAATTGGACATAATGCTAATGGATGCAAAAGTAAAGTGATAAGGAATTATGATATGACTTCTCAATCCTTTTATTGTTATTACTACACATGCAACAATTTTGGTCATAAGGTAACCAACTGTAGATCCAATTTGAGCAAAAGTAATTATGCTCTACAAGCTAGTATCACTTGCTATAATTGCAATAAACTAGGACACAATGCAAGGTTTTGCAAGGGAAAGAATGCAAGATCTTTTGCTCCTCAAAACAAGTATAGAATTGGTCAAAAAAAAAGGAAATGAATAAATGTGGTAGAAGAAGGAAGAAAGTGAACTAAATAGTGCATATGTACCTCAATTTGGTGCAGATGGTTCCTTCGGTAACTAAAAAGAAAGTATTGGATCAAGAGGAGTTGCAATTTTAAATCTTTTCAAACCCCTATAGAGCATAAGATGCTAAAATATTTAGTATAATGGTTCTTAGTAACATTCAAATATGTTTGTTTAATGTTCCAAAGAAAATTCTCCCTCTACAAAAGGTTGTTGAACGTTTATGGATCTTTGTGATATCACAGAAAGTAAGAAGTTGCTAATGCCAACATTTAAGAAATGCACTCAATGTGGAGTGACTAGGGTTGATGTAAAGCATATTTAGTTCCTATTTTATCAAAATTGATTTCATTTGAAATATATCAAGTGTGTGCATGAGCTAAGGAAGAGAAGAAGCTTTTCAATAAGATTATGTGCAAACCCTAATGACAGTATTCACATGTATTTCTCTAGTATTACTTGTAAAACCTTAGTATTCAAAAATTTATATCATGGCTACACCAATTATCATTGATGTTGTTGAGAATACAAGGAAAAAATTTAAGAAACATCCATACATATCGACTGTGACTAACAAGGATGGTGCATTCTCTCATGTTCCAATCAATGTGATTCATTTTGAAGATGTCTGCATCTATATTCACTCTCAGTTGAGCGAGTACAATCATCTGAAGATGGAAGAGTTCATATACAATCATCTCTTGGGTGATGATTTCTAGCTCAAACCAGAATATGTGAATGTGGAAGCAAATGGTATAGATGTGTGGAAGGGTTTCCCTAATTTTTGCCTTGAAGATGAATGGGTCAGAATTGCCTTGATTCAGATTCATGAAGACATCCTTTGGCTTGATCAACCTTACCTAATAATAAAGGAATCCATCAAGGTTGTGACTAGATTGTTCTCCTCTTAACCTATGTCGGTACTAAAGGCCATGAAGAATGAGGAAGTTATGAAGCTTATTGGGGCTAAATTTGACAAAAGAACCTATTGCGGATGATACTTATGACCTAGGGGTCTGGTATCCCACGATGGGTATTGCATATAAGGTTCATTATGAAAATAGAGAAGAATTTGCTACTGCCACTTCCATCTTCACTTCTCATCAAATGATGAAGGAAGGAAAATATTATGACCTTTGTTAGATTTTGTGGTAGCAATTGTTGGAAATTTTTTAGAAAACCAAGGGTTCATGCTATAATTTATGGTATTGCACTTTGATTATTTGTATTATTCTCTATTTCTTGAGGGAAATGCCTAGATTGAAGAATGTGGTTAAAGAATATTATTATTACACACCAGATTAAGGATCACATGTGTAGCTTCTAGATACTACATAGTGAGGCACAATGTTTTGGGGTTTCTTCAAAACATTTCAAAATGAAATACAGAAGAGGGATAGGATACCCTCACAAGTTGTGGAACGATATAAGAATGAAATCAATTTTATGGTAGATAAAGATAATTGCTATATGGAGGTAGTTAAGCCAAGAACCTCATGGCTAACAAAGTTTCCCTATGAGGTCTTTGGACCTAACTAGGTTGCTTATGCTAACATCTTGCTCAATAAACCTAAGGATCCCACTATTGAGATATTTTGTACATATGATGAAATAACCAACAAGAAAACCAAGTAGAAGGTAGAAGAAAAGGTGAAGAAAATGTGGGGAAGATGACGTCTAAGTTGAAAAAGGTGTTTGGCTCTCCTAAGAGTCCTGTGGAAGTGTCTCAAGCCACTATTGCTACACCAGGTCCTAGAGGGACAAGTAGATCTACCTTTTCCATTTCCACAACTTTCAAACCTGCTCAATCACCTCCTAATAGAAGAAGGGATGTCATTAAAGTGTAGGCACAAAATAATATTACAAAATGGAAGAAACCAAGATATAAACAAATGGTAAAAAGGGATAAGATTAATCTGGTGAATGTGAAAGATGATGAGGAAGATGAAGAAGAATAAATGAAATATTATGTACTGAGGAGAAGAAAGTGTTAGAATCCAAGATCACTGCATGCAAGATGAATCTGTCACATGCAAAAGATATGAAGAACCAAAAAGATGTTCTCTAAACCTCTCGGTAAAAATGCATTAAGAGAATCAATTATTACAATGTGATCAATCCTTATGAAGGAGATCAAGAAACCCTAAAAGGGAAACCCTAAATGAAACCCTAGTGTGCACACTTAATAATTAATAATTAATTATTAATGTTCCTAAGTTTAGCTTAAGTAATAAAGAGAATAAGTGACTTAATTAATTAATCAATATGATGTAATTAATTAAGCAATAACTTATTACCTAACACCCCTTAAGATGAACTTGTAAAGAAGCCAAAACACTAGAATAACAAGATGCATGAAATAAAATATGGGTCCCTAACCAGGCTCCCATCAAAAATCTACCACAAAATGTAGGAAAGAAGTTAAGAGAAGGAAAACCTAGTGGACAAAACCCCTTACAATGAGATAACATGCCTGTAAAGTAATAACTGGAAGAACTCAGAGTAACACTGAACTTGATATATAAGCAAGCAAGGAAATATTCTTCTCAGAGCACATCAAAACCGTATGAGTCACCGATTGACTCCAAGGAATCATGATTAAAGTAATAGAAAACCCGATGCCACGGAACACTCGAAAACTCCAAATTGGAACAACTCTGGAATCTATGAAGTAGCAATCAATTATTGAATGGTGTATTACTGAAAATGAAGTGCAAAGATGCAAGATGCACTCTCCCAACTGCCAAAACATCCAAGTAATCACCAAACAACCCATTGGGCCAAATCTAGACTAATTGATAAACCTGGGATAGATACAGAAAAAGTGCATGGACAACAACCTAGAGCTCGCCAATACCTTTCTGACGCTTCAAACGAGGCAAAAAATAGAGATCGTGGCAAAAAATTATGAGCTCGGAAGCATAAAAAATACATCTGACTTCAAACAGCACAAATTCAGAAAATGTAAAAATACTGAAAAATAAACAGCACCAAATGAAAGTGCTCGGAACCAGCTTTCCGGCGATATCTTGTTTTCCCGATTTCGATACCGTACGCCCAAGTTATGGCCAAAAGAAAAAAACTGCTTCTTTAGGGCAAACTAGGGTTAGGAGGGGGCATATGAGGGCCGGCCGTACGCTGACGTCATGCTGACGTCAGCAGTTCACGAGCATAAATTTGACGGCCATCTGGCTGCCGCAAGTCCCCTTGCAAAATATTTTTCCTCGTTGACGGAATATACTCTTCGGGCCTGGAATATTCCTCCTAGACGACATCCCGAACTGGAAAGAGCTGCAATGGTTCTGAATCACCGGCACTGAGAGAAGGGCCCCCGGCCCTCCAGCATGACCGGGGTCTCCGGCAAAGGGCGCGGAGCCGCCCATGGAGGGAAGTGTGCTACAGTCACCGCAAGGTCATCGCCGGTGGCCGCCAGCATTTATACGCCGCCTTCCGTGCTACAAAACCCCAAAAAATTCAAAATTTTTAAATATTTTTTGAAATTTTTCAAAAATGCCTCGATCATATAGAGGCCGTACGGCCCCTAGACAAATTTTTTGCCTTCTCCACCAACTTGTACCAAAATAGACAAATTTATATGAAATGGGGTTTGGGCATTACATCTAATGGTGAGGTCTGTTTTGTCCCAAAATGCCCAGAAAATTAGGCTACCCCCAGATTCAATCAAAAAATTGCATGTGGAAACCCTTGCACCCGAAACTCATGAAGAGGCCATATCTTCAGATCACGAACAAGCAGCTGCAGGTCTGGAGCTCTGATACCATGTTAGAATCCAAGATCACCTACATGCAAGATAGATACCTGTCACATGCAAAAGATATGAAGAACTGAAAAAGATGTTCTCTGTAAAAAAACCTCTCAGTCAAAATGCATTAAGAGAATCAATTATTACAATGTGATCAATCCTTATAAAGGAGATCAAGAAACCCTAAAATGAAACCCTAGTGTGCACACTTAATAATTAATAATTAATTATTAATGTGCCTAAGTTTAGCTTAAGTAATAAAGAGGAATAAGTGACTTAATTAATTAATCAATGGATGTAATTAATTAAGCATAATAACTTATTACTCTAATGAAAGAAGAGAAAAAAAGACAAGAAGAAGCTAGAAGCTAGCTAGCTAGCTAGCTAAAACATCTAAAGTAGAAGAGGAACAGTAAATAAAACAAAGAAGTCTCCTTTGAAAACACTGAAAGCATGGGTCTCTATAGCTTTTTGTGCTACTATTATTAATACAATTATACAAATATGATGTACTAAAAGAGGTTGTTATTTATGATGTATCACCATACGACAAGTATCTTTACAATTTAAAAGTCAATAGTTATATATTTGAATAGTTTTAATATGGCACTAAATGAAATCATTGATCAAATTCTGGAAAGTCTAGAAAATGTACTAAGTAACAAGAGGAATGAAGTTGTTGTAGAAGAAGCTAAGATGAGGAAAAAGGAATTGGAGAAAGCTAGTGTCTCTATTTCTCATAAAGAGAGGGTCAAATTATCTCAGTATCAAGCACAATAATTTAGAATCAAACAAATGATAAAAACTCTAATGGTTAAATATAAAGAAGAGATAGAGAGGATGGAGAAAGAAATAGAATAAAATATCGCCAAAATTCTTGAAGAAATGAAGAAGAATGGGGTGAATATTGATCCACAAGTACCTCTATAAATACATGATGTTGATGTTGAAATAAGTGCACAAGGTCCTTCAGATGAACAAGAAACTAAAAATATACCTCTTCCATAAAATACAAATAGAAAAAGTATATCTAGTTAGAAAAAAGTACAAGGACCCTCTAACTTCAAGAAGAAGAAAGTGTCTCTGATGTGCAAAAAATGCAAGAAGTCTTTGGTATGGATATGGAAAGAAATTAAGAAGAGGAAAAGGAGAAAAATGATATACAGAATGAGGAGATTGCTCCTCTTGAGAATAATGGTGCACAAAGTGCAGAAGATCAAGGTGAGGTGAGTATCTCTTCTCCGTGGAAAAATATTTTTCGTAAGAAACATAATATTTCCCCTATGAAGAATTTAGGAAGTGATGAAAAAAGGAAAGGAGATAATCCTGAGAATATTCAGGATGCAAAATAAAAGATATTTGAGAAGCAAGATTCTTCTGTGGATACTGGTTAGGGATCTTCATCTTCAGATTCTTTCAAGGATCTACTAGGGATGTAGATGTAGCTTCAACCTGTGGCCACACCCCAACTTCTACAAATCCCTACTCATTAAAGGAAAGTTGACCTATCAAACATTTCTCCCCTTCACAATTTACAACTTGGAGATATTTTGCACGCTTCCTCAAGGAAAAAGATTCTACAAGAGCACATGAAGAAGAGTGGATTGATTGATGATGTTGTAAAGATCATTCAAGGTCTACCTGAGTTAAACATAGATTCTTCCTTTCCTCTAGAACATAAATTGAAGATAATAATGTTCATTCATTCAAGGATCATTCTTCACACATTGAGAAGAAGGCAGAACAAGAGGCCCTAAGAAAGATAAATGACAAAATAATGGTTGAAGCCTTTGATCGGTGTGCTAGTGCACTCAACAAAGTTCAGGAAAACATACTCAACAAAGTTCAGGAAAACATATAGATGTTCAAGGATTATAAGGATAGAGTTATGTATCTCTATCACTTTTGTTTGAAATGGCCAAGCTCCACCAAAAAAATCAAAATTTGGATTGACTCTATTGAGTCACAAATCACTCAATTGGGTGAGAAATATGATCTGTCAAAGGATATGGATGGATCAATAAGAGCACAAAAAAAATAAAATCATTTTCAAATGTTTTCTTTAGGACCAAAGGGAACAGATAAAGAAATAATTTGGATAGTTAAGGGAATCAATCAACTTGAGACTTGCTTCATTATTTGGGTTGTTTGATGAATTGTAGAAAGAGTTGGTCAGAAAATGAAGGCTCCAAAAGTATAGATGAGGCTAAGGATTTATGTATACATTTTGAATGTAAAAATCACATTCTTACCTCAAGAAAAGAAATTTGGGTTGTAACTTTGACACAACTTAAGGTAATTTACAAGAATATTCTACCTTCAAAAGAGGCTAAAAAGGTATAGATAAGATAATTTTATCTATGTACAATTTTTGCAAAGAAGTGCAATATATTTTTGAGCTTTTGTTGAAAATACTTTTGTACATAACATCATTTTTGGGGCATCTCCATCTCAAGGTGAGTATTATTTATATAAATCATATAGAAAGTGGGAGTTTATACAATTTTGGGTTGTTACAAATAGAAGATATCATGCCCTTTGCCCTTGATGTCAAAGGGGGAGAGAAGACTTGTAGATAAATGAGTGTTGCAATCAACAAAGGGGGAGATTGTTGGAAATATTTGTTTTCATTTATGTCAACTCTAGATGGGCTATCATTGATGACAAGTGTGTGTGCTAAAGATTGCATAATACTCTATAGATCATAGTTGGTGTGCATTGATATCTCTTGATACAGTCAGCAATGTATCATATGAAAGAATGTTGATTAACCTGTGTAGAGTAGGGGGACCTGTCACCCCTAAGACTCCAGGTCATGGAAGAGCCCCAAGGAATGGGATTCCCTAACCTACCTCAGGTTTGCTAGATTGAAAAGGACAAGATACTAAGGCTGAAAAGGAAGGGAAAATAGCTTACCACTTTCCTTTTGCTAAAACCAGATGTTCATAGGGTCAGAAGATCCATCTTCAAAGATCCGATCTGCTACCTGTTGTCACAGAGATTTGAACCCACATGCAAAGCTGCAAAAATTTGCAATCCCGTGCAACATTAGACTAATTTCAGGTTGTGGGTACCCTATATGAAACTAGACCTTTGGATTCTAGGTCAGCTTCCTATTTGATCTTCAGATTAATTATGTGTACTTGTTTGGAAAAGGGAAAGAGATTTGAAATTAAAAGCTTAAACTAAAAATTGAACTAGGTGATGCACCTAATTGGAAAACTAAACTGCAAATTAACTCACAAATGATTACTCAGTACTTTAATTTGCACAACTTGATTTGATAGCCTAATCACCTGAATGTTTTAAATAGAGGCTTTGAATCAATACAATTTTGAGGGAAAACATGGTTTTCATGACTAAACTGATTAATCAATTACATGCACAGTGTATAACCAGTGAACTTAAACTAAACTGCATACATATATTTATGAAGGAGGCAGAAAAATCAGAGGTCTAAAAAACTGAAAACATAATAATCCTTCAATCAAATCCCACACAATAATGACGCCTGAAACCTTGAAGGAAAAACTTGAAAATACTAGAAATTAAAAGGAATCTTCTACAAATCACAAACTAATTAACTTGTAAAAACTGTTGCATAATCTATTAAATTCTGAAAGCTGAGTTACATGAAGTCTCTCTGCTGAAGGAAAAGGCAAAAAAAAAGAACTAGTGAAAAATGACTAAGTCATATCACTTTATACAAAAAGCCTCTCCAAGGCATGAAGGTGAAACTGAAAGTCAATTTTAGTGTAAAAATGATAACTCTAAGGAAAATCCTGAGCAGAAATAAAAATCTCCAAAAAGAAGGCCCAAACTCATGCAAAAATGAGTTCACTCAAGTTCAAACTAGCTGTCAACTCGTAATTGATCCATGGAGCACTCAAATTGAACTAAAAAACTCTCAAAAAGTGGGTCCAAGCATGCGAAAGCCACCTCATTTTTATCAATCTACCCAAGATAACTATAACTCCATCCCTGTCTAACGATCTTCAGTTGATAACTCTGATTCTTTCAGTTACATCTACATCATTTGCATGATTTTACTTAAGGAGGATAAGTAATTAAATATTAAAAATAACCAAATGTATGATTATTTTAATATTTAAAATGTGGAAATGGCCTCCTTATTTTATTTTAAATATTAATGTAATAATACATTAATATTTAATTACATATTTTACTCCAAATAAAATCATGCAAAAATGCATGAGACAAAGTGTTTATCACTCGTAGAAGGAAAAAATGACTTAGTCATTTTTAGTCTACTCCAATAATACACATGGACTCATGCATTTTTCTCTCCTTTCTATTTTGCATGACAATGGACTATAAGATATCTATAATTGCAAGGTCCACTTCTCATAAGGCATGCAAAAAATAAAGGAATTTAAACTCTAATAAAAACTTCAATGAATTGAAGTTGATTTTGCATCTCAAGGGCTCCTTGCAATGATAGGTCTTTTGACTTTGGAGATTATAGACCATGGGGAACAAATAAAACATAATGATTATTTAAAATCATTTGCAAAAATCATCCCATGTCGAATTAGGGCAAACAAAAGCTTTTGAACCCTAATCATTCATCATTTAGCATTTGATTTTTTGGTGAGGAGATATGTTGCACCGCCATGGTGAGAGAAAGGGTTTCATCTTGGAGCCTTGGAGCCATGTATTTGAGCTTTTGTAGCTTGATTTCACCTCTGTAAACAATGGTAAGTTAACTCCAAACTGTGTTATGTTTTCTTCTATTCATTTTGAAGACAAAAATGGCCTTCAAGGCCACGACTATGTATGTATTTCTCTGTATTTTTTGTGACATGAAGGACTAAATTTAAATCATTTATTAAGAAACCAGCCTTGATGTTAATGACTCTACCTTTCTATTAATGACTTGTTCCTATTGGCTGCATTATCAACATCTTTGACTTCCATGGTTGTCATTATCACTAGAATATCTTAGAGCAAACTTCCTGTATTGTAATCTCCTTTGAAATCATTACTGCTCTATTTAAGAGAAATAATGAAAATGCTCTATTTTTTGCTAAATATTATGGGCTCCTTTTATTGCTGATAGATTTGATCTATGAAAAGTTCCATTGATGCATTGTGTCAACATGACATCACTCATGACAATGAATGCCTTCTTGACTTCTTGTTGATGTATTTGATGCTTTCCTGTGGCAATGTCTTGCTTGCAATCATATAGAGTGTTTCCTTGATGATAATGCTACAATTGCATTGTTCCTCCCAAGTCTTTTGTAGACTATGCATATGCTTTAAAGTTATGAAATTCCAATGTTTGAGTACTATATTTCCCTTCAGTGTGAAGGGTGCTCCATTTTCTCATGTAATTGCAAAAGAATGTAAAGTAGATCTAAAACAAGATTTCAATAAGATTGATGATCTCTTAACATGTTTAAATCATTATTTTATTATGATGGGCAATAAGATGCTTGCTCAATCTGTTTTCACCATGTTGAAATAAGTTTGCTTTATGAATCTCTTTTTTGACACACTATGCTTGTCGTTCCATTCAATGAGAAAATTTATGCATTTAATATGGTTATGATGATATCCAATCTTTAAATTTTCTTCTCTTTACTTTGATTTGGAACTTGAAATATGTATGCATGTTCACTAAATGAAGATGCTTGATCAACTGTTCATTCATGGAGAATGATGATTACCTTTATTCCATATTGTTGTCCCACATTATTTTCTATGAGCTAGGCTCAACCCTTGTGGGAGCCACATTTCTCACCACTCATAACAATATCTGTTGGTTGAAATAATCTAATTATACCTATTCCTACACACTAAACAAACAAATTAGCAAAATAATTGAAGCTGAAAGCTTCCATTGAACTTCGTGCTCCCTGAACATCTGCCTTTCATGCCTGATTTAGTCTTTTAATGAATGTCCAATTGAATGTGTATTTCATTCATGTTGGTAATGTATGCATGAGGTAGGACGTGATTTATCATTTCTCTAACACCCTCTTTTACAATCCTGCAAATGTATTCAGAGTTCGGAGCTGTTGCAACCTGGAGACACGACAATTGAAGACATCGAATGTGACAATGATTCATCATTCTAGGCAATGACGAATCACCTCCTCTCTTATTTCTCTATTATCTTCAAATGTGTTGTACACATTTCCTTTTTCGTATTCATTATTTGATTATTAAAATCAAATTAAGCTACTCCAATGGTTTGTGTGGGACTTTGGTTTGTACATTATGAATAAAGCAGCAAACATTATGCAATATTATGCTTTCTCTGTTACAACTAGTTGCATAATAATATTCAAAATGTAATCAGATTTATTTCAGCAATGAATACTTTAGCAAAAAAAAAAAATTGTACCTTTCAATGATGAATACCACTCATCTCTGCCTATTTTGAGTTGTAGCTAAAAATAGATAACACTACCCAAATAGATCAATGTATGAGGAAAACAACACAAATCTTAGAACCCAATGCAACACGTTGGTGTCTCAGAGATGCACTAGCATCCTATACAGATAAAGGTCCAGAGAATAGACAAAAAAACAAGAAGCCTACTTAACTTTCTGACTATTTTAGTGTTTTATGTTTTAACAGAATGTAGGAAAATTTTAAAAGTTGTAAATACAACAAACAAAATACTAGAAATAAGCTATTCTAGAAATTACAAAGAGAGTGGAGAAATGTACCATTTTACCCACGAGTTGATTCTTCAAGTAGCTCCACTCAAAAGCACCTACACACATGGAAATGAGAAAAATGTTGGGTTGTGTATGAGGTATACCTCAGCCAGACCCCTACTTTGGTGTCACCACCTCCATGGACAACCATATAGCCACAAAGTGTAGAAAGTGATAGAAAAAGTAGAAAGGAAATAATATTGCTAAGTAGAAAGCAAAAATGACTAGAATGCTACTTAATAAACAAGATAATGCAAATGGAAAACAAAGAACAATATCACCTTCTCAATTATGAGCACTCAAGGATAATAGTAGAAGGAAGAAGCTTGGTGATCCTCTAATAATAGTGGTTTTACAACAAGAACGTGGTGTTGGGGCCAAAATGAAGAGCTTGTAGCCAAGAGAAGTGGTGTAGAAGCAAGGGAATGAGAGTAGAATGATCTAGAATGCAAGAGAGAGTGAAGCAAGTGAATAGAAGATAAGAGAGAGTCAAGGAATGAGAAGGAATTGGATTTGAAATAACAAAGGGAGGTAAAAGGATCGAATTTCATCTGTCAAGGAGGCAGGAGACGTTACACTTCATACCCAATAGGAAACATAATGTTTTTGTTGATTCCAAGGGTAGGAATCTTGTCAGGATGACAACATGGCATGCATACGTTTGCGCAACACACGTGTCTCTTTGATATAAATTCCTCCACTGACACAAAAAGATGTAGCTAGGTGGATGGATCAAGGTGGCGATGAGGGATTTTGCATCATTGAATTTAAATTTTCTAAGGTAGGGGTGATGAAAGGTAGGGGTGATAGAAATTTGCACCATTACATTTTTCTCCCACTTTAGCAAGCATATATGTCACTATGGATGTGAGGTAAAGTAGAAAGAGATTTAAGAGAATATACCTTAACTATCGAGGAAGAAAATATTTGATTTGGTGCACCTAGACATGCAAGAGGTATCTCTATAAGTTCTTGGTCTCGTAGGGAAACCTTGATGTGAAAGAGAGAGAAATGGATCCATAGGTACTTGGTCCTACAAAATTGGCTCCACGAGTACTCAGTTCCATAGAATTTGAATAAAGGCTCTACAAGTTCTCGATTCTATAAAAAGAAGGAGCTTCATAGGTTTTCGGTCCTACAAAGGTAGCACCACAGGTTCTTGATCCTATGGGGCTTGACATAAAAGGACTCTACAAGTGCTCATTCTTAAAGAGTTTGATGTGAAAGGCCCTTACAAGTTCTCAAACCTGTAAGGAAAGATTGACAAGGTGCTCGATCTTTCTAGGAAAGCTTGATGGTAAAAGGGGGTTTACAGGTGCTTGGTCCTACAAAGCAACATCTTAAGCTGTAGACAAAACATGTTAGGAAAAAACTTCAAATAAGAAGGCACATCACAAAGTAAGCAATTGAAGGAGATTTTTTCAAAGGGGTCTCAATGAGAACCCTTTAAAATAGCAAGAGGCCCATTCAAAGGGACACTCCAATTTGAAAAGTGTAATATTTTTCGCAAATGATTCTATCATCAAGGAATCCTTTTGAAAGATCTCTTTTTCCAAGGAACCTGATGGAAAGAATGCTCCCTCTCAAAATAAATTTTTTAGACTTTTTCAGCAAAAAAATTTCTCCTTTTTTGAAGGAAAGTTTTTAGATTCTTTCACTACAAACCTATTTCCAAGAGAAAAATGTCACTAGGGCATCCTTGTTGAAGAATGCATTTTTGAAAAATGAAAAATTTTTAGTGAGGGATTCATTGGCCATTGAATTAACCTTATTCAAAATTAGAGAAGCATAGTAGCCCCCCCTTAGGATGGTATGTGCTACACAGAGGAGCGCATAGTATCCTAAGGAGAGAGAGAAAAGGAAAAGATGTTATGGCCCATGAGACATAGCGAGATGTAAACATGGAATGTTGTCATGCACGCATGGGACAACACATAAGCACCACAACATCACTAAGAAGGTAGAGAGAGACAAAAAAAAGATAGAAAATGAGAGAAACATAAATGAAGAAATCAAGAGACAAGGGGATTTGGGAGTTTAAGGTTAGATCTGTTCATATATATAAATAGGTATCATATAGTTTTTGAAAAAATGATCATCAATCCTCAAAGTTCTTAGATCATGAAGAAGGGCACATGAAGAAAAAGTGAAAATAAAAAAAATGGGTCAACATGGAAGGAAGGCCTAAATGCCCCCAACTCTTTGCATCATCACCAATTTTTGAAAAGAAAATTTGCAACATATAGAAGAATGATGATACACATAGAAGAATTTTATAAAAAAAATCTAGGCCTATATCCAAGCACCTACAAGGGTAGCAAGGGTCCTTTAGGCAGGAGAAACAAGCATGAGGGAAAACAACACACACACAAATCTAATCTACAGATACAAAAGAGGTACCACCCTACTCCCCATCGACTAGCGGCTCATCTTGCTCCCAATCTAGATCATTATACGGGGAGGGAGGATGGGTCTGCAAGGGTGAGATAGCAAGGGGAGTACCCTTTGACTCTCCTACAACAAGGTCCAAGGAAGAAGGCCCTCTCGAGGTCTTCTTCATTGAGCTCTTGTGAGGTGAACGTCATTGATATTGCAAAGATTGCAGGCAAAGTTGGGACATCATCCACCGAGTTAAAAATGGACTTCACTCGAGTGCCATGTGTTAGGAAAGTGGGAGAAGAAGACACCCGAGATCCACAACCAACCTCATCAAGAGGGGTAGTGAAAAAATCAAGGGATGTAGGGGCAACCTCCATCACCATGATGACATAGACCAAAATAGAACTAGCTCCCAAACAAGGTGAGGTCATCCTCTAGCTAGTGCTTTAGTAGAGGATGTTGGATCTCCATGGAATAAGTAGAGGTAGAGGAGGGAGAAGAGAGAGACACAACAAAAACCACTATTGTATTCGACATGTCTATGGGTTGAGAAAAAGGAGGGATATCTGAAAGGGACTTCAAAAGAGGAGACTCCATAGGAGGAGTGATGAACACCTACACCTTTTGGGGTGAGGATCATCAACAACCATTGGGGGAGCTAGAAGTAGAATGAAGGTGATTAGAATTGAAGGAGTAGAAGGAGGAGACACAATAGAAGATGTAGAAATAGGAGCTACTAGATCCCCCTCTATATTTTGCAAGGTAGCTTTTTCAGTGGCCAAATCTTTTCTCTTGCACTTGTGCTCATGCACAAGCTAGTTATGTTGACTTCGAGCACTAGAATTCATAGCCTGAGAAGAGGCAAGAGGTTCCTATTCTACAATAGGAGTGTCCACAACTATGGCTAGTGGAAGGATAACCTCTTGAAGAGGGGTAGGAGTAGGGAGTGCAGGAGCAAAAATAATAGCATGTGGAGAACCAAACTTGACTTCTTTGATAGTGGGCCTCTTCCCATTCACTACCAGAGGGGAAGGAGGAATAATGGTAGGAGGCCATGGAGGCCAAGAAATGGGGACCACTCCATGAGGACACTTCCCCTTGCCATAAACAACAGGTCTAGGAACCATGAGCAAGATGGGAAGTTCAAACACTTAACACTTAGCTTTTCACCAAGTGAACACCATTGGTCTCCCCATGTGAGGCATGGAAGTAGGAGTTGAGGATGCCACAATAGGGTGAGAAGAAGAATATGTAGAAGAGGAAGGCCCATGGATGTGATCAAGCTTCCCCTTCCCATTTTGTTGGGAGGAGGCAGCTTGCTACTGTGCAAACATAAAACCTTTTACTAAGATAATATAGGGAGATATTGGGTTGGTCACTTTTGGCATCATGCCCCCAGTATTATACTTGACATAAGCATGATATAGAAAATATATCCTCAGAGGGAGAGGTCCAACTAGAGTGGGATAAAAGTGGTCTAACGAGAAGCCCCCATGCAACACCAATGGTTTGTAAATGATGTTGTGCACAATGTGCATAGACCCCTCATGAGAGAAATTGAGATATTTTTGAATCACTAAAGTGACACCATTCATGGAAACCAGCAATAGAATGCCTAGTTTCACCCTGAATAGGTCTGACTCTGGAATTATGACAAAAGAGATATCCACGGCCTTGGGTCCTACCAAGACCGAAAGGGTAATAAAACCAATAGGAGGGATTGACAGTCCATTGTGTGTGTGTGTGTATTGGACTTCGATTCTTCGTATTCCTCCCTATGTAAGAAGTTTATAATAAGAGTTCCTTTTGTTATAACATTCACTCAACTTATAGGGTCAACTAAGACACCAATCACAATTTTTCCATTGACATGAGCAAGAATGTACAAGGGAGAAGGCTCTTTATTTAGAGGTAAATCCTGCAAGGTAAAGGTTATGTCCGATGAGCCACTCATAGGCTGAGTGGGGGGAATACATGTGAATGAGACCATGTTAATGTACTCTAATGGAAAAATCTCAGTAGAAGTATATGGTTTAATAATTAAGTTTGTGGAATGAGACAGAAATAGATCCGTATAGATTTTCAATTTTTTGTTAGACTTTTCTAGAAACTTATTAGAATTTTGCTTCTTCTCATCAAGAGGGATTGTACTATTATCGATGCGGTCCTAGATCTCATGATGCAGGTGCATGCATATTTCGATATCATGTCCATCTATTTAGTGGTGATGGAAGAATTGATGCTCATCATACCAATCAATATAGGGTTTGGTAAGAGTTCAAGGATCTAGTAATGTTAGGACTTTGTCTTTTAATAAATTTTTAGCACAAAAGTGTAAGAATTCGATAACTTTGTAAAACACTATTGTGCTTCAGGATATTTTCATTAGACGTAGAGACCATGTTTGCAATGGCCTTTTTCTTACCAGACACCAAAACTATAGATTGACCTTTAGAATGAGAGTGTGAGGAAGATCTCCCGAACTATATAATTGTCTGCTGATATTGTTGTAGCACAACACACAAATGTGCAAAAGAAGGATATTTCATTAAAGAAATTTTTTCCTTCCAAGGCCTCTATAGGTTTTTGAAAAAGACCTTTTGAGCATCTGAGTTGGGAAAAGGATAATAAATTTTTGAGAAAAGTGCTTGATAACAAGCAATAAAATTAGTTATCTTCTCATTGTCCCCTTGCTTACATCAGATGAGATCTAAGAAGGTCATCTTCGGTCTAATATTAGCTTGGACCTATTTGAGAAATTTTATTTACCAGCTGATCAAATGAAAATATATAATTTTTTGGTAAGGAACAATAACACTTGAGGGTAGTATCCTTAAGAGACCTTGGAAAAAACTTAGCCATTAAGGCATCATGATGAAAGAAATCCATGCACATGGCATTAAATGTCAAAATACGTGTCTAAGGATCTCCTTTACCACCATACTTTTCAAATTTCAAAATTTCCATCCCCTGAAGGATAGGAGTGTTGAGAATAGCAATTGATAAAGGACTGTGACAAAAGAAGGGTTGAAATATAGGTTGTGAAGTAGCATTGGACAAGTTTGCTAGCTAATTCTGCATCTAACCCATGTTCTGTAACAAGAAATTCAAGATAGGGTCAAAAGATGAAACAAGACCCATGGAACTACCACTAGAGCCACTAAGGCCACTAGCCCCCATTCCAACAAAGGCCCCACTACTAGGACTAGCATGGGTTCCAAAACTACCACAAAGAACATTAGGGATGGCAAAGTTAAAACCCAAGAGTACCTTGTTTACTTTAACGGTGGGGGGCAGTTGAGGAATAGTGGTAGTGTTGATGGAAGAGCTAGTCTTAGCCATGTACACCAACACCTTGGAATTGTGACTTCTATCTATGTTTCAACAATCTCAGATCCAAGGTTTTGGGAAACATCGGACCTAGGGTTGTACAATGGGTCATGAGTGCACTATGTTGAAAATACCTCGAAGGAATTCAAGACCCACCCAATCCTTGTCCAACATAACTATCAAGTCATTAACAAACTTAGCAACCTTATCCATAATTCCTTATTTTACCAATTACTCCCCAAACTTCGAAAGCCTTTTGTTTAGGGACAAAAGTTGCTCTATGAGAATCTCGATAGCCTCATCCTCCTCCATAGATGAAGTGACAGGAGAAGTGAGAGGATTAGGAATATTAGGGTCTTCCCCAAAAGGACTAGAAAAAAAATTATTTGTTCCAAAGAACAACTCATCAAAAGAGGGACCTATAGTGACCTTTTTAGGATCCATCTCTATATGTTGCACGCTTCTTCTACCAACATGCCTAGAGGTTTTAGATTCAGTTGAAAATATCGTAAAGCTTTGCAACACACTTGAGACATGGGATAAGAGTTCTCAATGCAAAGAAATGGACACGAAGATGTTCACGTCAGGTTCACCAAAATGTAGAGAAGGGGGACCAATCACCCTTGGGACTCTAGGTCATGAGATAGCCCTAAGGAATGAGCTACCCTAAACTACCTCGAGTTTGCTAGATTGAAAAGGACAAGGTACTAAGGTTGAAAAGGAAGGGAAAACAACTTACCACTTTCCTTCTACTAAAACTAGATGTTCACAGGGTCAGAAGAGCTGACTTCAAAGGTTCAGTCTGCTACCTAGACAACTCACTATCTGAGGATGGTAGCACAGATCTTATACTCTAGTGCAGTGTGTTGGTGTCTCAGGGATGTGTTGGCATCCTGTACGAGAAGAGGTCCAGAGAATAGACAAAAACACAAGAAGCCTACTTAACTATCTAACTCTTTTAGTGTTTTATGTTGTAACAAAATGTAGGAAAAGTATAGAAGCTGAAAATACAAAAAAGGAATCCCAGAAATAAGCTATTCTAGAAATGAAAAAGAGAGTGGGGAAATGTAATTTTTTACCCACGAGTTGATTCTTCAAGTAGCTCCACTCAAAAGAACCTACACACACAAAAATGAGAAAAATGTTGGACTATATTTGAGGTCTACCTCAGTCAAACCCTTGTTTTGGTGTTCTGACCTCCATGGATAGCTAGATGACCACAAAGTGTAGAAAGTGATAGTGAAAGTGGAAAGGAAATAGTGTTGCTAAGTAGAAAGCACAAACAACTAGAATGCTATTCAATAAACAAGATGATGCAAATGGAAAAAAAAGAACAACATCCGTATGACACGCACACGTCCCCAAAAAAATTCCTCCATCATCACAAAAAGGCACGACCAAGTGGATGGAGCAAGGTGGCAAAAAAGGATTTTGCATCATCAAATTTATATTTTCTAAGGTAGGGGATGATGAAATGGGGAATTTTCCTAGGGTACAAATTTGCACCTTTACAATATGGCGCCTGAGTGTCATGTGAAGGTAGATGCATATACTCTAATTTATTTACAACATATTTGCATTCATATCATTCCAAATTGATGAACCACACATGGAAATAGGTTAAAAAAAAATTGCTAAGGAATTCACTGTGTATACCCTATGATAGGGTCATGATGTTTTGGTATGTGTTCTTCCGTAGATCAAGATTTTTTCTTGCAGCTCAAAAGATAAGATGTATGAGATGCGAAGGTGTTATATTCAAGAATTCAAGCCATTACACCTTGTACATTGAAATATATATGTGACTGAGTTTTGGTTTGTGCTCTAGCAAAGTAAAGTGTTAATGAAGGTATGTTGGAATGCTCCGCATTCCTCCGGAAGTGAAGGCTTGGCCTTGTGGCTTTGTGAACATGTTTAGGAATGTTAAATGCATACTAATTTTTAGTATTAAGTGTTTTGATGATCCACAAGATCAATTTTCAAATGGCAGTGTGCTAAAATGGGTCCAAAATTCTTTGTTCTTACATATTCAGTGGGTCTCTATATTTGTGCTAGCATATGATGATCAAATTCTTCAGGAGAAGGTTGTAAGTATGTTGTTGATTAGCTACACTTTTCACATCTTGGTTTGCATAATGTTTTTGGTCTCTCCCCAATGGTGTAAAATTGAATAGTTGGTAGTTTTGGTGATGTTGTCATTATTTGGGCCAACAGGATCGTTTCCTTCATCTGTAGTTGGTTTTGGTTAATTAATCTTTCATTGGAGGATGTGTTGAGATGGCTTATGGTCTTGATATGCCATTTTTTTATTTGAAACTCTTTTTCTCTTCATATTGTATGTGTTTGTAGTCGACCTATGTGATCACATACATTTCTTCTAAAGGCCATCTTGGAGCCGACCCAATTAATGTTTTGAGTTGTTGTAGAGTATATTTATAGAAGAAAAATTCATTTGTGAAGGTATGGAAATATAGAAGATCCAGACTGAGTATTATATTTAAGATGAAGTGTGCAAAGTTAGTGTGAAGGATTGATTATGTGAAAAAGGTACCGCAACATCAACATATGTTGGATACTTCTCTATAGCAGTTCATATTCAAATTTCTCATTATATTTTTCATGTATCCTTCTCTGAGATAATGAGTATTATCAAGTCCTTGTATCTTGCCCTAATTTTGTGCACCTTATTCTACAAGTCCATAAGCAACACGAGCCTTAAAGCACATTGTAATCTTTGTAAGCAATGAGCTTCATATATTTTGAGTTAATTCTCACTATGGTTTTTCCCTCATTGGGTTTTCCACATAAAAATCTTGGTATCCTTGTGTTCATTTTCTCCATTTCTGCTTTTCTTTCAGTCAATGTGATGTAATGTTTAATTTGCAAATGAAATTGTTAAATTTTTAATACATGTTGATTCACCCCCCCTCTCAAAAATACAGTGTGTTCAACACCATGTGTGTGGAACATAAACATTGATGATTTTTTAAAAACATATGTTCAATAGAAAATAGAAAATAAATATAATAATCAAATTAAATTTATTCAAAATTTTACTCATTAGAAAGCCTATTTTGAGTGCTAAAATCTTACATATTATTTTGTCTAGTTGATTCAATTTGAAGTTACAATCAAAGGTTTGAAACTAAAAATTATGAGGAAAATTTGAGACATATAAGGTGAAAGGCCTTCCAATTGCCTTCATTTTAAGGCCCCTTCATTGAAAGGACCCTGGATGGCTGTTGGAAATATTTAAAAAATCATTTCAAGGACCTTTAAACAAATGTCATGAAGACTAAAATATTCAAAAATTGTGATTAATGACCTTTGAACGAAGGTGGTTAGGCCAATATATATTTTTTTAAACAATATATATTTTTTATTAATATGAATGGAGTGGAAATTCTAAAACTTAAGAAAAATAAATATTCCCTAATTTTGATTATTGTAGGTGATTTTTTTGAGAAAAAATGCAAAAAATGTGTTTGTAATCGTTGGCTTTTTTGAAGGAGAAAATATTTGATAAAATAATTTTTGGGGAAATATTTTACAAAGGAAGAAATGGAAAATAAAAGAACAAGGAAAAACAAGGCTATGTTGTCATATTTAGTGGAAAAGGAACAAAAATTTGTTGGTGTAAATAGGCGTTTTACCTATCTAGGTCTTATTTACATGTTAAGTTCACTTAGGTCCTAGGAGGGAATCTTTCTAGTTAGTGTTAGCTGTCACTAGATCTTATCTTATCTTTTGGCATTTAATGATTGTTTCCTAAGTCATTTAATACTTGTTGAGGTAGTTTCCTCATTGTATAGGATTATGACACTTGTCAAGATCTTTTCTAATCCTATCTCGCAACTTTCCTTTATAAGCAAGGCATCATATGTATATTGTCCTATTCAATCTGGAAATCTTGCATCGATAATCATAGCATGATATTTCTGCTATTTCTCTCTTCTGGAAGTTATTGTTGTCTTCCAAGTGATCATGGAGTGTTGAGGATTTCACCATAAACTCCTACAAAATTGAATGAAGAAAGGGAACATAGAAATTTTAGAAAAAATAAGGTATGTATAATTTTTTAATTTGTATAAAAATGTTTCAAAAATATTATATTTTTATTTATCCCTATGTCTTCAACTATATCGTTTGAATATAGTTTATAATTTTAGATTTAATTTTAATAAAAATGGTTTCCTATGTTCTACATTTATATAAATTTTAAACTCTACATAGATTCCAAATAAATTCTCTAGATTAAATTTACTAGATCCTCTCTAGGGTTTGTAGATCTCTTTCCCTTTCTTTCTCAACTCTATGGTTTAAATATAGTTTATAATTTTAGATTTAATTTGAATACAAAATAGATTTATACATGTTTTGCATTCATGTAAATTTCAAATTCTAAATAGATTCCAAATAATTTTTCTAGGTTAAATTCACTAGTTCCTCTCTATGATGTATATATTTATGTCCCCTACTTCCTCAACTCTAGGGATTGAACATAATTGATTCATTATGATTAACCTACTTAGATTATGTTCCCTAATATATAAAATGCAAGATCCCGACAATGCACATACTGAAATAATAATTTATAGGTAGATATGGGAAGTGTAGAGGACTATGTACCTACCCAAAAAAATGGCTTCAATGTGAATAGGAGGACTAATTCATTCAAGGGTGTATAAGTCCTTGTATGCTTCTCAAATTTTTTTTTGAGGTCCTTTGATAATAGACCTGAGATCTTTGTTGCCTCTTGTAGAGTTGTCAAAACACTATCAGATAATTCTATAGGTGAGTTTTCGTGAGTTGACAAGGTGTAGGGATTGAATTGAAACAATGAACAACTTGTCTTCAAAATTCCTTTAATCCTCTTCAAACCCAAAACCTTCACATTGAAAGAGAAGGAAAGGATTGTGCTATTTAGGGGCTTGCCTTATTCAAACCTAATTTTTGTGTTTCTATTTCCACAATGGCAATGTCAATGATAAAAATGGATAAAAGATAAGAAGGAATGATGAAATCACAAAGTGTTGCAACTCACCACCCTTCAATGGATTCCCTGAAGGATTGAAGTCATACACATCACTTGAAGGTCTTGGATCTTACTTCCTTGAATGCTTGAAATTTATTGGAGACCTACAACAAGGGTTAGCCTTCACTAAACGATGATAATATGACAATATGAACTCACATACACTTTGACATGATGCTTGGATCTTGAATTGCTGCAATAAATCATTGAAATGTTGCTCTTAACTTTCTATTGAATTCTCTTAATGTTCACTTCTTACTAGATTATTTTACTTAGATTTCAAATGATGCAATAACTAGGTATTTATATGCATTTCTCTAATTCCCCAAAAATTAAATCCCAATAGTCAATATTTGTAACTTGAATTTTGAATGTTAAAATGTCGACACTGACATATCCAAAATTGGTCCCTAACAAAATAGGGGGACCCTTTAGGCCCTAGGGAAAATAGTTCATGGCCCTATTTTTTAGGACATTAAATGTTGGGGGAAAAATAAAATATGGATGCATTTGTTCAATGCTTGCAATTTCTCAAAAAGTGGTACAAATGAGGTATAAAATGCATAATTTAGGAAACTAGGGAGCCCAATTAGGCTCAATAATTTAGGGGAGGAAAAACATAGTGTGAAATTGTCAAGGGTGACAATTTTGACTCTACCTAACATGGAATTTTAGCTAGGACCCATCCTTTCATGTTTTCCATCATTTTCATTTGTTTTATACTCCCTAAGTTGCACTTAAGGGGGGGTGTTGGTATAAATTAGCTATTTTACCTAACTAGTTTTCCTAGTAGGCTCTATTCACATGTTAAGTTTACTTAGGTCCTAGGAATATTTCTATAAGTCTTAGTTGTCTTGATGAGATATTATCTTATCTTATGTCATTTACTTCTTGGTTCCTAGTTTATTTAGTGCTTTTTATGTTATTTTTCTCATTGCATAGGATTAAGACGCTTGTCACGGTCTTTTCTTGTCCTATCTCTTAACCTTGCTTATATAAGCAAGGAATCATATGTACATTTTAATCAATCAAGCCAAATTCAAGTCATATAATCCATGTAATCATATTGGGGTTTAATCAAATATATTGTGCCCATAATCGAGCAATATTTTTTCTCTTGCTACCCTCTTGTGAAAGGAATATTTTGGTTTTGTAGGTGATCCTGGAAGCCTGAGTCCATTGGTGACTCTAACACACCCAAGTCATATGACTTACCAATCAAAGAAAATCATAGAACATAATGGTGGATGCACAAGATTAATACACAATATCTATGTTATCTATATAATCTATCCATCATGACCTCGTGTGATGCAAAATGTATAGAAATCAAGATGAACCATATTTGGTTAAGTATCTAGGTAAAATGACCTCCTAGTGATCACAACATAGGTGTTGTAATAAAAAGATATATAGTTCCTTCTTACACAATCTCCAAATTATTAATATCTCATTAATAAATAAAACAATTTAAATTATGTATTGATGGAAAACAAGATCAACACCTAATATTTTACCTAATTTTCCTTTAATGGAATACTCATGAAGATGTATTAATCAAAATAAAATATCAATTACTAAAAGCTTAAAAACATGCATTTTCAAACCAACTAGAAAAAAACATATTCCTAACTTGTATAGTGTGGTCCTAACCTATACAATGTAATTATAACCTATGAATCATGTTTATGAAATTTTGTAAAATGTAAAATTTAGTCACTTAGTTACTTAATTTAGAAAAATTAATAAATTAGGCATGACCATTCTTGTTGAGAATGTTCTATCCCTAGTTATGAACCACATATCAAAAAAAATGAAAGATGTAGTTCACCATGTAATAGAGACATACTAATTTTGATAATGAAAATTAATTGTTTCCTATAAATCATGCTAGCTTTCTTGTGCATTACTTACAATCTAATTTCCAAGGTCCCTTCCTATCTTTAGAGGTAGGATGATATATTTTTCATTAGGAAATTAATTTTTGGATTATTCTAGGAATTTTTTTGATTGTGTTGCTACTTGAATTTCTTATGTGTTGAAGGTTTATTAATGAGATAAGATTTATTATAGTTTTATTATAAAATTCTCTTATTATGAATGCAATCTAATAACTGTTATTGTTATCAGATTTTTTTAAAAAAAATTCCAAGTTAATTTCTATGTTATTTATTGTTTATTTATTGAATGGTTTTATTTTGTATAATTTTTTTGAAAATCTTTAGTGAAGATTAAGTGGAATTATATTCACCATTCACTTCAAGATCTAGGACTTTCCCTAAAATAATATTCTCCTTAACTAGTATAATAATATGAAAAATGTTGCTTACGAGTTTGTGTTAGACATGTTTTCATGATGTATTATGGGTTCTTTAAATAGACAATCATAAGTTCTCAATTATTATTTTTTTCTCAAAATAACTATTAATGATCATATTTTGGACTAGAATTGACTTGGAAATTGAGGATATGGTTGGTAATCAAGGTGTATGAAATTTCACTAGGTATAAATGGAATCTAGGATAGAAAAGGGTTAGGATCATATATGTGTTCAAACCACTAAGGATGAGTTCCCTTAAGGTTAAGGCTAAGGTTGGGTTCAATGTACTTACACACCAAAACTCTTAAATTAGACAAAAGAATGTCATACTTGTCAAAAAAAGATAATATGAGTGGAAGACAAGAGGGGAAAATTGTGGAGTATGTGTTTTTTATCTACATTCCCCCACCCCACCCCACTTTAGTATGAATGCAAATCTATCATGGATCATGTATGCTAAAATAAATTAAGAAAATATAGTAACATGCATTTTTTAAAGGATATATAAATTAAATTATAGTCCTCAGTTTTCTTCATCTTTTTCATGAGGCTATTTTCTAAATTTTCACACATGAGAACAAAGGCATTAATAGCACCTATTTTATCATGATCATAAAAATAAATCATCTTCTCTCATTTGCACGAATCAAAGAATATTTGTCACTAAATTTATGAAAACAAAAAATCAAGATGGAGTCATAGAGTTGGAAATAGTGTGGCCCCCATGAAACCATGTAAAAGGAAATATGAAGGAAATAAGAGAAAAAAATGTTATGGTTTTCAATGATTAGTAACTAAGATTATGTTAGAACACAATGATCTATTGAGAGGGGGGGGATTAGTAGATACTAAAAACTTTGGACTTGAAAAATTTATCCAGATTACTTTCTTAGCTCCAAATACTTTGTGCAGATTTCTTTCTCAAACTCTTAATGTGTAGATTGAAAAATAAGGATGCAAACATAAACATGCAAATAGATAATCAACACACACATGCCCAAAACACCGGATATATGTGGAAAACCCAATATGAGAAAAACCACGATGAGAAATGTTGGTTGAGTCTACTGCTCAGATCCAACCTCACAATCCAAGTCTCTATTACAATGTTTAGGGCACCAACCCAAGGAAGCACCAATTCCTCGATTTAGAAGCTATAACTTCAAGGATGCCACAACACCCTATTTTAGGAGCTACAACTCCAAGGATACAAAAACATCCTAATTTGAGCTACAACTCAATACAATGAGGTTACAATCTCTACATGATTACAAACTCAAATTTACATAAAAGTGGTTCTACAAAACCTGATCATGCATCATTACATTCAGTACATTGTTGCACATGTTGCAACTCACTTTCAGCTACTAACATTGCACTCTCAACAACACAGACACTCTACACATCTCTACTCTTTTCTGCATTGCACTCTTCTCTGCACATAGAACAATCATTGTTCTATCTTGCTGCACTATACACTCTCTTCACCATGAATGCAAACACCTAAGGATGCTTAGTATTACAGTCTAGGACTTCACAAATGCATTCACTATTTGTTGCACTTCACTCTCTCTTTCTTGCAGACTTACTACATCACACTAACTCAACTGATACAAAATTTTGACAATATCTAATTGTCTTCTTTCTCTACCGACCTACTATCTTTTCCTCAAGATTCTCTCTACTGTCTAGATCATCTCCAACTTATTGTTAGGGTTTTCTTCACATACTAACTTCACCAATAAGCTTCCTTTTCCTCAAGCCACACACACACACCACTTTCCAGCTCATAATTAAGATATCTGATAGATTTTACTAGATGATGCCATATCTTGCATCGAGTTGCCTAGCATTTAATTCTATTACAGATAATTTTCCCAAATTAGCTCTTTGTAAGCCCAAGAATCTGATATGCATTAAATGCATTCTCTTGTCCATTCAATCTAATTTGATCTTGATTACCTCTACAATCTGTTTCACCACCTTGAAGATCAAATCTTCATTTACATTGGTTGCTAGTGTAGTTGGACCAATTAATTTCTTCCTCTATGTCAATTTGCAGTCCAAACCCACATTCACACTGTCGTAGCCATTGTAGATTTTTATCTTTGAATTTAGAGTGTCAATCTCATACCTTCGCCATGAACCTACATTCTCCATTCATCTCAGCACCTTTAAGACCCAACCATTTGATAAGTGGTCTTCAAATCTCCATCATCAATCTCCACTAACTGACGATCATCATTAGAACATCATATGTTGTTGTCGAAGGGACTACCATCTTAATCTCATGGATATTCACCTTTCTCTCTAATATGGCTTGTGAAAGACATGGACCCACACACATTCTATCTATCATCCATGTCATTTCCATGCAACTCACAACAACGATGTGATTTGGTCTACCAATCAAATCATCCTTCGTCATTTGTCATCACGCATCACCAACCTCCATTGTCAACCTATCGGGTACCACCTTAAGCTTCATCTGGTGTCATCATGTACTACCTTCATAGGTCCCATCATCTTCATCAAAGGTCAACATCCATCCACAATGGATTAATCTCCACCACTCCCCACTAACCTCATGGGACTTAGCTAGGACCCACCAAAAACTCAGAGGGTTGGTGGGTACTGTTAGATCTTTCCGCCTTAACCATCACTCTCAATCTCACTAAAAGTAAATAGTTGCATGATACTTAAGAAATATTAAACACACCAAATACATCCACATCATCATCTAATCACTCTTCAATTTGTTTCTTACTTGTCATATGCGGGGTCCACCATACATGTCATAGTCACATGTCATCCTTTTATTCACTCTTTGACTGTTCCATCAATGCATGTAATCCTTACTTTATCGGGTCCCATAGTTGGCATTCATTCTCTCATTTCCATATCATAGAGACTAGCTTCATAGTCCTGGAAATATCACTTTGTCTACTCGATGAAGAATTATCACAACTACATCGAAGAGACATCCATGAAACTCCCACCAATGATAGTATATCACTTTGATGAAAACAACAACCCCCAATACATCATTCCAATGTGGGGTCCACATGATTTCATCACATGTCCACATCATCACCACATCACGACTCTATAATCCACAACAAGGATGTGGATTACCATTTACTCAATCCTGTCATGCCATGTGTTTGCATCATCATCACTATCATCCACGTCATTATGGTTGGGTCCTTCTCACCTTCAGAGTACTTTCATTACTTTTGATTCCCACTGCCGCGTCCACCTTATTGGGTATTGCATGAAATGCTACCTTCTCATCGCTCCATCGCTAAGTAGCTAAAAACTCGAATCTCTGAACCTCTTTTCAGAGGTTACAAAGTTTTGAAATCCTGTGACTCGCCGACAACAAAGAGAACCTTAAAGTCACTAAGTCGGGAGGTTATAAGACTCTAGAACCCTGCGAATTAAGTTATAAAAACTTGGAATCTAGTGACTTAAGTAATTACTTAAGCTTCTTGCAACTACCAAACACAAGTCACCAACAAAATAGAAACATGTTTGATCACCGTGACTGCAACAACCATAGGGTTTAAGAGATAAACCCTAAAAAACATGAAGGTGAATATAATTCATTTTTGGGCACATCCTTCACATTTTGGACCTATAGAGTACATCAATGGAATGCTCTCGAAAAACCCATCATGAATCTGGTACCTTATTTTCCACCAAATGCCTAGAAGCAACTATTGTAGAGAGATGACAACATCTTGTCAACTATGCAACACTTTGATCATTTTTCTCTTCTACACCAACAACCAATCCACATACTTCCAAAACCAGATCCACTACAGGACAACACTACAAAACAACATTGTAGCAACCTAGAAAACACATCCACATAACCTACTCAACTCTTCAACATACTTTTCCTCTCTCTAGTAGTACATTCTTTGTCTGCCTTAGAGATCATCCTACACATACAAGTACATCACTTGAGTACACAACCAATTAATCTATCATCATGCCAACATATCACTTACATGATCAATTCCACACTCCTTTGACATCAAAGACACTTTTTACATGAATGACAACATTGTAGCATATGCATTCACCAACAACTTGTATACATGCTTCCATTTTCACTGTAAACATTATCTTTGGTTGAAATCAATGACACTTTCTATTAATGCCATCATCCTCACTTGCATGAGCAACTCCATTTCATCTTTGATCCTCTTTCATCATGTCAGCAATTTGTCTTGCATGATTTTCCCTTTTGACATCAATGACAACTATATGCCAACAATCTCCCCCTTTGTCATTCATGGAAAAACTTAAATGCTAAACCTACCAAAGGACGGATACCAATGATGGATAATATCTAAGCTCTCAATTCTCATTCCTTCTCCTTTTCTCATCCTTATGAGCATCCACACAACTTTCTCCCCCATGCTCAATTTTTTTGAGCATTTGCATAACTTTCTCCCCCTTTGACATCAATGGAAAAGGGTCATGTTCCTGAACATTTTGTCTTAGGTCACCATACTGCTACAGCTTTCATTTTTTGTTAGCAATGGAAAAGGGACTTATCCCCCCCTTTGACTGATACCAATTGAAGACAATTTATGCTCTCATACACATTTCTACAATCAACCTCTTTATTGCAATGGAAAAACCATATGCTCCAACCTCCTTGTACCAATTAACAATATCTTATGCCAGTTGGAGTGCTATTACATGCTCTGATCTGATTAGGTCAGATACCAATTGTAGATATTCTAATTCATACTCTGTACCAACTGAATCATATTCTAGACACCAATTGGTGATATCATGCCCTGATATTGATTATCATTTTGATACCAATTATGAATCTGTTTAATTTATGCTATGTACCAATTGATATCCTGGATTGCATCGTATCAAGTATAACACTAATTTGATACCAATAGCAGCTCCCCCTTAGACCTTGCTTCATGCTCTCTTCCTGTATACCTAAGCATTTTCTTCATTCTGAGCTATGTGCCAATTGAACTATTTTGAACCAATTTATGGTGGTCTAATACCAAATTAAAAATAAAACATACAGAACAACTCCCTCTAAGACATATATCTTCTCCTTGCAGTCAAGGAGCATTTCTCTCAACAGAGCATTTACACCATTTTTTTAATAATTGATACCAATTGTTGATATCATTTGTTGCAGCTAACTATCCATTATTTTCTGATGTTCTTACCCTCTAACGAGCATTTCAAAGAGGAAGAATGTGACCATACATCTGCAACCATCAAGTTGTTAGAAATTTGTAAAACATACTTTACCTGACTTGATCTCTTTCTCCATTTCCAAGGATGAATAAGGTACCAATTTAACTCCCCCTAGATTCATGCCCCATCACTATTAATTAGTGATTTAAAGTAGAAGTAGCCTCATGGAGCGCTTCCTACCATTCTTTCTCTTTCCAGACCTTCTTTTCCTTTTTCTCTATCTGACCAACCTTCCTCTCAGGAATATGTGAACCATTGTTCACCTTGGGGGACATATTCCTTTTCTCACTATGTGCTTTTGGTCATACATGATTCATTTTACAATCCTTAGCTATGTGACCAAATTCATCACATTTGTAGCACACTATGTTCATATTTACAATAGGAGCAAATGAATTTCTATTTACATGTTTTGTGCTCCTTCTAGGTGCAACTCTACACTCACTAGCTTTATGACCAAACTAATTGTAAGCATAACAATATCCATATAAATAGGAGGGATACATGGTCATTACATTCCTCTGATTAGGATGAGGAGGTCTTCTTTGATTTGAATTTTTTACATATCTCATCCTTTGGATTCCATTTTCATCACTTCTTATAATGTTTTGTCTTTTTCTTTGATGCCTTGGGACTAATTTCTTCATCTTCTTTTGTGCTATAGTCATATTCTTTTGATAACTAGAAACTGAATGGTTATTCTTCTTCTGGTTTGTAGTAGGGATCTCCTTTTCCTCTTTTGGCTTCTTCATCTTAGCAGCAACATCCTTATCTGGTTTTCTATTTACAAAGGCATTTTCTTTTGGACAACTCGTGCAAGCATTCTCTTTCTTTGTGCAACCTCTTTCTTTTGCTTTAAATCTATCATACAATTTTGCATAAGTACTGATACAAGAACTCTTTCCCTTCTCAAACCCAAGGCTATATTTTTTTTGGGTTTTGATGGATTTTTTGATTTCACTAATTCATTTAATATCTTAGAGCCACCTTTCAATTTTAGACCTTTGTCAATCTATTCTTTAGAATTTGCTAAATATCTTCTCAGAGTAGCTATTTCTGCTTCCAACTTCATGCACTCATTATATTTAGAATGTAGTTCAGATTTAACCATATCTTCTACTCTTTTTGCTTCTTCCACTTGTGTCTTCAAACTAATCACAATTTGATTAGATTCTTCAAGAGTCTTGGTCAGCTTATCAATCTCCTCTTTTGTATGCAATTTTTGTTCTTCATTTTATTTTCTCAATCTTCTAATCTCATCCTAAGCAGAGATGAGTTCACCTTCAAGGTCCACCTCTTCTTCTTCTTTACTAGAGGTTTCAGCTTCTTTATCTTTATCAGACTTCTCAACCTCTTCATCAGAGGTCATTCCAAATGGGTCAATTCCATATAAATATTTATGTTCATCATCTAATCTACCACTACCATCAGATGACTCATTTTCTTCACTTGTGTGCAAGTTCTTCTTCTCCTTATTCTTATTGTCCTCTTCTTTCTTAAGATTATCCTTTTTAATGTGAAAGCATTTAATATCAATAGGACATATTCTACTAAAATAAAAACCTTTCTTAGTAGGTATCTTACCTCTGCATCTTCTAGAGCCTCTTCTCAATCTTCTGATGCAATCAACTTCCTCTTCATCAGTCTCTTATGATCTGAAAGTAGATGATTCTTCCTCATCACCTCTAGCTACAACATATTTCATGGATGTGTCTGTAGTCTTCTCATCTTTATTCAACTTCACATTTTCGGACTTTCTTCCACATGTCTAAATCTTGGCCTGTACTAAACTCTCATCATCTCCATACATCCTTTTCAACTTATTCCAAACTTCATGTGCAGTTTTAAAATTTCATTAAGTACTGAATTTGACAATCTGATCATAATTGCAAATATTGCTTTAGTATCATCTTCAAATGCTTTATTTTCAGCCATAGTAAGAGACTTCAAAGGAGTAAAAATATTATAAGCCTTCTCTACTGACTTCCATACATCAGAGCCTAATGATTTCAAGTAATCTTCCATTTTTCTACTCCAAACCATATAGTCTAATCCATTAAATAGAGATACTCCTTCTACATATGAGCTTTCCTTATTAGCCATATTGTGTTCACTCACCGAGATCTACATGAGTTGATTAAGCTTCTCCTAGGGAACCTATGGATCTAATACCAATTTTTAGAACACAATGATCTACTGAGAGGGGGGGAATCAATAGATACTAAAAAACTTGGCCTTGAAAACTTTATGCAGATTTCTTTCTCAAACTCTTAATGTGTAGATTGAAAACTAAAGATGCAAATAGAAAATCAACACACACATGCCCACAACACTAGATATACATGGAAAATCCAATATTGGAAAAAGCATGGTGAGAAATGTTGGTTGAGCCTACTGCTCAAATCCAGCCTCACAATCCAAATCTCTGTTACAATGTTTAGGGAACCAACCCAAGGAAGCACCAACTCCCTGATTTAGAAGCTACAACTTCAAGGATGCCACAACACCCTGTTTTAGGAGCTACAACTCCAAGGATGAAAAAAACACCCTAATCTAAGCTACACCTCAGTACAATGAAGATACAACCTTTGCAATATTACAAACTCAAATTTACATAAAAGTGGTTCTACAAAACCTGATCATGCATCATTACATTCAGTACAATGTTGCACACACTGCAACTCACTTTTAGCTATTGACACTACACTCTCAGCAACACACACACTCTACACCTCTCTACTCTTTTCTGCACTACACTCTTCTCTACACATATAAAAATCACTATTCTATCTTGTTGCACTATACACTCTCTTCACCATGAATGCAAACACCTAGAGGATGTTCATTATTACAGTCTAGGACTTCACAAATGCATTCACTATCTATTTCACTTCACTCTCTCTTTCTTTCAGACTTACTACATCACACTAACTCACTCAACTGATACAAACTTTTGACAATATATAATTGTCTTCTTTCTCCACTGACCTACTATCTTTTCCTTGAGATTCTCTCCACTGTCTAGATCATCTCCAACTTACTGTTAGGGTTTTCTTGACATACTAACTTCACTAGCAAGCTTCCTTTTCCTTGAGTCACACACACACCACTCTCTAGCTCATAATTAAGATATCTAATAGAGTTTACCAGATAATTACATATCTTGCATCAAGCTACCCAACATTTAATTCTATTACAAATAATTTTCCCAAATTAGCTCTTTGTAAGCCCAAGAATCTGATATGCATTCTCCTATTCATTCAATCTGATTTGATCTCGATCACCTCTGCAATCTATTTCACCGCCTTGGAGATCAAATCTTCATTTACATTGGTCGCTGGTGTAGTTGGACCAATTAATTTCTTCCTCTATGTCAATTTGTAGTCCAAACCTATGCTCACACTATTGTAGCCATTGTATATTTTTATCTTTGAATTCAGACCGTCGATCTCCTACCTTCGTCCCATGAACCTACCTTCTCCATTCATCTCAACACCTTTAAGACCCAACCATTTGATAAACAATCTTCAAATCTCCATCATCGATCTCCACTGACTGACGATCATCGTTAGAACATCACATGATGTTGTCAAAGGGACTACCATCTTAATCTCATGGATATTCACCTTTCTCTCTGATATGGCTTGTGAAAGATACAGACCCACAATCATGCCATCTGTCATCTATTTCATTTCCATGCAACTCACAACAACGATGTCATCACGCATCACCAAACTCCATCATTAGCCTATCAGGTCCCACCTTAGGCTTTGTCTAGTCTCATCATGTGCTACCTTCATAGGTTCCACCATCTTCGTCAAAGGTCAACATCCATCCATCATGGATTAATCTCCACCACTCCTTGCTAACCCCACGAGACTTAGTCAGGACCCACCAAAAACTCAGTGGGCTAGCAGGTACTATTAGATCTTTCAACCTTAACCATCATCATCAATCTCGTTGAAAGTAAATACTTGCATGATACTTAGGAAATATTAAACACACCAAAGACATCCACATCATCACCTAATCACTCTTTGATTTGTTGCTTTCTTGTCATATGCGGGGTCGACCAGACATGTCATTACCACATGTCATCCTTTCATTCGCTCTCTAACTATTCCATCAATACATGTCATCCTTACTTTACCAGGTCCCACAATTGAAATTCATTCTCTCATTGACATATCGTAGAGACTAGCTTCATAGTCCTAGTGATATCACTTTGTCTACCTAATGAAGGATTATCATCGTTGCATCGAAGAGATCCTTGAAACTCCCACCGATGATAGTATGTCACTCTAATGAAAAAAACAACCCCCAATACATCATTCCAATGTGGGGTCCACACACTGTCATCACAAGTCCATGTCATCACCACGTCATAGCTCCATAATCGACAACAAGGATGTGGATTACTAACTCAATCCCATCATGCCATGTATTTGCATTGTCATCACTATCATCTGCGTCATTATGGCTAGGTCCTTCTCACCTTCTAAGTACCTTCATTACTACCAGGTTCCACTGCCACGTCCACTTTACTAGGTCCCATGTAGAATGCTACCTTCTCATTACTCCATCACTAAGTCACTAAAAAATCAAACCTCAAAACCTCTTGTCGAAGGTTATGAAGTTCTGAAAACCCATGACTCACCAACAACAAAGAGAACCTTAAAGTTGCTAAGTCGGGAGGTTATGAGACTCTAGAACCCCTTGACTTAAGTTATAAAATCTTGGAATTCAATGACTTAAGTAATTGCTTAAGCTTCTTACAACCGCTAAATGCAAGTCACCAACAAAATAGAAACATGTCTGATCACTGTGACTGCAACAACCATAGGGTTTAGGAGATAAACCCTAAAACACTTGAAGGTGAATATAATTCATTTCTAGGTGCATCCTTCACATTTGGGACCTGCAGAGCACATCACTGGAATGCTCTCTAAAAACCCACCACGAATTTGATACCTAATTTGCCATCAAATGCCATGAAGCAACTATTGTAGAGAGATGAAATCATCTTGTCAACTATGCAAAACTAATCCAACAACCAATCCACATGCTTCTAGAACCAGATCCACTGCAAGACAACATTGCAGTAACCTAGACAACCCATCCGCATAACCTACTCAACTCTTCAAAAAAAAAATTATTTCTCTAGTAGTACATTATTTGTCTGCCTCAGAGATCAACATACACATACAAGTACATAACTTGAGCACACAACCAATCAATCTATCATCATGCCAACATCTCCCTTGCATGATCAATTCCACACTCCTTTGACATCAGTGACAACATCATAGCATATGCATTCACCAACAACCTGTACCTATGCTTCCATATTCACTGCAAACCTTATCTATCCTTGACATCAATGACTCTTTCCATTAATGCCATCATCCTCACTTGCATGAGCAACTCCATTTCATCTCTGAACCTCTTTCATCATGCCAACAATTTTCCTTGCATGATTTTCCCTTTTGACATCAATGAAAACTATATGCTAACAAATTACCCCTTTAGTATATACAATTTATGTTTATGTAGATGACAATATGTTGCCATATTTTTTGAGTTGGAACTAGTGTGCCCCCCTTAATATACACAACATGAAATAATGTATAATATAAAAACCAATTATTTGCTCATGCATAAGATTATCAAGGAGTATAATCCAAGTTGGCCACCTCAATATATGGATGAAAGGCCTAGTGAAATAATAGAAATGACTATGATATGTTACACCTTAGATTATGAATGCATTGTATATGAGGAGAGGAGAGAGTAAAAAATTCCCATCTATAAAAAATATGCTCAGGTCCAAGTAAATGTGTTGATGATAAAGCTTGAATCTCATGTAAACAATAGGAAACAAATATTTTCCCACAAAAAAATATTCCAAGTAGGATGCAAAGTCCTATATAAAACATATGGCAATAAATTATAATGTAACATGTCATGTAAAAGATAAAAATGAAATGATGTAGGAGCATTTGGAGGTACTAATAATAAACATCACCAAAAATATTATTTTTCTTTATTTAATTTTTAATAAGGGATATGGGCTAATGTGTAGAAAAATAATTGATTTAATTTCAAAAATATGAAAATTTCCCCTATGATGATTTATAATTGTAAATTTGGAGGAAAATCAACTTTCTTAAGAGTTACAAAATCATTTCGAAGGAATATTTCAGCTAGGTATCTTTTTCAAGGTGGGGACCACTTTACCATGCATGTTCTTGCATGTTGGGTGCCCAAGCTTGCATGTTGGTGCATGTTCTTGCATGGAATCATCTTAGCCATTAGAGATTAAGGAAAAGCCTAGTTTGACCAAATTTGATTGGGTGAAGTTTAGGTGCCCATAGGAAGGCTATGTGAGCATTTATAATATTTTATTATTTTATGATTTTTTCTCAAAGTGTGACATGATTTTTCCAAGGTGGTAATTGCATGTTGTTTTTGGAAACCAAAGTGGTTTTCTCATTCAAAAAATTTAATATATTGAGGCCTTTTTCATTTGAGAGGTTGGCTTTGAGGAGTTGCAGGTTTACATAACCAGATAATTCTAGATTGAGCATTGGTGCAGGAGCACACAGGTGAATGGATGATCAACACCACCCAAAAATATTGTTGATTTGTTTCTTTCTTTCAATTTTGGTAAAAAAAAAAAAGGAGAATAGACCATGTGTGCAGCTAGTGAGGATAGAGGAGTAGCTATAAATAAAAATCATGGTAGATAGAAGGAGGCGCTGAAGTTAGTTAGGAATGTGATGTAGACAGTGAGGAAAGCACAAGAGAAGGGCGAACCTTCTGAACCTTCCGACAGGTGAACTTTCTCCTTATAGAGGTGATCTTGCAACCTTTATAGAAGCGAATCTGCCCTCTATAGGGGCAAATCTGAGCTTGCCCCCCACGGTTGTCCAAGACCGGAGTATTAAAACTACTAATTTATCTTTTGTAGGATGATCAGTTGAAGACCCTTAGTTTAGTTTTGTCTGTGTCTTTTTTGCACTAATTTAGGCATGCATAGCTTTAATTAAAGGGTCAATATACTTTGTTTGTTGTGCTTAAGAGTAGACTGCTGATGTATCCAATCCCCTCGGTGACCCTGGGTGACAAGAAATCATAGTTTACTCTAGTCCAGTCCAGTCTACCTAGGAGGTGCTAGTGCGTCTAAGCTCTCCCCTTGCGCTACGTGCGAGCCTGGGGACCAACCAAAATGTCTAGTAGCTTCTTCCCTTAGTGGGACCTAACCTTCCTCTAATCCTTTATAAACTAGCCTAATCAACCCCTTGGTCAACTCTCTCCATCCCCCAAGGAATTTTTAATTCCTTTTTGTCTTCCCAAGGCCTTTTTGAGGAATTTTTAATTCCTCTCTCATCTCCCAAGGAATATTAAATTCCTTTTCTCTTTCCCAAGGAATATTAAATTCTTTTTATCCTTTCCATGCACATTAAAAAGGAATTTTTAATTCCTTTGGTCAACTCCTAATCTCATCCATTGATCTCTATCAATCAATCTTGGCCATTCATCCAAAAATACCCTTCAATCTATTTATCCCAACACTTAGCCATTTTCATCTCTCCCACCCATTTTCCACTGAAGCGCCATTATGCTGCCAAAATTTTGAGTGAGCACACATCCAATCGAACATTGTGGGAAAATATACACAACATGAGACTTGGTACACTAATTTGAACTCCTCATCGCCCTATCTTGAGTGTTTTGCTTGATTTCTTGCATTTTTGGTAGACTAAAAACACTGCACACATTTCTAGCATGCCCAGTGGGACCCACATCATAGGTCTATACTTTCACATTTGTTGTTTCATGTTTTGCAGGTTTGGATTTTACATGCAGGGGTGAATCTGCCCTGACGAGCAAACTTGCCAGATATAGAGGTGAGTTTGTAGACAGTAAAGGTGAAAACAAATTCACCCTTTCTTGGAAAGGGATGGATTTGACTTAAGGGGTGAAGTTGCTTGTAGCAAAGGCGGATTTGCAAGATGGATAGGAAGATTTGTGGATAGGAAAATTTGTAGACAATGGATAGGAGAATTTGAAAGACGAATAGGTGAATTTGTGGATAGGAAAATTTACAGACGACGGATAGGCGAATTTGTGAATGGGCGAATTTGAGAATAGGAAAATTTGAGAACGGGTGAACCTACTGACAAGAAAACTTGCTCCTTAGAAAGGCAATCCTACAACCTTTATAGAGGAAAATCTTCCCTCCATAGGGGTGAATCTGAGCTTGTCCCCAATGCTTGTTGAAGATCGGAGTATTAAAACTACTAATTTATCTTCTACAGGATGATCAGTCGAAGACCCTTAGTTTAGTTTTGTCTGTGTCTTTTTCACACTAATTTAGGCACACATAGCTTTAATTAAAGGGTCAATATACTTTGTTTGTTGTGCTTGAGAGTAGATTGTTGACATATCCAATCCCCTTGTGCCTTTCAATGACCCTGGGTGATGAGAAATCACAGTTTACTCTAGTCCAGTCCAGTCTACCTAGGAGGTGCTAGTGCATCTAAGCTCTCCCCTTGTGCTATGTGTGAGCCTAGGACTAGCTAAAATTTCTAGTATCTTATTCCTTTAGCGGGACCTACTTAGGATTTCATCACCTGGGGGATGATCCCAACCATGTGTTACTCGCGGAGTATATAAAGAGGGAGAGCTAAAGTTGTACCTCAATCCAGTCACATCGTGTTTAGCAAAGCGTCGAAGCTAGGGTGATACCTAGATAAGATGCGCAGGGTTGGTCTGAGTTTCCAGTACCTCGCTAGGGCTCCCGATCCATGCTTGTGATGGGTTGGTGTTCATGGTTGTGCCTCATGTACCTAGTGTATATTGAGGACGCACGAGATAGCCTTGTTCAACCTAGATAGAGACTGTGTTTTAGTCGCGGCTTGGTGTAGTGCAGTGGATGTGCACCCTACCCTGAAGTTACTCACCACTTACTCCCTTGGGTTGAGATAGAAATCCTTGTGGTGGACTATAATAGTCCTTGAGAGAGAGTGTGAAGGTGAGCCCATGGCATCTGTTGATGACCCTATGCCACTGGAATGCTAGCTATCTGCCTTCGCAAGAAAGGGTGATCCATAGAACCACCCCAATATCACAGAGTATTAACCTTGGGTTGTCTGCTTAAGGTGGTGGGCCTACATATAGTTTGTAAACCCTTATCACTAATTTCTAGGATCGTGTTGTCTAGCGTGTATTCATTGTGCAATACTAGTTCTTTTTATTTTTAGTTGAGTCAGTACAACCTTTTTTCTGTTGTTTGCACTATTTTCTATCCTTTTCCACAGTCAGCCCCTTCCTTCAGAGGTGAATTTTCCCCTTACATAGGAAAATTTGCACTACGAATAGGTGATTTTTCCTTGGAAAAGGGAAATTCCAAGTTTGAGTCTTGTCTAGGTCACCCCTTTCGGCGAATTTGTCTTTGTTAGAGGCAAATTTTCCTATGATTCCCTTCTTAGGTGACTTTTTTTTTGCCTGTTCCCTAGAATAGGTGAGTCTGCATCAATCCTCATCTATAAAATTTGCTTGTTTCCCTAGAATAGGCGAATATGCATATCAACTTAGCCTTTTTCCCTAGAATAGGAAAATTTACATAGCGACTTAGCCTATTTCCCAAGAGACTTAGCCTGTTTCCCTAGGCGACTTAGCCCGTTTCCCAAGCGGCTTAGCCTGTTTCCCCAAGCGACTTAGCCTATTTCCCCAGGCGACTTAGCCCGTTTCCCCAAGGGACTTAACATGTTTCCCTAGGTGACTTAGCCTATTTCCCTAGGCGACTTAACCTATTTCCCAAGTGACTTAGCCTGTTTCCCCGAGCAACTTAGCCCATTTCCCAAGTGACTTAGCATGTTTCCCCAGGCAACTTAGCCCATTTCCAAAGCGGCTTAGCCTATTTCCCCAGGTGACTTAGCCTATTTCCCAAGTGACTTAGCATGTTTCCCCAAGCAACTTAGCTTGTTTCCCAAGTGACTTAGCCAGTTTCCCCAAGTGACCTAGCCTATTTCCCTAGAATAGGCAAATTCGCATAGCGACTTAGCCCATTTCTTGTGTGTCCCCTAGACATACGAAAATTTGAGTCCCCGAAATAGGCGAGTTTTCTCAATGCAAAGGAAAATCCGTTGTCCCCAAATATGAGAATTTGAGCTACACTAAGGTGTATCCACTCCCCATACAAATTCTAGAGAGTGAATCCTTTGGGCCGCTGAAAGCTTGTCATTTTCTGAGTCCTTTTCCATGATCAATTTTTTTTATCATTTGTTCACCAGTAATTGTCACTTTAGTCCATCTGAATTTTCCAAAAGTCATCCATCCATCGATCAAATGATATAGATGCATCTTAGAACGTCTCTAGATTGCATATCCATCATCGGTTCATCAATCCCAATCCCCTAGACTACGTTTTAGAGGTCATTATCCAAGTTGACTTAGTTGTATGATCCTAATCATCATCAATCACACTTACTTAGGATTGTTATTCATTCTGAGTCAATAATCATCCATGACCCAATCAATCTACTTCCATCTTGAGGTAGATTCAGTGTCGTAATCATCCTTTTCACAATCCAATCCAATCATTAGCACCATACATCATCTAGTTAAACCCTTGAGCTTGGTTTAGAGTTTATCACATCACATCCTTCAACCATCCTGATATGAGTTTCAATTCAATCCTAATCTGAGCTTAAATAAAATCCCAATATGAGCTTAATATACATCCCAATCTGAGCTTTATCCCATCAACATCCAAGATCTTCTTATATCAAAAAAAAATTTATGACCCTTTCTTCCATGTTCTTCTAATCCATTATATTTATCTTTTCATCATCTCTCCTTTTCTCCTAATTATCTATTCCCATCTTTTCAATCCATATTCATTTGATTCAACATCATGAGTCATTATCCTTCACCAATGCAACCAAAAATAGTAGTCAAGGGGAACCCCAATTACGTTGATGATGATAATGAAAGTCTTGTTGATCAAGATGAGTATGATATGGATCCCTTTGATGCTATTATTTCTTGTAAGCTTTCTTCAACTATCATCCAAAATCCAATCAGCCATTCAAGCTATCCCATCATGCCTTCTTTCATGCCTACTAGCAATCCTTATGCTACCTTTGACAAGGGATATCCATTATCTTCCCCATCCACATCTTCATCATATCCTTCATATACACCTTTCTCTTATCCAACATCCATATCTTCTTATTCCAATCCTCTATCCCAATACTCATATCTCAATCCACCATCCCAATATTCCCATCCTAATCCAACATCCATATCTTCTTATTCCAATCCTCTATCCCAATACTCCCATCTCAATCCACCATCCCAATCTTCCCATCCTAATCCAACATCCACATCTTCTTATCTTAATCTATTGTCCCAATATTCCCACCTTAATCCATCATCCCAATCTTCCCATTCTAATCCTACATCCCCATCATCCTATCCTGATCCAACATCCACATCTTCCCACTTTAATCCACCATCTCAATATTCCTATCATAATTCCCCATCCACTTTCTCCAGCATCAATCCACCATCCATTTCCTCTAATCCTAATCCACCATCCCAATATTCCTACCTTAATCCTCCATCTAATCTTGATCCCCCCACCAATCCTAATCCTATACCTACCCTTAGTCCTCCATCCAATCCTATTCCTCCATCTAATCCTAATCCACCAATCCATAATCCTAGTCCTCCACCCATTCATAATCCTTCATCTATTTGCACCACACCATCTAAGCCTACAATATGCAAGTATCTCACTCCAGATGTCATCCAAGGACTCATGACAAGGAATACATCCCCAACTCCACATCTTGATGTCACAAAGCCATGCCATCCCAATCTATCATCCATGGTCATTAGTGATGAGACCCTTCTCCATCCCACACCTATCATTACTATTACCACCCCTAGCACCACCCAAACCATTGAGACCATCAAACCCACTGAATCCATTGAATCCCCATCTTCTACTCCTAGATCCACCCAATCCATTGAAGACACCCAAATCCAATCCACTCCTTCCACTCCTAGTATCACCTAAATCCACTCCCATGAACTTCATGAATCCTCCATCCTTCCTTCTCCCCCACTTTTGGAGTCCCTCCAACACTCCATCATCATGCCTCTCACACATGACGAGTCATGCCAAGAGCTTGATCCATAGCCTACCAACACATCCCCTCCTTCACATCAAGATCCTCCCATCCCATCCACTCCATCTCAAGATCATGCTAGCTCATCCACTCCATCCCATGATCCCCTTATAAATCAAGAACTTACCATTACACCTGATCCCCCTCATGATTCCTTATCACCTCCCCCTCTAAATAAAGATCCTACCATCCCATCATCTCCATCTCATGATCCTTCATTGCCACCTAATAATACCATTCCAACACCATGTTTATATCCCCTTGGTACTCTTACATTCATCCATGGTGGTTTTCTTGTGGAAGAGGAATCAAGAATATATGCCACCCATCCTCCTTTGCCTAATAATGGACTCACATCATGCTTCCAAAATAAAAAGCATCCTACCATAGATCAAGTGCTCAAGAGAATGAACTATCAAGGAAAAGGTTTAGGCCTTCATGATCAAGGTATTTTAGAGCCCATCCATGTGAAAGAAAATCCACGTGCACAAGGTCTTGGATATGTATCTCAAGACTCACAATCCAAAAATGTTGGTACAACCTCCATACATCCTAAATGATCTTCTTCTAAAAGAATAAGAGTTTCTTCCCATCACTCCACTAAACCATTTGTTGTCATCCCCCCTCCATAATATAATCTCAAAAAAACCATCCATATTCCTCCTTCATCCTCCAAATCCATTTTGGGTCCTTATGTCCCTCCATCCACTGTCACACATTGCCCACATACTAATTCTATTTTAGGACCTTATATCGCAAAATCACCTCCTCCATTCCATCTTACTCAACCTGTCATCCATTGATCACATATTCATATCACCCATCATAAATAATCATAATTTCATATTCCCTAATCAGGATCAACAAAGGCACATAACTACACTTCACCCATCCACACATCATCCCCAAAATCCTACCTCCATCACTCCATTCATGTTTCATCCACACCATCCATCTCCTTACACCCATCCCATTGCTATTGGAAGCACTTTGGATGACAAAGTAAAAATGCATAAATCTAAACATCCACATGAATCTAAATCTCCTCATGTCCCCTTAAAAATACATGTTGAAGAAAAGAAAAATCAAATCCAAAATCCAAATCAAACCCATAGGCCACAAAGGCCCACCAAAGCAAAAATCAAAACCATGTGGATCCGAAAGAAAAAAGATGCAATGCCTTCAAATGAAAAATATGCAATAACATCTGAAGTTGCTAATCCCAAAGATACACATCCTCATCCACCACCTCCTAAATTTATTTTGGGTCCATATGTCCCAAAATTCACTACCCCAACTCCTCCATTATCCCCACATCATCTATCCACTAATCCTCCTATCCTTTCACATCCACCACAATATGTGCCAATGTTTGTCCTTAAAACATTCCCCATCACACATCCACCCCATTCCATCCATACACTTTCCAATATCCCATCCATTATCTCATATATCTCCCACATCAAATCCCTCTAATCCATTCCCTTGCATAATCCATCCATCCTAATAAGGTTGTACCAACATCCAATAATCACTTCACACATGGGTTCTTCTTACCTCATATATAACTTGATGCTTGATTCCTTCATCCATCCCCTTATCACATGTCTTCCAAATCCACTTATCCACATCCCTATCCTTATCCATCTCCATCCACATACTATCCAACAAAGTCTTAAAAATCTTAAAAAAAAAAGTAAAGAGAAAAAAATTTGTCCAATGGAGAAAACTTGGCAAACAAGCACCTTGGATAAGTACCATGATGAAAACCTAGAAAATAGGTGTCATGTGTAAATCCCCATCTATCTCTTTCCACACTTTGGGGTAGCTTCATGCTAGGCATCCCCTTCTTCCATCTCCACCATCCCACCTATCTTCCACATCCTACCCATCATATCCCATTTATCTCCAATCCCTCCATCCTTCTTGTGATCTTAATAAAGACATGGGCACCTATCTATTCATACTTTGGACACATCTTGGTATACATTCCCTTCATCCATACACTATTTTATTCCCTTTCCACATCCATCTACCTTCCTTCTCCACCACTCATTCTACCATCAATATCCCTTCCTTATCCATGCATCCTATCTACATCCATCTCCCTCCCTCATCCACCGTTCATATCATCCTCCATTTATCTCCTTTATCTTCCAATCCACTCATTTTCCATCCCTCCTACCTCATCACACAACATATCTAGAGTGGGGGCATGTACTTCCTTTGTGACATAGTCCTTGGAGACATCATCCATCCATCATGTCATCCCCTCCATATCCCCATCCTTATCTTCTCATCCATCCATCCAAAAAAAGAAATCCCTTCCATCTTCCAAATCCTTACCTTCCCATCTATCCGTCCCTTTATCCCTAATTTCCTTCCATCTCATAATCCCTTGTCATTGGTATTCTAGATATAGGCTCCCCCCTCATGCAACCCAATTCCATCTATCTCACTATCATCAATCCCACCTCTTTCACACATCTTTCCAATCTCCTCTCACTTTTCATCACTTATCTATCCATCATATCATCATCCCAATTCATCTTTTGATGATTGAGATAACTATCTCATCCCTGAGCTTCGTGCAATCACTATCATCCTATCTTATCCACAAGGTTTATCTTGTCTCATTGTATTAGTTCCATAATTTTATCCACTTATCATGGTCATCTCATCGTCCTTTTTCCATGGTCGGTTGTCAGCCTTTTGTCGAACTACATTGCTCCTGTGCTTTCACAAAGGCAAGGTTGATCAATTGATTAGCCCCTAGGGAATTTGTTTGTCTTGTCTTTTTCCTCCATCATGGTCTCCATTGTCCTCTTTCCACTTTTATCCATGGTGAATTGTTATTCTTTTATCAAACTACAAGGGATTTGCGCTTTCACATAAGCAAGGCTAATCTTTGATTGGCCCCCGAGCCCCTAGGTCTTTAGGGTGTGTCGGTCTTGTGTCTTGTGTCGCATCATCGAGTATGTCCTTATCTAGCTGGTTCTTCATAAACAAGATCCACTAGTATCATGAGGTTCAATCAGTTTTGAGTATCTTGAGTCATGTCGATCACTTAGTTTAGTCCTCCATCTTTGGTCTTAACAAGACACATCCTTCCTAATCAGACCACATCAATCCCATCCACCTTTTGATCATATGGAAAAGGAAATTTGAAATTTGTTCTGACCTTTTGGTGCTCTTGCATTTTTTTATCATTTGAGCTTCCTATTATACTTTGTCAGGGTCACCACAATCCATCATATCATGGTGCACTTTGATAGGTAAACATAGGGGCATATCTTGATTTTTTGTGTGATCTTGTCTTCTTGGTTGTCCTGCATAGTACCCACCGAGATCCTTGTGGTCTTGTGTTACACTGGGGCATCCTTCATGTCTGTGGTTTTCCAACATTGGCCCTACCAAAGCCCTCGTGACTTTGGGATGTTGGACTAACCTTTTGTTTGTTGCATCTGTCCTATGCATGTGATACAAAGTCACCTTGGTTCCTCATTCCCTAGTGCATATTATCTCATGCTATATCAAATTAAGTGCTCATTACATGGCAGCATAACACATAACAATTAACTTTCCTGATTTGGTTACTATCCATTCATCCTTCATCACTCTCCTCATCTCTCTATCCTATCCATTTTCATCCCTCCACTTTCTTCATCCTCAACATATCATCATCTCTTCAATATTCTTAGGAAAATATAGATTTTTTATTATAAGCATATTTTCCTTCATCATTTTTATTTATTTCAACCATCTCACATCTCCATCCAATCCTAATACATTCAATCTAGCACGAATCATCTAATCCCATCCTTGTTCTTGTTCCTAGCCTTGCTACAATCCTTGATCCAACCATCACCGAGATGTATCCTTCCCTATCCTTTTTGTATTGTTTTGGGATGTATCCTTCCCTCATCATCATCAGGATGTAACCTTCCATCATCAACAACACTTTCATCACCATTATTGAGATGTATCCTTCCCTATCCTTTTGTGTTGTTTTGGGATGTATCCTTCCCTCATCACCAACACTTTCATCATCATCATCATCATCATCATCATCATTAGGATGTATCCTTCCCTATCCTTTTGTGTTGTTTTGGGATGTATCCTTCCCTCATCACCAACACTCTCATCACCATCATTGGGATGTATGCTTCCCCTATCCTTTTGTTGGACTGAAGGAACACTGAGAGGGGGGAGAATTAGTGTTCAACACTATTTAAATTTCAATTCAGATCTTAAACCAGTTACAACATTTCAACAGAAGTAAAAGATGCAAGAACATGAAGGAAACAATCAGAACACCATAACATCAAGATTTTTACATGGAAACCCTGTTAGGGGAAAAACCACAGTGGAGATTAATCCACAATTTATACTCTGTTAAAAGTATGAACAAAAGGGAATGCACATGCATTTAGGAACACTGCCTAGAGCTCACTACTCAAAATAAGGAAGGCTCGCTGCCTTACAAAATGTTTGTGATTACAAAAAAAAATGAACTGAAAAGATAGAATCTCCAAATGCCTGGATTCAGTTCCAATGAAGCTCAGTAAAACGATCTTTAGCCCTTCTGACTGGCTCTATATTTTTTCTCTGCTCTTCTCTATCTTTCTGCCCTTCTGAAACTATGCATAGATCACTTCAATCACCCTTCTAATACTTGCACACACATCTGCTCTACTTTACACACACATTCACACACTTTCACACTTTTTCTCATCAGCAAAATTAATTACCGATCTCATATATATATCCGCTAACAAGGATTTCATTACTTCAAGTTGGCTTTAATAAAACATGAAATATCCTTCAATGGTCGGCTCAAATCACAAATTAAAATTAATGTGCACCCACACAAGTCAACTAGACTATAGTTGGGACCCAAAACAAAATTATTGAACATATAAACATTTGAATAATCATCCCTTATACATCCGTGAACACACTACATTGATTAGGTCGGCCACAATGAGAAAGTAAACAAAAAAAAATTGTCGGATCACTTTACTCGTACACCGGTTAAGGAAATAATGCAAGACTTAACAACAAGATAACATAGATGCATAGCAAATTGTCCCGAGGATCCACAACTCAAGATTATGATCCGGTGAAGCTTATGGATTGACATGCTAACCAGATACCCTGTTCTTCATGCTTTGTGACAGTAAAACACTGTACTTAACTTTAGCTACCGGTATGACTAGATTTCGATCTGCAGACCATAATAGTGACTTCAGTTGCCATCAATGACAACACTAGAAGCCATAACTCAACAATCTCCCCAAGCCATATGCCAACAATCTCTCCCTTTGGCATTGATGGCAACACTTAGTGAAAAATGACTAACTGTCAAAACCAAAGATACGTTGCCAAACTCAAAATTTCAAAACACAACAAAACACTACTCCCCCTTAAGATGTCAAGGAATTTTTCACTACTCTCCTCCCCCTTTGAAATCAATGAAAAATATATTCTTCACTAAGCTCTCTCTCCCCCTTTCAAAAATTCAAAATTTGAAGTACAAATGCTACTTAAGTTAGAAAAATAACTTGTACTTATCTTTCATACTCAGAAGAAATTCCTTCCATGCTTCTACAGAAATCCTAATGATTAAGATCATGATATTATTCTTAGATGTCTTGTTAATAATTTGAATGAGGTATTCTGGGATTGTGATTGCTTCTTCTATTTTTTCTCCTTTCCTCAAGACCTCAATCAACTGTTCCAACTTGCATTTAGTTAGATCCTTGACTTTCCAAAAGGTGTCCACAAGAGTGTTTCTGGTAAAGTGGAATTTTGCATGCTCAGACTATAATTCCTGAATCTTTTTCTTTACTGCACCATCCCTGTCCTAAGACATATTGTAATCTTGACCGATTTTATTTAACTCACTTTCAATCTGCTCTAGCATGTCCTTGTATTTTCCAACAACATGAGGTCACCGAAGACAATAGTTGTAAATGTTATTAGTTGAATTAATGCACTACCTCAACTCATTCATTTTCTTTTTTAGTTTGGTAAGGGATAGCCTAAATTGATCCTTCAAATGTAAGATTATTTCCTCCTCTTTCTTATCCTGAGAGTCAGAGGCCATAGCTTCCTTAATACATTTAATCAACTCTTCAGGGAATACATTTTGCAAACTTTCCAATTCAATGTTATTCTGCACAAAGTATCTACCTAGAGTATTCTCAATCAGATCTTGCTCATATGAGAGTTGATCTAACCACATGTCAACAATCTTCTGCATTCCATCTTCCTCCTGAACAATCTGTAGTATTTTTGATTTGAATGAAACACCTTCTTCATCGCTTCTGCTATTATCACATTCGATTCAATTGATTCTGGTTCATCTCTTGGGGTGTATTCATCAGAGTCTTCATCGAGTATCTATTCTTAGGGGACTTGTGTACCAGAGGAGTATCACCAACAAACTCTATTTCCCTTTTCTGTTTCCTCTCCGTTTTACCGAAAGATGATCCAACTTCAATTTTTTTTGCTGGAAGAGAGATACCAACTACTCCAAACTTTCCTAGCAATTCTCTAAAGAAATTTGTATAAACTTGCTCACAGTTTTCTAGAGTGTTGAAATGCTCAAAGATTTGCTTACAAAATGGTACATTTTCCTTCGATACCACATTATCATTCTAAGGCAAGCAATTTAGAAAATACATTATGATAAATATGATCAAAGTGCCAAACTTGAAAGGATAATCTATATCCATTATCAATTGCATGTTTTCCATCAATTGATCTTTCAACAAACTACACAGGTCAAAGTATTGGTCCTCCATTATCATCTTATGCGAAATGTAAACTACGCCTGCAGAGGTTGATCCTTCCCTATTTTTGAAGAAATTTTTGTATGAAATTCCATATGCAATGTACCTTGTCAATGGATCTTTGATCATTGAAATAACCAGAGCCCTCTAATCTCCTGTTACATCGGTTAGGGTTTCGACTTCCTTATTCCGAATTGACTTCTTCTTTGGAATGTCTCCAACATTACATAACACAGTTAAATTCCTAATCACTTCTTTTGAAATGAGATAAGATTTATCCAAATTTAGATTGTCTTCATTCAATCTGCTCAAGATGAACCTAACCACTTTCGCATTGTTAAAATAAGGAAATTTGTTCCAAATGTCCAAACTCCTATGTTTTGCACCTTAGCCACTTTAATTCACTAGTTGGCAAAAAAATTCTTATATCCTTGATCCTCCTGCTACTATATTCATCCAGACTCACAATTCCCTTGAATTTATTCATTTTCTATACCAAACAATGTTTTTCTACCAAGCACAAATTTAGAAATTCTACAAGCAAAATGGAATACCTGATGAATTCACCGTCAAATCGACTTGAATCTTCAAAAGTCTACTCTAGAGGCTCTTTTCACTTTTCTTCTTTAATGCAAAGTAATAAATGAATCTTTCAAATACCCTTTTATAGCTTCACACACCTAACCTTTTTACTGCAATAAATGCTCTTCCCTAGGAGTTCTAGTTACACTGCTCTCTCAGACAACAAGAGAAGAGTCCATCTACGACGGACCTTTCAAATCTTAACTTACTAAACAAGTGATCACAAATACAATTGATGACTGATGGCACAACTACTAAATTTTTTTGCATTCTGATGTCGGTAACTGACAAGGGGACAAAGGATTTTTCTTGAAAATCTCCCCTAGGTCAATGGCCTTAAATCAATTTCTGGAGGATTTTCTGAAGTGATTATCAGGGGCAGCTTTTGATACTGACTTATCAAATTCACTCTTCTTTACCCATGTTTTCTTCATCTGATTTCTTATCTCTTCCACAATCACTTTTCCTTTTCCTTTGTCATCTTTCTATGAGATTCTTCCTTGATATACCAAACCTCTTTTATCCATATTTTTGTTCCTACAAAATCTTGCAATGTGACCAAATTTGTTGCAATTGTAACACACCAGATTTCTTTGTCTAGACCATTCATTCCATTGATTTCCCCTTGATCTGCATTGATTAGCAATATGCCCAAATTTTCCACAGATGTAGCATTTAACATTCCTTACACTGATAGTCACACTTTTGCATTCAATTGACTTATGACCAAACTTATTGCAAGTAAAACACTGACCAGGAAATGATGGACCTTTTCTTCTACACTGAGAAGCCATATGGCCAAATTTACTACAAGCAAAGCAGTAGCCATTAAAATTCTGAGCATTAGGTTGTCTTACCAGATACCTTATGCCTTTGTTCATCTAATTTATTTGTCTAGGATCCTTGTGTTCAGATCCAAAACTTTCTTCCTTCTCATATCCAAGACCTCACTTATCATTTGCATTCTTTTGTCCTTTAGTCAACTCATCAAGCTTAGAAGAACTGGTCCTAAACTTATCCTTGTATTTATTTGCAGTAGTGAGTTCATCTTTGAGAATAACTATCTGTCTTTCAAGCTCCTATTCATTACTTTTGGATTGTTGCAGTTCAATTTCTAGCTGAACGAATCCACTATTAACTCTATTGCATTCTTCTAACTTTTCTTTCAAGGATTGAGCCAAATTCTCCTCATTCTTCTTTCTTTCTTCAATCTCCTTAGTTAGCTTCATCACCATAGATTCCATCTCAAGCTTTAGAGTAGCATTGTCCTTAGCAAGATTTTCACATTCTTCAGTTATTTATTTTAGGGTCTGATTCAGGTGAGAATATTCCAAACTTTTATTTTCTTTTTGTTTTAGTTGATCACAAAGCTCCTTCCTCTTTTCTCTTGACTCATTGATTTTATCCTTCAATGATTTAATAAATTTTTCAGCATCCACAAGATTTTCTTTTAACTTTAGAACTTCTTCTTTAGACTGATCAAGATCATCAAGTGCCACCATAAGCTAATGTTGAAGACCACCAGAGTCCATGGTATTTCTAGATCCACCTCAAGCTATTAAACTTTCAAAGAGGAACCTGCTCTGATGCCAATTGTTGGACTCAAGGAACATTGAGAGGGGGGGTGAATCAGTGTTCAACAATATTTAAATTTCAATTCAAATCTTAAACCAGTTACAACATTTCAACAGAAGTAAAAGATGCAAGAACATGAAGGAAACAATTAGAACACCATAACACCAAGATTTTTAAATGGAAACCCTGTTAGGGGAAAAACCACGATGGAGATTAATCCACAATTTATACTCTGTTAAAAGTATGAACAAAATGGAATGCACATGCATTCATGCACACTACCTAGAGCTCACTGCTCAAAATAAGGAAGGCTCGCTACCTTAAAAAAAAAATGTCATTACAAAAAAAAATTGAACTAAAAAGATAGCATCTCCAAATTCCTAGATTCAGTTCCAATGAAGCTCAGTAAAATGTTCTTCAGCCCTTCTGACTGACTCTGTATTTTTTCTCTGCTCTTCTCTATTTTTCTGCCCTTCTAAAACTATGCATAGATCTCTTCAATCACCCTTCTAATACTCGCACATACATTTTCTTTGTTTTACACACACATTTGCACACTTTCACACTTTTTTCATCACCAAAATGAATTACTTAGCGGATATATATATATATCCGCTAACAAGGATTTCATTACTTCAAGTTGGCTATAACAAAACATGAAATATTCCTCAATGGTCAGCTCAAATCACAAATTAAAATTAATGCACACCCACACAAGTCAACTAGACTATAGCTGAGACCCAAAAAAAAATTCCTGAACATAGAAACATTTGAATAATCATCCCTTATACATCCACAAACACACTGCATTGATTAGGTTGGCCACAATGAGAAAGTAAACAAAAAAAAATTGTCGGATCACTTTACTCGTACACTGGTTAAGGAAATAACACAAGACAACAAAAAGATAACATATATGCATAGCAAACTATCCCGGGGATCCACAACTCAAGATTATGATCCGGTGAAGCATATAGATTGACATGCTAATCGGATACCCTGTTCTTCATGCTCTGTGTTGGTAAAACACTGTAATTAACTTTAGTTGCCAGTATGACCAGATTTTGATATGCGGACCACAATAGTGACTCCAATTGCCATCAATGACAACACTAGAAGCCATAACTCAACAATCTCCCCAAGCCATATTCCTACACCTTTTGCATTGTTTTGGGATATATTATTCCCTCATCAACAACACTCCACCCATCATCAATCCATTTTGGCTTGTAGCTTGACTGGGGTAGCATCACATTTGTCCTTGAATCTATTTGTGCTTCTTTTCTTCTTATCTTCTCTTCCCAATCTCCTATCGCTTATCATCCTCTCTTATCCATCATTTTGCATCATCTTCCCCATCTACCCTTTCATCATATCATCCATTTAGAGAGCACACTCATGTTTTCTTGAACCTGCATGTCCTCTCGAGGGGGCATCCTCAATCCCTAATCTTCATCTTCACTCCTATCATCCTTCTTCCTAGTCACTCCTTTGATGACTGGGGCATCTTTCCCAATCTAATCATTTTCTTCCTAGTGCTATCTTTTAATCTTCTTTGAAATGATGCTACTTAGTAACACCATCCCAAAGAGGGGAAAAATGTAGACACCTAAATTTGGCCACTTACGTTTGGTCAAATTTATCCTTTTTCATCTAAATATCCTCTTATCTACATTAATTAAGTAATATTACTATTATTTAATTAATACCCCTAAAGTCCTCTAAATCCCTAAGGTATTTAGTTAAATAATTAAATACCTTACCCTTTATTCCTTTCCTCCAAGGAATTAAAGAAACAATCCATTTATTTAATTCCATTTATCTCCCATCCTCTATAATCTACACTTAATCTTGATCCACCTCCTAATCCCATAATTAGGGATGTGCACATCCCTAATCCATGATTAAGATGTGTCACATCCTCCAACTTTTGCAAGTTGGCTCATAATCCTCATTAGCCACCTAACCTTCCTCTAATCCTTCATTAACTAGCCTAATCAACCCCTTGTTCAACTCTCCCCATCCCCCAAGGAATTTTTAATTCCTTTTTTTCTTCCCAAGGTCCTTTTGAGGAATTTTTAATTCCTCTCTCATCTCCCAAGGAATATTAAATTCCTTTTCTCTTTCCCAAGGAATATTAAATTCCTTTTATCCTTTCCATGCACATTAAAAAGGAATTTTTAATTCCTTTGGTAAAATCTTAATCTCATCCATTGATCTCTATCAATCAATCCTGACCATTCATCCAAAAATACCCTTCAATCTATTTATCCCAACACTTAGCCATTTTCATCTCTCTCACCCATTTTCCACTGGAGCGTCGTTATGCTGCCAAAATTTTGAGTGAGCACACATCCAATTGAACATCATGGAAAAATCTACACAACAAGAGACTTGGTACGCTGGTTTGAACTCCTCATCGCCCTATCTTGAGTGTTTTGCTTGATTTCTTGCATTTTTGGTAGATTAAAAACACTGCACAAAAGTATATAAGATACAAAAGAAAATACAAAAAAGGGTCACATGAACTAAAAACCAAAGAGCCATATCCACTTATATCATCATGAACTAGTAAAGATGATTTTATAATCATCCACATACTAACTATGAACATGGTAAGGTGTTGTAACCGCAATAAATAAGAAAAATCAAGTGGAAGCATGAAAGAAGAAAAAATAAATGATTTTAGCCTATTGATTTTTTAATAATATTCTTGTAGACACTAAAAAATGTCCTAAGCCTACGAGCAACATTTTTCCTTGATCGTCATCCTCTAATAATTAAATAATTTTAATTATTTAATTATGCTTGATCATATTCCTCTATTAATTAAATATTTTTTAATTATTTAATTAATTCACTTTCTAATCTTTATTCTTCCAGGATCAATTAAATAAAATTAATTGTGTCACTAATTCCCTTTCTTCTTCAATAATTAAATAATAATTATTTAATTATTTATTTATCACCTTTTGTCTATAGTTAAATAATATTTATTAATTATTTATCTATTCATGGTCTTTTAATTCTTCTATAGTTAAATAATTACTAAAATTATTTAACTATTCCTTGTCATCTTCTCCTCATTAAATAATTAATCTAAGTTAATTATTTAATGTCCCTTTATTTAATTAAAGTGGTTGAATAATCATTTTAATTAAATGCTCATTTTCATTCTTCTCCAATAAATAATTTGAATGAATTATTTATTTTCCACTTGTCCATTTCCTCCATTTTCAAATAAATAATTTAAAGTAAATCATCTATGCACCTCTTTTGGTCAAAGATGCCCTATCATTAATCCCTGTCATAGGCTTCATTGTTGTCATAATTGTCGGGCGTCATAGCCATTAGCGTCATAACTGTCATAGCTCCTTCTATGAATGGCATATTCTTGGTGCATCAATTCTAGACCATTGATCTTAGCATCTTTTTGAAGGCTTGATCTCAACCATCCATTTCGTAACCTCTCTCTCATGCATCCTCATCCGTTGATCTTGAAATCCTTCTAGAGGATTAATCTGGACTGTCCATTTGAATGGTTGTCTATAAAAGCAACCTTCCTCTTCCATTTTCAACTTAACAACTAATCTTCTCCAATTTTCTTGCTTACTATTTGCAAGTTTTGCACAAGTATTCCAACAAATCTAAGGGAAAAGTTGCATATGAAGGAGAGCAAGAGAAGTGAATCAACCATAATGGGGAGTAGTTTGTTTCATGCTTTGCATTTCTAGTTCTCTCTATTATTTTATATTCTCTTGTTGATGAGGTCTTATTATTCTAGAGGTGTTAGCTGTCACTATTCTAGGCTAGAAACTGAGAAATCCCATCTTATAATTCTTCCCTAAGGAGATACATATTTTCCAAACATTAGTAATAAAATCATATGTAGATAGTATATTGAAATAAGATAGACTTGATTTACTATGAACTTTTACAAAAAATGAGTGAGGGATAAAATCTATATTTTACTTGTGTACCTCAAGTTGCTTAGGATTTTCATCTTTTTGCACCACTTTATTTGTTTATCTTTTTATTAACGCACTAGCTTTTGATGACATTTGCACTTATTTTTGAACTTCTTCTTCTTCTTCTTTCTTTACCATGATAAGTCGTAGATTTTTGTTTTAATCATATTTTTCTCATTCTTTACCACAATAGGTGGTAGATATTGAATTTTAAGTATAATTTCTATTGGAATTTTTTTCTTTGGTATCTCTTCATATAATTTTTTCTTTCCTTTGAAATATTGAATTTATATTTATTTTATTTCACTTTGTTCTTGTTTATGCGTATAGTAAATCTTATAATACTTTATCAATTCTCTCACTTGGAATATCTTTTGAAGTATGAATACAAGTACCAATACTAAAATTTTCATGTTCTAAAATAGGTTATAATTATCCCTTGATACTTATATAACCTTCCCTTGATGAATGAACTTAATACATTGTTGCAATATAGAAGGTATAGCTTAAAATTTTTCAATCCAAGGTGTAATGATGGGAATAGGAGTGTAGGTGGCAACATATGATTTAATAGGTGTAGTGTAAGTTAGTTGGGGAATGGTGAGGAAGGCGGAATGCCAAAATTAGAGTTGGGAATAATGGCGGTAAGTGGAATATGATAATTCAAAACAATAAGAATGCTAGAAGTGGTGGGATATATAGAAAGTGGATGAGAGATTGACATGGAAAATGTAGGAGGGAGGACAATATAATAAGAGGCTTGTCAAGACAAGAGAAGAGAAACATCATTTAAAGAGTTTAATGAGTTTAAACATTGATCTATACCTCTTAAAAATCCCATTCCACGAGACTTAGTCATTGCCAAGTTATGAAAGACATCAATTAAACCTCTCTATTTTTTAAATAGAAAGAATTGAATGTAGATGCGTCTTTGATAAGAGATGTTATTAGTTCTTAACTACTCTAACAATATATAAAACGATACTCATGAGTCTGTATTGTAGATTATTTAATGATACTTTAGAACTTGTTTTTAAATTGACATTCTAAAATATTCAATTTAAAAATTTAAAAACATATTTTAAACTAAGATCACCTGAAAATTAATAATAATAATAATAATAATAATAATAATAATATAAAAATTATAATAAGATTAAAAGAAATTGACATAAAAATGAATCCAAATCATTAAAAGAGATTCATAAAGGTCAAAGTAACACTTAATTTAAATCAATTTAAATATCTTTAACTTAAATTAAATACTAAGATGACATACTTTCAAGTAAACTCCACTTTAACCAATCAAATCCATTGGTCTTCCTCCTTTTCCCAAGGGACAACACTCATAGTCATCCACAACTTTAGAATAAAAAAGTACATTAAAACATTTTGCAATTTCTCTTACTTTTATGAAATATGAAAGGATACAAATTAAAAGAATTGTGGGTATGTTGTGAAAAGGGAGACAATATTAGAAGAAAAGAACAAAAATATTCAAAGTGCGTTAAATCTCTTCTATGAAATAGTTAAGTCTTTTGGAATTTCTTCTGGCTACTATTTTATTTTCTTGTTTAATTAAAAAGGTTGTGTAGGATTATATCATGATTAGAGATTTAATTTCAAACTTAGCAGCAAACAAAAGTTGGCCTCCTTTAGAGCTATTGTAGGTATTTGTAAATTTTAAGGAAAAAAAATGTTGGTGTAATGATTAAATTGGACTCAGTATATTTGTAAGGTTATATTTATAATTATTTGATAAAATATTATTTTGTAGTTATTTATTTTTTAACTATTTATAAATTTGAAGGGAAAAGTAAAGTTGATGTCTGATTAAATAATTTATTAAGAATAAAAAATGTTGTAGAATAGATATGATACACAAATATAATTTATCTTATTATAGAATCTTTCAAAAAAAGTATCATATTTTTTACAAAAAAGTTTTAGTCTCGGAAATCAAGAATATGATGTATAATATTTTAGTAGAAATGATATAATTGCATAACATACATGATATTTCTACAATTCATATAGGTGATTGGTAATTCTTATAGTAAAAATTGCATAATTGTTTTTTGTATTGTTTCAAATCATACTCCATAAGTAGACTTGGCTCGATAAGTAGATAGGGAGACAATAGGGGGAAAGAAGGGAACATGAACTATGAAGAGTGAAAAAGATCAAAATTCAAAACAAACACAAAAAATAATATGCTATTGACTAATATTTTATTATAAAAATAATAATAATAATAAAAAAAAGAAGACTATAACCAAATTTATTAACAAGTACAATAAATATTATAATCACAATAAAATAGATTTATTATAATACTATTATCATAGTAATCTATAGTATAATAAAAAAAGGTAATAATAAAATATTATGGACACAATAGAAATCTTATAAAACAAGAATATAGACACACATAACATAGTATGACACCTTGAAGAACTAGACATAATATCTAAAATTGAGATTAATCATTAGCAATAAATCATTCTTAAGAATTAGCAAATGACTAAACACTCAAAAAATTTAAAAATTATTAAAAATAATAAGAAAATTTAATGTTGAATAACAAAATGCTAATAGTAAGTATAAAAAATATACAACAAAGAAGTAAACTAATGTTAATTTATTATTACTATCAAAACAAGAAAAATATAATTAATAAAAAAGTAAGTAATGAAAAATATCTTTAAAAAAGGTACAAAACAAATAGCAAATAAATTAAAAAATGCTAGAGAAAATATGAATAATAAAAAATAGAAAAACCAAAAGACAATGGAAATAGATAAACATGGAGATAATAAAAAGTGATAACAATAACAAATGAATTCCTAAAGAGAAAATTAGGAAACAAAATAACCTAAAGAAAGGTGTAAGATAGAAGCAAAGGAAGGGGGGGATGGAGAAGAAGTAAAGAGGATAATGGAAGAAAGTTGATGAAGAACTTAAATATGGAAAATGAAAAAAGAGTAGACAAGAGAAGAAGAGAGAGCAATCAAGAAGGGGTGGATAGATTACATACGAAAGATTTCAACAATAGTGGTGAACCTTCGTCAATTAGAGAATAATATATATCGGTCAAGTCAAAATTGGTGAATAAATCGCAACCAACAAGGTGGCCAAATTGCCCAGATTTTATGAATTATCGGCCCAATGCATTTCGATTCACCATCGATTTATTTTTTGAGGCATATTTAAGTAATATTTTTCCATAATATAGATTAAAATATTTGCCTGGAATCTTGGAAGCATGTATTAAATCACCTACATATTTGCCAATACTATTAAAAAAACATTATATATCAAGACATGTTTTTCCATCATCATCATATGTTCACTACGGGTGAGGACCCATTTCACCAATTAAAATTTACAAATAGTTTCTTATGATGACCCATTTCACCAATAACATTAAAAAATAATTACATTTGAGCACACATTTCACCAATTACCATGACACCTCCATGCTAATCGTAGGGCCTTAATCACCTTGAAAATTACAACATATGTGTTCCATCAAGGTTTGATTCACCCAACACTTAAATGTATCATTGTATAATCATGCAAGGTTTGTCAAATTTTTTACTATACCATTTAAAAATCCTACAAAATTTGCCAAATATGGATTGATATCAATCAAAACTCTAATTTATTCTTACACATTTTGTTCAGTTGTAAACTTGTGAGCCCTCGATTCAAAAGTTGGACTTGGAACCTTGATCTTAGGCAAGTTACAAACTTACAACACAAGCATTCCTTCATTAATGAATAGCAAGTTAGTGAAAACCTAAAGGTAAGTAATCATTTCTTCATAATGTTATAAGATTTTTTTATCTCTTTTATATTCATGCTTCAATCTTAAAGATGGGGTGATCCCAAAAAACTGGTTTATAATTCCATTGAGGAAGGAAAATTACAAAAACACCCCCATGAAGAAAATTTCAGGTTTTGGGGGGTTCACACAAAGGGGGGGTTCACTCTAACCCAAAAGGGGTTCACTTGAACCCCCCTTCAAGCGAACCCCCTTTAATGATGGGACCAACTTTTTGCACATTTTCTAGAATGGAAACAAGGGGAAATTTTGAAAAAAGGGGGGTTCGCTTGAACCCCCCTTCGCTTGAAAGGTCAAGGGGGGTTGAGTGAACCCCCTTTTTTGCCCTTCTCCCCTTCTTGCACCAAATTTTAAAAATTGTCTTTTGAAGCTGGGTTGAGGATGAAAATGGAGGAAACTTCACAAACCCAACTAGATGATGATAGTCCTTGGAACGAACTATCCATCAAACATAATTTTAATATATTTTGGTTTTATTATGTATTTTTTTAAGTTTAATTAAACATAGGTTTTCACCAAAAATCAAGCTCTCTATTCTACACGTGGAAAAATAGTAGATTATCAAAAAAAATATGAAAAATATGTTCAGGCTAGGTATTGATGTCCTTGATCCAAAATATATATTGAATTTTTTTTTGAAAAATATGTTTGGGCTAGGTATTAATGTCCTTGATCCAAAATATGTATTGAAAAGAAAATGTGAAAATTAGGTATTGAAAAAAAATCTAAAAAATAGGTATTGAAAAAAAACTGAAAAATATGTTTGAAAGGTCAAGGGGGGTTCAAGCGAACCCCCTTTTTTTCCCTTCTCCCCTTCTTGCACCAATTTTCTACAAAAAATTGCCTTTCAAAGCTTGGGTTGAGGATGAAAATGGAGGAAACTTCACAAACCCAACTAGATGATGATAGTCCTTGGACAAAGCTATCCATCAAATATAATTTTAATATATTTCAGTTTTATTATGTATTTTGGTTTAGGCATCGAGGAAAACCAAACAAGAAAACAAACCAAAATTTGAAAATCAACCAAATATTTTCTTTTGTGTGTGTGGTGTTGATCATCCATTTGCCCATGTGCTCCTATACCAATGTCCAATTTGGCCAAAAATTGTAAACCAATATTGTGGGATCACCCAATGATATTGAGTAGGGAATGGGAATTGGGTTCTAGATTTTATGTCCTTAAACATGAAGATATTTTTTACAAATTTTATTCAAAGTGAGAGATCAAGATGTTGAGCAACAAGTGCAAGACCAATTCACACATTGGTAGACAACTTCCTATGACCATCAATCTAGAAGCCAAAATTCTAGATATAGAAACTCTAAACACCTCTATCCAACATATCCAAAATATATTCAACGTAGAATAAATGTGAAGCAAAAATAGAATACCTTTGCTACACCATGTTTCCTTATTTTATAAAATTTCTCAATATCCTCGACATCTAGACCATAAACAAAAGCTTATCAAAGTAACACCACAGGTTAAAATTAGTAAATTAACTGATGACAACATAATACAACTAATCAAAGCAACAATCTCTCTCAACCATTGCACAATTGTCACCCATGAAAACACAAGCTTGTTAAAATCAATGAAAATACATTCATATTTGTAACAATCTCCCCATTTGTCATTGATGGCAACACTAGATGTGAAAAACCATCAAAGACAACATACACAACATTCCTACACTCTCTTTATCTCTCCCACTTTCAAATTTTTCTCTTTTCCATATGAAATATTTCTCTCCCTTTGTATAAAAAAACTTTTTCACATGACTTTCTTTCTCTCTCCCCCTTTGACATTGATGGAAAAGGAATAAATATTTTTCATTGTTCTCCCCCTTTGACATAGAACCAAGATACTTGCAACTACTTTGGATAATCCCCCTTAGGAGTACACACCAATCAACTCAACAACCTTTGCATAATGACAACATATATTCCATACTGCAACAATATCACTACCTACTCCCCGTGAGAGGTAGCTACCAACATAAGTCCAAACAAGGAATGAATCCATAGATCCACTAGACTGATGCATCTCCATATGCATCTACTTCAAAGGAGGGGTAACAACCTTCAAATTCTCCCAAAGATACTCAAAATTATCCTTAGGAAGAGCCTTAGTAAACATGTCACCAATTTGATCCTTTGTAGGTACATATTAAAGCTTCACTTCATTCTTCATAACCTTCTCTCTCAAAAAGTGATACCTAATTGATATATGCTTTGTTCTTGAATGCATCACTAGATTGTTTGAAATATTGATTTCACTTGTATTATCACAAAAAATAGAAATAGGCTCATCATACACCACTTTGATATCCTTCAATTTTTTTCTCATCCACAATACCTCTGTGCAGCAAGATGTTGCAATATACTCAGCCTCTATAGTAGATAAAGAAATAGAATCTTGTTTCTATATTAACCATGATACCAATCTACATCCAAGAAAGAATGTTGCACCACTTGTACTTTTCTTTTCATCCACACAACCAACCCAATCTACATTTGTGTAAGCCCTCAATGTGAAGTCAGTACCCTTAGGATACCACAAGACATAATTTATGTAGGATTTTAGGTGAACTCCTCAAACACCCTAGAATCACCTACAAGACAAAATAAGTTCCACAAGAGAGAAAAGGCAGAAATATCATGCTATCATTAAGATGCAAGGATGTCAAATTGAATATGACATGATTACAAATGTACAAAATGCCTGAATATATAGGCATGAGAGAAAACCTAAGATGCATGAGATGTTGTCATGCGTCATGATCTAGTAACATGTGACAACATGTGAACCCTATCTAGGAAATGATAAAAAGATAGAGATAAGTTCTAGGACAACTCGTCTTCTTGAAGGAATCTTATCTCCTACAAACAAGGAAGAGGGAATTACCCCATTATTAAATGATTTATCAAATTATACAACCTAGGACTAAATTATGCAAGACCTAAGTTAACTTATGCAAACTGTAATTAAATAATTAATTACACCAACACCCCCCCATAAGTGCAACTTAGGGAGAAGAAAATTGTTATGCAAAGATGAGTCCCAACAACAAGCCCTGATCAAGTACTCATTTACAAATGCAATGAAAGAGAAAGAGGAGAAAACCCAATGGAAAAAAAACCCCTTAATGAGATAACCTGCTGCAAAGAAGCACTGGAAGAACTTTGATGGAGTAACACTGGAATCCTTAATCCGGAAAGCAAGGAAAGATACCTCTATTTACAAGAAACCATAACGGAATCATAATAATGCAACAACAAACCCGATGCCAAGGAACACTGGAAAACTCACATACTGGATCAACCCTGGAATCTATGAAGCAACAGTAGATGAAAATGATGCCCCCCATAAGAGGGAATGATATGATGATAGAATATGGAAGCTTTGTGTCTCTCAATGTTGATGCCAAACTGTAACTAAAACTGCTCCATGGGAATGAGTACCATCAAGATTCTGGAACATTAACCATAAAAACATGGCCCTCAAACTGAGATGGATCTGAACCAATGTGGATCAATAACAATAGGCTCTCAATCTGAAGTGTGAATCGATGTGAACCAAAATGTGTCCATCTAAGCAAGATGAGGCCAGAAGAAACAACAGAATTCAGATACAACTCATGCGAGTTGTCACCAAAAATGAAGATGAGATGCAAGAAACCCCCTTAATGGAACTTTATATCAGTTCATTTATTAAAATACCCAATGATTGTAAAAGGAGAGAATGCAAAATAAGAAGAGAAAATGCAAACCTAGTGCATGGAAACAAAAAAAGAGTGCATGCACAAACCAAGGTACACATTTTCCTCCATGATGAAAAATAATCTCAGATCTATGTAGATGAAAAAATCTAAAAAAATGGCTAGCACCACTATGAAGTGCTCAAAACTAGCTTTTTGTCGATATCTCATTTTTCAAAAACGGACATCGTGGCCAAAAGTTATGAATTTTTCAAAAAACTAAATTTAGCCTATAGGAAATGGGTTTTCTAGCCAAAAAAAATTACTTATGATTTAATTTCTGCAAAATTTATTCACAATGAGTGGACAAAAACAAAAACCCAAAAATATTTTGAAGCTAAGAACAAAACCCATAAAATCGTTTTTCCTACAACTAAGTGGAAGTTGGATTTCTAAAGCAAAAATGAAAAACGAATTTAATAAAAAAGTTGTTTGCATCCAACAAAACTTTCATGCCAAAATTGATCCCTCATATCTAGGAAGAATTTTGCAGCACCAAAGCTCTGATACCATGTAGGAGTTTAGGTGAACTCCTCAAACACCCCAGAATCACCTACAAGACAAAATAACTTCCACAAGAGAGAAATGGCAGAAATATCATGCTATCATTAAGATGCAAGGATGCCAAATTGAATATGACATGATTACAAATGTACAAAATGCCTAAATATATAGACATGAGAGAAAACCTAAGATGCATGAGATGTTATCATGTGTCATGATCTAGCAACATGTGACAACATGTGAACCCTATCTAGGAAATGATAAAAAGATAGAGATAAGTTCTAGAAGGACAACTCATCTTCTAGAAGGAATCTTATCTCTTACAAAAAAGGAAGAGGGAATTACCCCATTATTAAATGATTTATCAAATTATGCAACCTAGGACTAAATTATGCAAGACCTAAGTTAACTTATGCAAAGTGTAATTAAATAATTAATTATACCAACAATTTAGAATGTCTATATATTTAGGAGATGGAAAAAGAAATGCAATCTGAATCAATTTTTTTTTAAAAGAATATATTTAGAATCTACAAACAAAATGTCACAAATCACTAGTTCATGTCATCTTCAGATTCCTCATGGTTTAGCAGCTATAGGTGCTTGAAAGTAAAGATTTAGTTAAAAAAAATTAGTTAAATGTCCAGTTTGGCCAAAAATTGTAAACCAGTATTCTGGGATCACCCGATGATATTGAGTAGGGAATGGAAATTTGGATCTAGATTCTATGTCCTTAAACATGAAGATATTTTTTTATAGATTTTATTCGAAGTGAGAGATCAAGATGTTGAGCAACAAGTGCAACAAGGGTAAGACTCCTCAGGTTGGTGAAGGGACTAGGAGGCCATCAAAATTCCCAAAACATAGAGTTACCATAAAGTATTACTTTGGAATTGGCAATGTTTCTAATCCATTAGATCAAGATGGAGCTACATCGTCAACTCTTGAACCAAATATTAATGAAGAAGGCATTTTCAATAACTCAGAAGAGGATGAAAATGCCACAAAAGATGTTCCAGGCCAAAATGAGATAATTGACTTGGATGAAAATGTTGTTGTTGTAGATGATGTTGGTAGCAACAAAAGAAAATACAAATTAAAAATAGAGTGCAAGTGGGAAATATCAAGGGACTTTTAGATTCATTGGGTGTCAAAGTACTGATTCATTGAACTTGTGGAGAATGCAAACAAAGATGAATCTCCAATAGAATTCAATTGTAAGATTCTTAGTTGGAAATGTAAAAGATATAAGAATTTACAGTTAAAGCTTGACACTATAGAAAATTATATCAATAAAGTTTATGAAAAACAAGTCATAGACGGAAAGGAAAAATCAATAGTTAGATGGAAATAAAAGGAAGAATGTATTCATGTTAAGTATTCCCTAGAATATGATGAGCATATGCAAAGAATGGTGAAGCTTGTTGCATGTGGACGTACAATTGAGGCTCAATTTGGAAAATTAATGGCAGGAGCACAATTGGAAAAAAGTGTTCAGGTGGGTGTTGTTTTTCATATTTTGTTCAAAGGGCGTCCTATGATAGACTACCAAGAATATTTTAATTTATTATTTTTTTGGGCGTTCCTAACTTTCCTAGTATACATTGATCAATCAATGCTAGATGGGAATGGGCAAGTTGTCTTGTCGTGTTGGAAAAACAAGATTTAAAGGAGAAAATAAGAGTCAAACTTCATTTCATTATCTTTAGATAAAGTTACTATGGTAGATAATACTTCTTAAGTCTATACGCATGTGTATAATGTACAACATGTCTGCCAACCTCATCTTCTCTATGTTCATAAAATGAAGGATAATTCAACATTAAAAAATCTATTTGAACTAGTTAAGAAATATTTGAATGAAATATGTGGTATGGATGACTTGACAATTGCCAAAAATTTGGTGTGTGTAGGAGTTGATGGAGTTGCAGTAATGCAAGGTCATAGGAGCGGTATTTTCATAAATTTACAAACTACTTGTGCACCATACATGCTTGGCATTGACTGCATGGACCACAAAATGAATTTAGCATTTAGAATTGTAAGCAAGTATCCTACAATATCAAAGGTTGAAATAATAATCGATGAGCTCTATTCATACTTCTACCAAAATCTCAAATATTTTGTAGAATTTCATAAATTTTATGAGGGAATAATAGGAGGAAACAAGCTTCTTAAAGTTGTTGATACCAAATGTATCTCCTTGCATGGACCAACACAACTAGTTCTTTCATAATATCAATCCTTGATTGGAATAATGTACAAAAATTGCAACACAATAGATAAAGCTCCTGACCTCTAACATAGGTTAAGCAATATAAAGACACTCTTAACTTTAGTTGGTCTTCTCCCCATGCTGGAGGAAATGAACAATCTTTTGAAGAAATCCCAAGATAGAACTATGTATATCTATGAATATACCAAACTATGTAGAATGACATGCATGACCCTTGATAATCTATATCTAGATCTAACAAATTATACATCTCAAAGTTCAAATTTTGAAAGTTGGTAGTTAATTACAGATTTGAATCATCCTAAAAATTATTTACAACTAAATGCAAGTAGGTAGTTATGTTTCTTTGCATGTGGATTTGAGATACCAATGCACCATTGTACGATGTTCAAGCGCTCTACTAGAGAAGTACCTATTATAAAGGAAGATTTTAAGGATATTGTTAAATTTGTTAGTGTTAATTTAAAAGAAATTACCAATTCCCTCGAGATGAAATACTTGAATCCATGTCTATTGTGTATCCTCAATTTTGGACTCAAGGAAATCGAGATAGCCCAAGATTTTTTTATCAAAAATTAATTACCTTGGCCAAACTCTTTTTGAAAAGTTTAGAATACAATGGAGAAAAGGGAGGAATTATAAATGAAATTAAGCTTAGAGAACAAGCTAGGAATTTTTCATTAAGTACGATTGACCAGTTTGAGTCCATGGAGAATCCCATGGAAGTAGAATCAATAACAAGGGCTTGGAAAACCTTCGGTCAAAGTAAAATATTGTGTGATTCGTTATTAGAATATTTCAAACTTGCTTATTTATGTCAAACAATGATATTGGGGTTGGTGGAGGATAGAGAGTATTCAGTGCATTGGGATTTTGAAATCAAAGATAAGAAACAAACTAGGCAAGAATTTGGAAAATTGCTTGAGGGTGTTTGCAAATAGCTACAATGTATGAAGTTCTCCTTTTGAAAGGGCACTCACAATCCAGAATTCCATATGTAAAAGAAGAGGGTTGTGCAACACTTCAAATGTTGGTAATGGTTGCAGTGGCACAAATGATAGTGGCATAATGAATAATGATCTTGAGATGCAGTTAACCAAATGTACGCAAGGCGAAGAAAATGAAGACCAGACTCAAATTCAAGAAAACTCTCAATCTCATCATCACAGTGAGGACTAGGACTTGATTTGGAAAATGGAAGTGAATTAGTAGATTTTAGGTATTTATACTACACTTCATGAATCATATTCCAAACTATAGTTGATGATATTTTATATTGTATTCCATGAAATTGTGAACCAGATTGAATACATTAACAAATCATTAATAATTTGATATTTTAATTATGTCATACTGATAAGTTTTACATGTACTTAGTGATTCATCATTCAACTCAATTCTTAATGTTTCCTTGCTAGCAAGGATTTGTGCATAAAACATAAAATTTTTAGTAAAGTAAAATTTTGATTTTTGATTTGATATGTGATTCTACATCAATTTTCAAACTTTATGAGTTATGTTGATCAATGCCTTATCCCTAATAGAGTCAGAAAATGAAATATACTCTTACAGTAGACCAACTCATGGCTTCATCTAACCTCACCACCTTACAATGAGAAACCAAGAAAAGAACAAAAATTATCACACTACATATAAATTCCTATTGCATTCACACAATCTTTGATAAATAACTAAAAGGAATATCAATCCATTCCTTGAATTAGAGCTAACAGTTCAACATCCATAACACATGATGTGATATGACAACTTATAAATAACCCTGTTGAATGAACAAGATAGCTGAGAAGGGGGCTAAAGTAGTTGTATCAAATTAAAACATTAAAACCCTCAATAGTAATCAAATCCACATGCATTCATTAAATACTTAATCTGTTATAATGTTTAAATATGGAAAGTAGATAACATAAACTAAACCAATCAACACCATCCACAAGAGAACACCATATTTATGTGGAAAACCATAGAAGGGAAAAACCACGATAAGGATTAGCTCACATATTTAAGTAATTTCAAAATAGTACAAAGAGGCTCACTACTAGAATAGGACACACTATCCAAAAAGGCTCACAACCCAGACTCACTGTCAGAATAGAAAGAAGAAAAGAAGATATGATGTTACACAAAGAACTCAATCTCAGTGCAACAAAAATTCCACCACAATAGCTCCAACAACACTCACAACCTTCAAGAGATCAAGATACCTCATCTCACTACATTTAGAAATCTTGCATTATAGCTTGCACTGCATTTCAGACTTCTGCACTTAATTTTTCATCATAGCATTCAACTCTATTCCACACCTCATCTTGCATCAATTCACCTTGCATTTATACAATTCGTCCACAACTTGAAAAACATCTTCAAGTCAGCTACACTCACTTTACAAATTCAAAATAGGTTCACACTAAACATTCCCACAGTGGATAGGAATGAAAGTGGACCAATACAAAACTTAATTTGGACCCAAAACAACTCTCACATGCCACACCACACCTTCATCAATACTTAAACATATGATGCAAGAGCATCTAGTGGTGTAAGGACAATCTTGCATCACCCAAAAATAGTTAAATTTCAAATTTCTTAGTTTTTAGATGTTTTTACATTTTTGGATACCCTTTTTATCATAATGAAATTCCCAATTTACAGTTTTTATTTTCTATTCCTAGGTTGAAAGATATTGCAGTTTTAGTTTCCCAGATTTGCACCTGAAAATCTTCTGAGTTAGATTTGAGGCATTTAGAGTTCCTAGAATGGCCTTGAAACTTTTCAAAATTGGCATAGAAATTTTAAGCACATTATTGACTTCGAGACCTTTCCAACGGTTCAAACGGTTTGCGAATCGGAGTCCCGGATCAAAAGTTATGGCCCCGGGAAGTTGGCGCACTTTCTCGAAGATATAATTGCAAATTTTCTTTTGAAATTTAAACTTCAAGTTGTAATTTTTTGGTGCCAAACTGCCTAAACTCAAATTTGAATGTTGTCTTGGCTCCAAACTAAAGAGGAGCTCTATTTATGGGCGGGTTTCTAATTTTTGCGTAACTTTTTGGGGACAAGCTCACATATTGTGAAAGGGTGATTTTGTAGCTTTTTATAACCTGCATGTGTTGTAGAACTTGGGGATTTGAGATCCTCTATATGTAAGAAGCTCCATTTTCTGAATAATAAAATTATTTTCTTATTTGTGGGTTATTTTCTAGGTCTCGGGCTGCGCCCTCATCAAGTGGTATCAGAGCGGGTTTTCTTGAGTGTGTGGACAGATCGCCGATTGTGAGCTAGTTTGCACCAGGACCATGGTTGTGGGTCGAGGTCAAGAAAGATGCCTCCAAGAGTGATGTCTGGTAGGCGTGGTGGTGCTAGAGGTGGTTGAGGCGGCAGAAATGTTGGTGGAAGAGATGCACTGGTAGCCCTCCAAAGACAGATTGATTCATTACAAGAGCAATTGAGAAGAGGGTAAACCTGAGGGAGGAAAGTGAGGATGAAGGAGAGGAAGAAGGTTCAAATGTAGAAGAGGAAGAAGAAGCAATTGATCAAGACCAAATGTGGCTAATAAGGGCCATTTCAAAGATTGGGAAAAGACCCAGAGCAGAAGTCCCCAGTTATTCTGGAATTCTGAACCCGGAAGAGTTGATTGACTAGATCAACGAGCTAGAAGAATATTTTGAGTATGAGGAAATAGAGGACCCAGATCAGGTTAAGTTTGCAGAAATGAAGCTGAAGGGCCATGCTAGTATTTGGTGGAAAGAGATCCAGTTGGAAAGAAATCAAAGAGGAAAAGGAAATATCACTAGATGGGATCACATGGTAGAGAAACTGAAGAAGCAATTCATACCAGTGGAGTATGAGTTAGATCTGTTGAAGAAATTGCAAGGGTTGAAGCAATGAAGCAAATTTGTGAAAGAATATACTGAAGATTTTCACAAGATAATCATCAGAATGGGCCACACAGAGGCTAATAAGGAGAAGGTACCCCGATATCTTAATGGGTTATGACCGAGCATTCAAGAGGAGTTAAGCCTAGTCAAAATAACCACCATTGAGGATGTGTATCAGTTTGCTCTAAAGGTGGAAGAGAAGCTGAACAAAATATTTGATGGCAAGAAAAAAGGACGAGGAGGTCAAAGTGGAAGGGGCAGTGGAAGACCTTCAGGAAGCCGAAATGATGATGAAAAGAAAAGTGAAGATGTGGGTACAAGCCGAAGCCAAAGGAATGACAACTTCTACCACCCTCGTGATCAAAATAGTGGTGATCAAAGAGGTAGAGGATGAGGGAGATATGGACAAGGATCTAGAAGAGGTGGTTTCAAAGGAACGTGTTTCTAATGTGGTGAAGAAGGGCATCAAGCCTATGAATGTCCACAACACCAAGGAAGGGCAGACAAAAGGTCAGAAGGTCATGGAAGGGTTGCGCATGCAGATGATGCTAAAAGGGGAGAAGCCCTAGTGATTAGGAGAGCCCTGGTGACTAAGGAAAAGGAACCAGAATAGTGGAAGAATCTATTTCGCACAAGGTGCAAGTGTGAAGGAAAATGTTGTGATGTCATTATTGATGGTGGGAGCACCGATAATCTGGTGTCAAAAAAGATTCTCACAAAGTTGAAGCTGAAGAGGGAAAGGTACCTGCATCCATATCAAATTGCCTGGTTTCAGAAAGACCACAAAGTTTTGTTCAATGAGCAGTGCCTAGTAAATTCAAGATCGGGAGCTACCATGATGAGTTACTCTGTGATATCATCCCCATGGATGCATGTCACATGTTGTTGGGGAGGTCGTGGCAGTTCGATAGGCGAGCTATATATGATGGCCATGCAAACACTTATTCCTTGACAAAGGATGGGGTTTGTCACAAGTTGAAACCTCTGAAGGAGACCGAAGAAAAGGTATGTAGTAGTGCTAGAATTTGTTATGTAGATGGAAGAAATTTTTAGAAGGTATGAAGCATGAGCATGTGTGTTATGCATTGATTCCTAGAGTGAGTAAGGAGGATAGTGAGAAGGTTCCAGAAGAAGTTTTTGGGATGTTGGATGAGTTTCAGGATATTGTTTCTGATAATGTACCTAAGGGTTTACCACCAATAAGGAAGATCAATCATCAAATTGACTTGATTTTTGGAGCCAGTTTGCCAAATAAGGCAGCTCTCATAGAATGACTCCAGCAAAAAATGAGGAGTTGAATAGACAAGTTCAAGAGTTGTTGAGAAAGGGTTTAATACAAGAGAGTTTGAGTCCATGTGTAGTACCTACAGTAATAGCACCAAAGAAGGATAGGGAGTGGAGGATGTGTACAAACTCCCAAGCCATAAACAAGATAACAATCAAGTACAGATTTCCCCTGCCAAGGATGGATGACCTGATGGACTGTTTGAGTGGAGCTCAGTACTTCACAAAGATTGATCTGAAGAGTGGATATCACCAGATCCAGATTTGAGAGGGAGATGAATGGAAGGCCTTCAAGACCAAAGAGGGCTTGTACGAGTGGTTAGTCATGCCTTTTGGGCTAACCAATGCACCAAGTACATTCATGCGGCTCATGAACGAGGTACTAAAAGAATTTCTAGAAAGTTTTGTTATTGTGTATTTAGATGATATTTTGATTTTTAGTAAGACGTTGGATGAGCATCTGATGCATATTCAGAGAGCCTTTGAGAAGTTAAGAGAAGAGAAACTATTGATTAATCTGAAGAAGTGTAGTTTTGTGAAGAGGAGTTAGTGTACTTGGGGTTTGTTGTCTCAGCAGAAGGTCTCAAGATGGACCCAGAGAAGGTGAAGGCTATTCTAGAATGGCCTACCCCAAGAGAACTACTACCGGTGAGATCTTTCCATGGTTTGGCTAGTTTTTATAGAAAGTTCATTAGAAACTTCAGTAGTATTTGTGGACCCTGGCGAAACAATGAGAGCGGATAGAAAAAAATTCAAGTGGAGCACTTTGGAGCAGCAAAGAGTTTTGAACTATTGAAGCAAAAGGTAACAGAGCAACCTGTTCTAGCCCTCCCAGATTTCAACAAGGTGTTTCAGGTGGATTGTGATGCCATTGGTTGTGCCATTGGAAGTGTTGAGCCAAGAAGGTAAGCCCATTGCCTATTTCAGTTGAAAAGTTAAATGATATCAAGAGAAAGTATTATGTATATGATCAAGAATTTTTATGCAATAGTTCAAGCATTAAAGAAATGGAGACATTATTTGTTGCCGATGGAATTTGTTCTATATCTTGATCATCGGGCCTTGCAGTACCTAAATAGTTAGGGAAAATTAAATCAGAGGCATATGAAATGGGTAGAGTTTTTGCAGAGTTATACCTTTGTTTTGAAACATAGGAGTGGGAAGTCAAATAGGGTTGTAGATGCCTTAAGTAGGAGGCATACATTGATGACAAAGATACAGATTGAAGTGGTTGGGTTCAATGAACTTAAGACACTGTACGCAGAAGATCCTGATTTTGTAAAGACTTGGAAAGCTTGCAAGGAACCTGTTATAGTGGACAAGACAAGGTGGCTCGATTTCATAATCTAGAATGGCATGTTATTTAAGGGAAGTCAATTGTGTATCCCGAGGAGTTCCATGAGGGATAACCTAATAAAGGAGAAGCATAGTGGAGGAATGGCAGGACATTTTGGTCGGGATAAGACCATTACCATTATCAGTGAGCATTATTATTGGCCTCAGTTGTCACAAGATGTGAAGAAGTTTGTACAAAGATGTAGGGTATGTCAGATGGCTAAAGGAGTGAGCCAAAATACAGACTTATATCAGCCCTTACCTATACCAGAGAGGCCATGGGAGGATATAAGTATGGACTTTGTTCTTGGTTTTCCAAGGACATAACGAGGGAATGATTCAGTCTTTGTGGTGGTTGATAAGTTTTCGAAGATGGCACATTTCATTCCATGTCAGAAGACCCATGATGTAGTCCACATCGCTGACTTATTCTTCAAAGAGGTGAGGCTACATGGTCTGCCAAAGATTATTGTTTCAGATCGTGACACCAAATTTGTGGGGTAATTTTGGAGGACCTTGTGGAAGAAGCTGAAGACAGAGTTGAAGTTCAGTTCTGCACACCATCCACAAACAGATGGGCAGACATAGGTTGTTAATAGGAGTCTAGGTAACCTACTAAGATGTTTGGTAGGAGATAAACCCAAGGGATGGGACTTGATCTTACCCAAGGCAGAATTTTCTTACATTAATTCTGTCAACAGAAGCACTGGTAGATCACCGTTCCAGATTGTGTATGGAGGTAGCCCCAGAATAGCTCCAGAATTGAGGAAGATGGACCAAGAGAAGAAAATAAGTGTTGAAGCCAAAGATTTTGCAGAGCACATAAAGAATATACATGAGAAGGTATGAAAACACATTAATAAGATGAATATGCAATATAAGGCTAAGGCAGATCAGAAAAGGAGGAATAAGGAGTTTCAGACTGGCGATGAAGTAATGGTCCACTTGAGGAAAGAAAGGTTTCCCATGGGAACCTACAACAAATTGAAGATGAAGAAATTCGGTCCCTGTAAGATTTTGAAGAAGCATGATTCAAGGAATGCATATGAGGTAGAGTTGCCTGATGGAATCAACATTTCCCTGTGTTCAACATTTCAGATTTGACAAAGTATCATGAAGGTGGAACGAGGAGGAAGCACCCGGCAATAGGCGGTATGGCATTCCAACACCTACTTCAGAAAGGGAGGAGATTGAAGCAATCTTGGATAGTCATGTGGGAACGAGTACCAGAAATAGGCAGTATGAAGAATATCTAGTGAAATGGAGAGGAAGGCCTGTAGAAGATTCATCTTGGCTATCTAAGGTAGTGGTTGACCAGTTGGGCTTTCCTCAACCATCTGAGACGTGATGGGTCACTTCTCAAATTACCATGGGTGTCTGATGTAGGAGCATCTAGTGGTGTAAGGAAATCTTGCATCAACCAAAAATAGTTAAATTTCAAGTTTCTCAGTTTTTGGATGTTTTTACATTTTTGGATACCCTTTTCGTCATAATGAAATTCCCAATTTATGGTTTTTATTTTCTATTCCTAGGTTGAAAGATATTGCAGTTTTAGTTTCCCAAATTTGCACCTGAAAATCTTCCGAGTTAGATTTGAGGCATTTAGATTTCCTAGAATAGCCCCAAAACTTACTAAAATCAGCATAGCATATTTTGAGTACATTATTGACTTTGATACCTTTCCAATTGTTCAAACGGTTCGTGAATCGGAGTCCCGGATCAAAAGTTATGGCCCCGGGAAGTTGGCGCACTTTCTAGAAGATACAATTGCAAATGTTCTTTTGAAATTTGAACTTCAAGTTGTAATTTTTCGGCGCCAAACCACCTAAACTCAAATTTGAATATTGTCTTGGCTCCAAACTAAAGAGGAGCTCTATTTATGGGCGGGTTTCTAATTTTTGGGTAACTTTTTGGGGACAAGCTCGCATATTGCGAAAGGGTGATTCTGTAGCTTTCTGTAACCTGCATGTGTTGTAGAACTTGGGGATTTGAGATCCTCTATATGTAAGAAGCTCCATTTTCTGAATAATAAAATTATTCTCTTGTTTTTGGTTTATTTTCTAAGTCTCAGGCTGTGCCCTCATCAACATCTTCAAATGTAGTGTAAACACCAAGTCGACGTTATCCATGCAAAAACCATTAAAATTTGAATTACACACTTCCTCAAATCCAAACCACATACCACACTTCATCATGATCTAGAATATTCCTCTATCAACCTGAAATCCATCAAACTCCTTTGCAACAATTCATGCCTTTAGAATGTACATAGCTTGTACACTCATACTACATTTCCAAACACTACAACTCTAAAATCCATCTTTCAGAGCACCAAACCATGAATCCTCTTGACATGGACAAGAGATAAACACCATCAAAATACCTTCAAAATCACAAGACATGAAGAGAAACTACAAAAAAATGTAGAGAAAATACATTTCTCCCAGACACCTTTGTAAGCAACACTACAAAACCAGTTCACACATTGGTAAACATAACTTCCTATGACCATCAATCCAGAAGCCAAAATTCTAGATATAGAAACTCTAAACACCTAGAATAAATGTGAAACAAAACTAGAACACCTCTGCAAACTAGAATACCTCTACTACACCATGTTTCCTTGTTTTATCAAATTTCTCAATATCCTCAACATTTAGACCATAAAAAGAAGCTTATTAAAGTAACACCATAGGTCAACATCTAGGAAGTTCTAAGATAAGAACAGGTTTATTTTGAACTTGTGGTTGTTGTGAGGGTGGATAAAGGATAAGAATTAGCTCAGGAGATTGCTTCAAGGGATTTCTAATGTGAATAACCTCAAAAGACTCATCCTTATTGTGATGATCTTTTAGCAAAGGAGAGTTTAAGGTTACCTCATCATTTTCATCAAATGAAGCCACATTACTATTTTTTGAAAGACATGCATCAATTCTATCATTCTCTTGTACCATGATATCTACCCTAGTAGGAGAGTTTTTAGGAGAGGAGAAAACAAGATGTTGATCACATCCCATGGTTAGATTTTGTAAGGTAACTTCATGAAAATTAGGGGAGGAATCAAGAGAAGAACAATTATGATTGATTGGACCCTTTTGTTCAATTAGATGTTTCCAAGTGGGAGAAGCATTAGGAGAGGGAGAAACAAGACTCTCATGACTCTCAATAAGTGTATCTTCTAACACCAAACTATCTTCTTCATAAAGAGGATAGATATTAGGAGAAGAACAAATGTGATTGTCATGTTTATCCATGATTTCATCCTCTTTCACTAAAAAATTCTCATAAGCAAGAGATGAATGGACACTAGGTAGGGTGATATTTATAAATGTGTCTATGATATCATTCTCTTGTGCCATAATATCTTCCAATGTAGGAGATTTTATAGAAGAGGAGGTTTCAACCTTGTCATGATTCTCAATGGGTGTATCTTCTAACACAAAATTACCTTTTTCACAAGTAGGAGAGGTATTGGGAGAAGAGAAACTATTATTATCGTGATCATCTATGCTTGCATCTTCTTCTATATCTCATTCCCACAAGTAGGAGAGATATGAGGGGGTGTGGAATTAAGGAATGTGACAACATTTTCACTCTCTTGCACTAAGAGACCCTCATAACTAGGAAATATATTGGAGGAATGACTAACATGCTAATTGATTATATTTTTCTTTGCAAATTTGGAAAGAAAGATACTAACATCTATGAAAAGTAATCTATCCAACTTATGTAATGCTTGGAGATGTAAACAATCATCTATCAAATCAGATGATTTTCACTACTAAAATAAGTTTTGCAATGAACAAAATATACATGATATGCTTTCATTCCAATTCTTATGTTTACAAATGCACTTGAGATGAAACCAATTTTGAAAAGATTGATAATGATAGTAATTCTGTAAATTGAAACAGTAATCTAAAGACAACAACCAAAAGCACAAATGACAAGATTTTAATGTTGTAAAATGTAGATTCAGACTTCATTCAAGAATAAATTGTCCACGTGTGTGAATGATTACCAATTAGGATTTTTGATAGGTTCAAATAGTGTAAAATAGACAACACAAAATACCTATACAAGGACTAAATCACCCAGGTAGATGAATGAGTCCCAAATTAGGGTTTTTAAACTAGATTTAGCAAATTTTGAGTTGATTTTAAGGTGTTTAGGTTGTATGTTGACTTGACTGTTTGCAATTACATATTTCCAATGAATTTGAATGATACAAAATGCAAAAATGCAACCTATATTCACTTTTCACTAATGCAATATATAGAAGCCCTAAATGCAATTCAACTAATGCAAATCTAATGCAAAGTTAATGCAATCTAGATCTAGGACTACAATGTTCTCCAAATCAGAAATTCAAGGTTCCAAAGGTTGGGTTCACCAAAATGAACAAAGGAAGAATAGGTGTCCACCTTTTAAGAGATGAAACTTAGGACCTATTTCACACTTTAGTTCATTAGGAAACCAAGATCCCTCAACCAAGTGACTCAATTGAAGGATGGAATAGGGGTTTCCTTATGTGATTAGATGTGGGTTCACCATGAAATGAAGCTTCAAAGGAGAAATTAAAACACTTATGCACAAAACCCTAGAAACTTGAAAACATGAAATCGAATTGACAAATAGAATGAAACATAAAAGTACCTGGGGGAGTGGAGAGGCCAAAACAAGGTCTATAAACCCTAGAAATTGTTGTCTCAAATTACATCAAGACTAATACGCCAAGTTGGGTGATTTAGTCCCACTCTAGGGTTTTTAGGGTAGGATTTGGAATTCTTTGAAAGTTGATTAGGATCTATTGAACAATGATCAAAAATGGTAACGATACTATACACCAGGTTGGTCATATGAGTCCTACTATGGGATTTTTTAGTATATTTCTAAATCTTTTGAACCTAGATCTGACACTGTCGAATTCTGTCAAAAGGATATAGCAAGGACTAAATCGCTTGGTTGGGCGAATGAGTCTCATTCACCTAAATCTACAAAATATACATCACAAGAGAGCAAAGAATGTTTTGTGAGTGGATGGGGGGTTTTCCTCAATCAAACCCTGTTTGAGTAATTAAACTTTCAAATGAATTGAAATAATATGAAGGAATGATAAATGAGCAAATGAATGTAACAACTCACCAAACCTTGTTGAATCTTTGGAGTGTAGATTTTCAACTTGTATGAATTGAATTCAACGGATGTAGATTTTGATCATGAGACTTGATATGGCTTTGAATGCTTGAACTTGGATCACAAATTCTACATCAATATGTTAGCTCACAAACACACATGATGCATGAAGACCTTGACATGATGCCTGAATCTTGAATTGATGCTCCAAAATGATTGATATTTACCTCTTGAATGCTCTTGTGAACTCTTGATCTCACAAATTTTCTATTAGGACTTGAACACTTGAAAGTTTAGATCAAACTATGTGAAATAACCTTGTATTTATACTTGTTTATGCCTAATTTCCCAAAATTACAACACTGCAAGCCGACATCAGATCTAGGATAATAAAATCCCACCAAGAATTTAATTTAAAATAGGTCTGGGTTAAAGCAAGACTCATACGCCAGGTTAGGCGTATGATTCCTAGTGGCTTAAACCTAGGACACAAACTTCAAGAAGTGATTTGTTCAATGTAACATTTGAAATCAAGTCTAAAGACCTAGGTGGGATCCATAGGGCCAAAGGGGCGTATGAGTCCCAGATCCCTATATCTGGAACACAACCAAAAACATTAAATTATGATTTTCCATTTGTTAAATGTTGACATTATCCTTAGAAAAATGCATTTAATTAGGCTTATGGATGCAAAATAGGACCAATTTAGGCATAAAGAAGCCAAAAAATTTTACGGATGGCCCAAATAAGTGTGAGAATGTAAAGGGATGCATTTTTCTACACTACATTCTCTTCAAGATGTGGGAATTTCCATAAACTAAGATTCTCCTTAATTACTGATGCACAGGCATCCAAGCAGATTGGCAATCAACATCAACCAAAATCAAGCTTTAGGTTTGAATTTCAGTTTTAGTGTGTTTTGAGGTTTATTTAGCATCTCTTAGCTTTGGAAAAGCTCTTGGTGTGTTCAAATTTGAATAAAATCATTTTTATCAAATCATCATTTTAAGGTTGAGCTACAAGCAGTTTTCAAAAATTATTTCTGGAAAACTAATAAGGATTGGAGTAGAATACTTTGGTAGGGGAATTCTTGGAGGTGGCATGTGAAATACGCAAAAAAATTTAAAGTCATACATTTTTCAGTTTGGGAGATTTTAATGTCAAAAGTTTGTTAAAAATTGTTAGAAAATTATGAAAACTTTAATATCTCATGATTTTGGAAGGCTGGAGTAAAATCCTTTTGCAGGGGTCCATGGGATACCATTCCAAGCTTGCACACTATTTTTTGTGTGAATTAGATAACTTTTATTTTTTCACATGCGAGCACCTGATTTTGCACTTCAAAAGCACCAATTTGATTAATTTTATTTTTGTAAAGGTATTATGGAGGCCATGGAAGTTAAATATCAATTTTTATTTCATATTTAATTGTTTATCTATTGCATAAATTATATGGGGGCATTTGGAACATAAAAGAGGTAAAAAAATAAAGATTTTAGAGCTTTTAAAATTCCAATAAAAATGCCTCTTGAGTAAAGGAAGCATTTGGAGGAGTTTCTGGAAGTTTAAATGCCTCATTTAAGGTTGAATAAACATAGTATATGTAGAGCTATTCTTGGGGGGAGAGTTGGGAGGCCATTCAGGGCAGTAATTGATTATTTTCAATGCATTTTTTTGGGGGTTTTTGAAGATAAACATGGGAAAAATTTTGAGGAAGGTGAAGGAGAAAGATGCCTCTGTAGAGGTATAATTGGGGGTTTTTTGTTGCAGGTTTGAGAAGAACTGGAGAAGAAAAGATAAGGCACTAGTGTGTGAGAGGAAAAGAGAAGGATATGAATTTTATGAAGGTTTGAACAACAACAAAGAGAGCTTGGGGCAGCGAGAAGAAGCTACAAGAAGAGTCATGGTTCATTAATCTTGTGTGCAGAGTTTCGTATTCTCTATGGTGGCATTTCATTTTTCCATTTCATGTAATTGTCATGAGTTGATTTGATGCAATAAAAAAAAATAGAATTAGTTTGTATTTGTTTTGTATTGTGAGTGTTCTTTGTTGTAGGAGAGTTTTCATTGCATTGTGGGTTTTCATGAGAAGTTCGTTTGCATCAACTACTCTAATAATATGAAAAAAGATTATTATGGCTGTGTGTTAGAATATGTTCTAATGATGTATTATGGGTTATCTTTAAATATGCAATCCCAAGTTCTTAATTAAAAAAAATTGTACTAAAACCAACTATTAATGATAATATTTTTTACTAGAATTGACTTTAAAATGGAGGATATGGCTAGTAATCAAGGTGGATGGAATCTTACTAGGTATAAGTGGAATCTAAGATAGAAAAGGGCTAGGATCGTATATTTGTTCAAACTGCTAAGGATTAGTTCTCTTAAGGTTAATGCTAAGGTTGGCTTCAATATACTTGCACGCCATAACTCTTAATTAGACACAAGGATGCCATAATTATCAAAAAAGATAATCCAAGTGGAAGACAAGAGGGGAAAAGCGTGAAGTATGTGTTTTACTCTACATTTCCCCCCACTTTAGTATGAATGAAAATCTATCATGAATCATGAGTGTTAAAATAAATTAAGACAATATAGTAACATGCATTTTTTAAAGGATATAAATTAAATTATAGTTCTTAGTTTTCTTCATTTTTTTCATGAGTTTTTTTTCTAAATTTGTACATATGAGAGAAAATTCATTAGTAGAACCTATTTTATCATGATAATACAAATAAATCATCTTCTCTCACTTAACAAATCCAAAAATAATTGTCACTAAATTTATGAAACAAAAAATTAAGATGGAATCACAGAGTTAGAAAAAGTGTGGCCCACATGAAACCATGAAAAAGGAAATATGAAGGAAATGAGAGCATAAATTTCTAGGGTTTTCAATGATTAGTCACTAAGATGACCCCTTTAATATATAATTTATGTTTATGTTTTTTATTAGAGGTAAAATACAGGTTTTGAAGGGGCCCAGAACCCTTTACAATAGAAGGCAATTGAAACTTAAGAAAACATCATTATGCAAAAATATCCCAACAACAGTGAACCAATAGCAAAAAGTCAGCCAAAAAGGAGGATCCCAACAAGCAGCACTACATGTTATTCAAAATATCCACTGCCTCCATGTTGCTTGCTACAACATTCTGAGCATCATCCAAAATATCAAAAATTTCTTTACCAGAGTCCCCAACCTGAGCTTTAGTTTTGTTCCTTGTCCTAGCACCGGGACCATCCATATTTACCTTAGTAATCAAAAAAATATCTTTCTCCCCACCCTTCCCAGCAACACCCTCCTCCCCCATCAGCTTACCAACAACACCGATCTCTTCAGCATGAGCACTATCTTTATGCTTCTTGGCACTAACCACAGGAGAGATCACACCAATAGAATCCAATTTACCAATAGATTTAGAAGCCTCCCCACCTATCATCATAGTATCCCAAATTTTCTCCATTTTATGCTCAAGGGTGAGGATTCTACCTTCAAGAATCTATTTCATTTTAAAAGTGTCCTCCACCATAGTATCTGCCATAGTGTTTAAGGAATCAAACAATTCATTTATCTGGTTTTGGACAGAGGTCTCTTCAACCTTACTCACCACACCCCTTACTTTGACATTAGTTTTATTGACTTCATGAAAAAACCACTTAAACAGTTTTAAAAAAATAATGGAACTCTCACAAGCAATTCCCAACACATCAAACATCTCTTCTCTATCAATATTAAAAAACCCCTTCCCCAAAGTATCTTCCTCCTCAGAGGAACTACCCTTTTCCTTAACAATAGAGATTTCCTTACCTTTTCCAATAGCAACTAGAGTCTTGATTTTTCAGATGGAGCTCGTAATCTCCTCCACCACAACTTTTATCTTCTTTAGTCTTTATAATTCCACATCATGGGTTTCCACAACAACATCAACAACCCAAAACTTACCTTTACATTGCACATCCAACTTAACACTCAGGGAATCATCAACAAAGAGTCTACCCACAATAGTGAGAGGAGAACCCCTCTCCAATATTTGACTTGTTGTCCTCATAACCCTTTTCTTCCTACTTCCCTCCTCTGGCTCCTTCTTTTGCTTGGTTACAAGGGGCGGTGAGGAAGCCTCTCCATACAATTCAACCTTCTCCTTCACACCCCTACACGGAAAATTAGCAGCCTCCTCATCACTACAAGTCACATAACCCTTTCTAGCACATGGCTCCCCTTTTTTCACCTTTCCCATAGCAGCGGATTGGGGACCCACCTCCATAGAAGCAAGTGAATCAGGAACAAATTCCACACCCCCCTCTGAATCTGACTCTTTTTCCAAAATCAATTTCCTTTTCTTCACTTTTTTGTTGGCCGGTTCCTCTTCAGAAGCAATCACATACTCCTCTATAGCCTTAGGTTGTTTACCCTTTGAGGTAACAATTGGCTTATCCACCTCAAAGGTCTTCACATAATCAAAGATAAGGAGGATTAACCCCACATACAAAATGAGATTTTTAGGGTTTTTCTTATAATCCTTAAGCCCCAAATCCAAAGACATCAGAGGATAATACGGAAAGGAGATCCTCTTCTTATGTTGGAAGTGATTGAGCAAGATGAAGTGGCATGCATTAACCACTGAAAAGTGACCTTACAAGGTTATAAAGTGCATTAACTCTTCAACAACATCTCCACACAAAGCCTTAAGAGAGCTTCTTTGGTAGCCTCCACTCCTAGTTGTCCTCAAATCCTTAGCTTTGCCTCCCTTGAAGAAGATTTGCATTACAGTTTGTGACTCCTTTTTATCTCTAAAAACTTTCATACCATCCATAGCTAGACCAATAATATTAGCTATAAACTCTTCATTGAAATCAAACTTAATACCATATAGCTTCAACATCCTATCATTCCATCCTTTAGAAAATAGCGTTGTAACCTAAGGATTATTGCCATGTAATTTTTCCAGATAGGGAGTTAACCCTCCTTTTTCCAAGACCTGCCACACATCCTTCTTCTTTGTAGCTTCACACGAGGAAGGTTCAGCATGATTTCTATCTCCACCCATATCAACACAATTAACAGAAGGTAACAACTTGAGGGCTCTATACACAATGCAAAGAAAAATCTAGAAGATAAAGCTAAGGAAACCCGAAATCTGTGTGAGAATGAAAATGAAACAAAGGGGATTAATGAACATTGAGTTTCATTCCCTATGACACCCATCCCCCGTACCATTCGCTTGATTCAAATCTGGCTTACCATCCTTTCTCATTATAATCGGCCACATGAAGAAAGACATGCACACCACCAACCATAATGAAAGCTTAAAAAAATTAAAAATGACCATCATAGTTAATAGTTGCAATAGTTTCTATAGGGAGGGGGTCATTCAAACCCCATTCCCTAACCTCTCTAACACCAATATTGCCATATTTTTTTAGGATATGGAACTAGTGTGATCCCCTTAATCTACACAACATGAAATAATATATAATATAAAAACTAATTATTTACTCATGCATAAGATTATCAAGGAGTATCATCCAAGTTGGCCACCTTAATATATGCATGAAAGACCTCGTGAAATGATAGAAATGAGTATGATATGTTACCCCTTAGAGTATGAATGCATTGTGATGAATATAATTTTGAGAGGAGCCCATCTATAAAAAATGGTTGGTCCAAGTAAATGTGTTTATGATAAAGCTTGAATCTCATGTAAACAATGGAAATAAATATTTCCCCACAAAAAAATATTCCAAGCAGGTTGTAAAGTCCTATATAAAAGATATGACAATAAATCATAATTTAACATGTCATGTAAAAGATAAAAATGAAATTAAGATATATGTGTAATAAAATGAGTACATTGTAGGTAGCTCATAATATTAATACAAATATGTCATCTTCAAGGATAATATAATGAAAGGATCATGCTAAAGTAATACATAGGTCTCCAAAGACAATAAGAAAGTATAACACATAATAATTTACCATAAGTGAGAAATTTTATAAATAAAAGTGATATGTGAAAAATATAATTGCACAAAAATAACATGCATTGTAATCAAATGGATGAAACTAAGAATATATAAGTTAAAATAAGAATTAAAGAACATGAATTGTATAAAAAATCAAACAATCTTAAAATACAAAATAATAAGGAGAAATGAGAGTGCAATAAATTTATATTCATAAAATAGGCCAATAGCATAAAACAAAAAAGAAAATAAGCTACATTATTGGTTGATATGATGAGATCTTTCTAAAACTCCATAAATTTGTATAATCCAAAAATAGTATATAAGATACAAAAGATGATCACATGAACCAAAAATCAAAGAGCCATATCCACTCATATCATCATGAACTATTAAAGATGACTTTATATCATCCACATACTAACTATGAATATGGTAATGTATTGTAACCACAATAAATAAGAAAAATGAAGTGGAAGCCTGAAAGAAGAAAAAAATAAAGGATCTTAGCCTATTAAATTTTTTATAATATTCTTCTCTAAGGAGATAGATTTTTTCAAAAACATTAGTAATAAAATCATATGTAGATACTATATTGAAATAAGATAGAGTTGATTTACTATGAAAATTATGAATTTTTACAAAAAAAGAAAAATTGGGTGAGAGATAAAATCCATATTTTACTTTTGTCTCAAGTTGCTTAGGATTGTCATCTTTTTGCACCACTTTATTTTTTTATCTTTTATTAAAGCACTAGCTTTTGATGACATTTGCACTTATTTTTCTTCTTCTTCTTTCTTTACTATGATAAGTTCTAGAATTTTTGTTTTAATCATAATTTTCTCATTCTTTACTGGGTGATAGATATTGAATTTTAAGTATAATTTTTGATGGAATTTTTTTCTTTGGTATCTCTTCATGTAATTTTTTCTTTCCTTTCAAATATTGAATTTATATTTATTTTATTTTGCTTTTTTCTTGTTTATGCATATAGTAAATCATATAATACTTTATCAATTCTCTCACTTGGAATATCTTTTGAAGTATGAATACAAGTACCTATACTAAAATTTTCATGTTCTAAAATAGGTTATAATTATCCCTTGATACTTATATAACCTTTCCTTCATGAATGAACTTAATACATTGATGCAATATAGAAGGTATAGCTTAAAATTATGCAATCCAAAGTCTAAAAAGAAGAAAACTAAATATATCATACGTAAGATAAATATATAAAAAATAGGATCCTCTATTTTAGAAATCCATAAGTGTATGATAGTACAACCAAGTGTTTTTTTCATAACATATTTGTAATACATTAAAAATATTCCAATGTGTATGTTTCTTGTTAAAAATAGTTTGTAAGAAGGTGTTCTTCCATGTAAATGTTAAAATAAGACCCGAAATCTACCATTATTCTTATCATACATGTATGATTGATATTGGAAAAAATATAGAATGATTCATGAATGAAGTAGCTTTTTTATCTTCCTCATGAACATCACACATGATACTACTAAAATAAAGAGTGATTATTAACTTGTAATTTTGACCATAGATATGCATTCCTCAACTGCATCTACATTGTTTTCTTAAACAAGATGTAGGAAATAATTTGTATACATTTATGGATTTTAATTAAGGAGAGCCACAAAGTGATTTCCCCCATCACTGATGCCCTCAAAATGAACCATATTATTATCTATGAGATCTTGAATCTTGCACTCCAAACCAACACACTTTCTTGTATAAGGACCATTAACTCTTTGAAATATGTAATTACCTCTAGCATCATAACATTTATGAATATAAATAGATATATATATAGGATGACTAGGTGAAAATATAATCGTATTTGATCCCAAAATATTTTGCAATACATCATGAAGAAGATTGTACAACTTAGTAAACTTTCTTAGTGTTTTAGGTTTAATAGAAATAACCTTAGAAGTCATTTATGATATAGAAACATTATTACTGGATGGATTAATGTCTTTCTTTTATTGCACATATTACCTTTCTTAAAATAGTTATTTAGTGGGAACCTAGAAGGGTATGATAGTAGGGAAGGACCATGAGAAGATCTATATTTAAGTAAATTAGATTCAAGAAATTTCAATTATTTTTTCTTATATTTTTACATAAATCTACTTACAAAATGATTATTTAGATACACAATCTCTTGAACACTTGGTAATAAACTCGTAATAAATATTATGTATAATTCATATTTGGGAATTTAGATGTGCATCTTTATTAACAAGGATTGAAATCAAATAACATGCATAAATTTACTCATTTAGTCCTCATTTGAATTAGATAAATTTTAAACCAAATTTTAAACCAATATTAATATTGAACTGATGTACAAAATCATTTGCCAAATCCATGAAGGAATAGACAAAACCATGAGGAAGAGAATAATCTACTTAATTATATAATAACTTAAGGTTATAACAAATAATTTAACAAGAATATTATCATCATAAATATAATCCAAACAAGTTACACTAAATTCTCTTAAAATATTCATGGGGTATCTTTGTACTATTGTACATCTCAAAGAGGGGCCACAAAACATAATGGAAATGGAGAGACACATCTCATATATAAAATTAGATTATGTTTTATTTGAATTGTGATGTCCCTTTTATTACTAGGGGTAATTATCAACCTTAATTTCCATCTCATCAAGTCTTTTAAAGATGGTATTTATGTTGGAAGGATGAACATTAAGAGTAATGATGGGAATAGGAATGTAGGTGGTAATAGACAATTTAATAGGTGTAGTGTAAGTTAGTTGGGGAATGGTGAGGACAGTAGAATGCCAACATTAGAGGCGGGGACAATGGTGGTAAGTGAAACATGATAATTTGAAACAATAATAATGCTAGAAGTGGTGGGATCTATAGAAAGTGAATGAGAGATTGGCATAGAAAATGTAATAAAAGGCTTGTCAAGATGACAAAAGAGAAACACCATTTAAAGAGTTTAATGAGTTCAAACTTTGATCTATACCCCTTTAATATTTTCATTCCACAAGACTTAGTCATTGTCAATTTATGAAATATATCAATTAAACCTCTTTTTTTGTTAAAATGAAAAGAATTGAATGTAGATGTGTCTTTGATAAGAGATATTATTAGTTCTTAACTACTCTAACAATATGTAAAACAATACTCGTGAGTGTGTATTATAGAATATTTAATGATACCTTAGAAATTATTTTTAAATTGACATTCTAAAATATTCAATTAAAAAATTCACATTAAAATCACCTGATTAAAAACATATTTAAAACTAAGATCACCTGAAAATTAAAAATAATAATAATAAAAATATAGAAAACTATAATAAGATTAAAAGAAGTTGACATAAAAATGAATCCAAAATCATTAAAAGAGATTCATAAAGGTAAAAGGAAGTGTGAACTTTAATCAATTTGAATATTATAACTTAAATTAAATACTAAGATGACATACTTATCAAGTAAACTCTAAAAAGTAGCAACATTAAAGAGTAGTGGGAAACTCCACTTTAACCAATCAAATATATCCTTCCTTTTTTCCAAGGGACAACACTCATAGTCATCCTTCAACTTTAGAATAAAAAAGTACATTAAAACATTTTGTAATTTCTCTTACTTTTATGTAAATATCTAATCCTTCACTTGGGTATGTTGTGAAAAGGGAGACAATATTAGAGGAAAAGAACAAAATTATTCAAAGTGCGTTAAATCTCTTCTATGAAATAGTTAAGACTTTTGGAATTTCTTCCTTTTTCCATGTTGTTGGCTACTATTCTATTTTCTTGTTTAATTAAAAAGGTTGTGTGAGATTATATCATGATTAGAGATTTAATTTCAAACTTAGCAGCAAACAAAAGTTGGCCAACTTTAGAGCTATTGTTGGTGTTTGTAATTTTCAAGGGAAAAAAAATGAATGTTGGTGTAGAGATTAAATTGGATTCAGTGTATTTGTAATTATTTATTTTTAAGTATTTATAATTTTGAAGGAAAAAATAAAGTTGATATAGTTAAATAATTTATTCAGAGTGAAAAGATTGTAAAAAAGATAGGATATACATAAATTTAAGTTATCTTATTGTGTAATCTTATAAAAAGAGTAGAGTATTTTTTACAAAATTATTTAGTCTTAAAAATCAAGAATATGATGTATAATACCTTAGTAGAAATGATATAATTACATCACATACACAATATTTCTACAATTTATGTACGTGATTGGTAATGCTTATAAGTAAAAAATGTATAATTTTTTTTGTAGTATTTCAAATCATACTCAACGATCCATCATCAAGATGAGAAAAGTTATGATAGGATTGTAGACTTGGCTTAATAAATAGATAGGGAAACACTAGGGGAAAAGAAGGGAACACGAATTATGAAGAGTCAAAATCATCAAAAAGTGAAGAAAATAAAAATAATAATTATGCTATTGACTAATATTTTATTATAAAAATAATAATACAATAAAAGAGACAAGACTATAACCAAATTGGTTAAGGAGTTCTAAATATGAAGAAAATAATCATAAAATATTTTCATAATTATAATATTGAAAACAAAAACAAATTAGTTAAAGTATTATTGTAGAATGAAAATTAATAGACTAATATAAAGTATTATAATCACAAAATAATATAAATTATAATATTATAATAATCTTCACACAAAAATGAAAGTACAATAAATATTATAATCACAATAAAATAGATTTATTATAATACTATTATCATAGTAATCTACAATATAATTAAAAAAAGAGAGGAAAGGTAATAATAAAATATTATGGACACAATATAGATTTTATAAAATAAGAATGTAGACATATATAAAATAGTATGACACCAAAGAACTAGACACAATATCTAAAATTGAGATAAATCATTAGCAATAAAGAATTCTTAAAAACTAGCAAATGGCTAAACACTCAAAAAAATTAAAAGTATTAAAAATAATAAGAAAAATTAATGTTGAATAATAAAATGCTATAATAATAAGTATAAATATAAAAAAAGTACAACAAAGAAGTAAACTAGTGTTAATAATATTATCACTATCAAAACAAGAGAAATATAATTAGTAATGTAAGTAATGAAAAATATTTTTAAAAAGAGATACAAAACAAATAACAAATAAATAAAAAAATGCTAGAGAAAATATGAATAATAAAAAATAGGAAAACCAAAAGACAATGGAAATAGATAAACATAAAGATAATAAAAAATGATAACAACAAATGAATTCCTAAAGAGAAAATTAGCAAACAAAATAACTTAGAGAAAGGTGGAAGATATAAGCAAAGGAAGGGGAAGGAAGGAGAAGAAATAAAGAGGATAATGGAATAAACATACGAAAGGGGGACACCAGAAAAATGAAAGCTAAGAAAGATGATAAATAACTTAAATATGAAAAATTAAAAAATACTAGACAAGAGAAGGAAGAAGAGAGAGCAATCAAGAAGGGGTGGATGAAGAATTTCAACAATAGTTGTAAAGAGAAGCTCAAGCCACATCCATCATCTCATTTGGAGTTGATAGGGTGTTTATCTATTTATAACATATATTTAAATTTCTTTTAAAATTATTATCTTCTTTGATAAGGATTTGAGTAGCCTCTAAGTAGATTTGATGTTTGTTAGGATTAGTTTGTTATTCACTTGAAATCCTACGTCTAATGTTATTTTCTCCAAAAACCTTCCATAGGGTGTAACTTTTAATCTAGAGCTTCATTTTAATGATTTGAATGCATTAAACCAATTAAAGATCAATTTGGGCATCGCTAAAACCTTTAAAAACCCATCAAAAAGTGAGAATATGAGTCCAAAGTTTTTGTAAGGAAGTTGTAGGTAGCGAAACAACATCCTATACTAATCTTGAGAGGAGAATAATGCAAAACTTTTACAAATTTTTAACAGTTACAAAAACTTAAATGGAAATAAACATAAATATCGTGCATACCACAACACAATTATTTACGTGGGAAAAACCATTTCAGAAGAAAAACCCCACACTCCAAAATGTTGGGAATAGGATGCCATTTAATTGCAATCCTAAACATATTTCATGTATCTCCTAAGTCTTTGGAAAGTGTTCCCCAACACTAGGATTAGAAAGAGATTCAATTCAAATGAAATGAAGATGTAAATTGACATTTTTTTATTATTCCTAAATGATAGGAACAAGTGAGGATGTCCAAGAAGAGCTCCTACAAAATAGGAGCACATGGGGCACCCACATAGAAGGTGGAACCCACCTTGCTTCAGTTAACTACTTGGATGATTGATAACACTTCAATAATGCATGTTTTAGATCCTACAAGTTAGGGATTGATATTTACATGAGTGGAGTTTAGTTTAGTTGAGTTCTGTTTAGTTCAGTTCAGTATTAATTTAGTTCAATTTAGTATCAATTCAATTTAGTTTAGTATCAATTCAGTTTAGTTCAGTTTAGTTTAGTTTAGTTCATTTTAGTTCAGTTCAGTTATGGTTTAGTTATCTTTAGTTGCATGTAGTTAGTTTGAGTTGAATGCTAGTTGACTTCTGTACACTTGAGTTGCATGACTAATGACTTCAGTTGCATGACTAATAATAGGTGGATAGATTCAGTTAAGTGGGGATGATCAATCATGAATAATGTTTGCATGAATTGGTGGAGAGATATGTTTTAGTTAACTAAGATTAACTTGGGACCACCTTGGGTTCCCAAGTTGGCATCTTTCAATTAACACCTTTTGCATGAGAAGATATTTACATGGCTCAGTTAAGTGGGCCTATTCTTGGGTGCCAACTCTAAGGTGATGCTTGCAAGATATTTTCTTGACCAACAATTAGTTAAGTGTTTAGTTTGAGGCATCTAAATTGAGGAGACTTTGGTTTTGACTTCATGTTACATTGTGGAACTCTACTTGCACAATCTAGGCATGGTTTTTTGTGAGGAGCTTTATGCTCTTGTATTTGATAACTCTTATGAGTTTACATGCTCATTAATTGTCTATTTATTGCAGCAATTACATCAGAGCAAGATTGTAGGTTAGCAGGTTGAGCTTGTGCATGTGTGAGGGTTTGAAGCATGGCATGGGATATGTGGATTCATGCTTGGTCACATGGAATGCATGGATAGCTTGTGCTGCAAAAAGTGTATGAGAGTTTATTTCAGGTTGTGAAGAAGGATTGTTGAAGGCAAGGAAGCATATCAATCAAGGATTGATATAGTATTATTGTAATCTTTTTCTAAGGTTAAATAATAAGAGCACTATTGATTCTGGTGGAGTTTTTTCCCGAAAGGGTTTCTCCACGTATATGTTGTGTCACTTCTATTTTCTTGTCTCATTCTTCTACAATCTTCTATATCTTTCTACAATTGGTAAAATTGATCTAAACAAATAATCATACAAAAAGAATTGTGACAAAGAACACTTAATTAAATCTACAATCACATAGGCTTACAAGTTTTAAGCTACAATTTCACCTTTGTTTCAACATTTGGTATCAGAGCTAACAGTTGGGTACAGTTTGGGACACCTTTCTCTTAAAAGTTTAAAGGTTTTTTTGGCTGTAGTGGGAGCTTGTACTATTGTGTTATTAAAGATTTGTAAAAGAAGTTTGTTTTATCTTCTTGGTTTAGAGATTATGGTTTTCTTGACCTTTTGGGAGTTGTGTCATTTACAATGGATTCTTTGATTGAGTTGAGGCCATGGATGATATTCATTTAGGAGATGGTTATCATGATGTCATGGATAGCTTGGTTACATGTTTCAGTGGGAGCTTTTGATAGTGATGGTTTGATGTTTATCTTGTTGCCATGTATAGCTCGGTATCACAGTTCAGTGGGAGCTTTGGTAGAATATGGTTATCTTCATGTAATTTGAAGAGGTTTTAACATCTTGTTTCATGGAGGACCCTTAGAGACTTTGGTAAAGGTGTTATTGTTCTTCCTTTGGAGAGGATGTAGTTATTTTTGGTTTTGAGTATTAATCATTTTCTTGGAGCTTCATGATTATGCAGGTTGCATTTGAAGTTGGCATGGATTGATTGGTGGGTGCTCATGGATACTAGAGAGACTTGGGTTAGGCTGGATATTTCTTATGTTAAGAGATATGTGTTGAAATGGTTACTTGTTATAAAAAAAAATTAACAGTAAAGACCAAGGATCCTACAACTAGAAATGGATGTGAGTCCATCATTGACTTGATGAGAAGGTTGTCTTTATTGAAAGCCTATATTGCTTGGTGTTGTATGCACAAGACAATCTTGTATCCCACTCTTGGTATACTCGGTAGGTAAATGATCTAAGAGGTGTTTCCCACCTGATTATTAGATACATTATTTATATGTATCTTGTCTTCTCTTATGAATTAGTCTTGAAAATTGAGTTCTGAGGGATTATTGAGAAGTAGATGCATGATTTTATGTATTTCCATTATTCTCCTTGCAATCTTCAACTTGAGTTAGTTCTGAGGATTTGGGTAGGAGAGGTATGGGAGATAGCTAATGGCTTTGGGAATATTCTGTTTTGTTTTGGGAATGTTTGGCTAAGTTTGATCTACTTTTTGTAAGAGGTTTACATCTAAGTTCTACCATGTTTCATTATAAGTTGAATGGTTAGATGTTGATATCATTTTAGTTTGGGAGTGTTGAAGGAGATCTTAATTTATATATTTTGGCACATGTTAGTGTGGTATAAGAACATGGTTTGATTTGCAAGTTCTCTCTTTGTGGGAATATTATCTTCTTCTCAAAGGTTCTTGTGCTATGAGAGATGTATTTTGCATGATTCTTTGACACTATGATAGAGGAGTTAGCCACATCCTCTATGTGAAGTGCTATAGGACTTGTTAATTTTGTGATCTTGTTTTCATATTTGACATTACCTATGTAGTGGGAGTTCCAGAAGGTACATATGTGTTTTGTATGAGAGGGGAACCTCTCTTGGACTGGTTACACTTTACTACAGTGAGTTACTTTAGAGGTTTTTTATCGCATGTCTATGTGTGTTATTACCTTAAAGTATTATTTTGCAAGATGGTGGATATACAAGGACTTGTTTGCAGATTTGGGTTGTTATGTTGATAGCATGAAGTTCTACCTATGATAGTTTGGTTACAGAGACTTGGGAAAGGTATTGATTGAGAAAGTTGACACTTTGATCAATGTTGTAGATAAGTTCTCTTGGTGCAGGAAGGACATTCGCCTTGAGTCTTGTACTTGATTATAATAATGATTCCTTGTTTAGAATAATTGCAATGTATAATGTCAAGTGGGAGAATGTTGGGAATAGGATGCCATCTAATTACAATCCTAAACATATTTCATTTATCTTCTAAGTCCTTGGAAAGTGTTCCCCAACACTAGGATTAGAAAGAGATTAAATTTGAATGAAATAAACACGTAAATTGAATTTTTTTATTATTCCTAAATGATAGGAACATGTGGGGACGTCCAAGAACAACTCCTATAAAATAGGAGCACATGGGGTGCCCACATGGAAGGTGGAACCCACCTTCCTTCAATTAACTATTTGGAGGATTGATAACACTTCAATAATGTATGTTTTAGATCCCACAAGTTAGGGATTGATATTTATATGAGTGGAGTTCAGTTTAGTTTAGTTCAGTTATGGTTCAGTTATCTTCAATTGCATGTAGTTAGTTTGAGTTGAATGCTAGTTGACTTCAGTTGACTTGAGTTGGATGAATAATGACTTCAATTGAATGACAAATAAAAGGTGGATACATTTAGTTAACTAGGGATGATCAATCATGCATAATGTGTGTGTGAATTGGTGGAGAGATATGTTTCAGTTAACTAAGACTGACTTGGGACTACCTTGGGCACCCAAGTTGGAATCTTTCAATTAACACCTTTTGCATCAGAAGATATTTACAAGGCTCGGTTAAGTGGGCCCATTCTTGGGCACCAAATTTGAGGTGATGGTTGCAAGATATTTTCTTGACCAATGATCAGTTGAGTGTTTAGTTTGGGGCACCTAAATTGAGGAGAGTTTGGTTTTTACTTCATGTTATAGTGTGGAACTATACTTACACAATCTAGGCGTGGTTTTTTGTGAGGAGCTTTATGCTTTTGTATTTGATAACTCTTATGAGTTTACATGCTCATTAATTTTCTATTTATTGTAGCAATTGCATCAGAGCAGGATTGCAGGTTAGTACGTTGAGCTTGTGCATGTGTGAGGGTTTGAAGCATGGCATGGGATGTGTGGATTCATGTTTGGTCACATGGAATGCATGGATAGCTTGTGTTGTAGAAAGTGTATGAGAGTTTATAGCAAGTTGTGAAGAAGGATTGTTGAAGGAAAGGAAGCATATCAATCAAGGATTGATACAACACTATTGTAATATTGTTCTAAGGTTAAATAATACAAGCACTATTGATTATGGTCGAGTTTTTTCCTGAAAGGATTTCTCCACGTAAAATTGATCTAAACAAATAATCATACACAAAGAATTGTGACAAAGAACACTTAATTAAATCTACAGTCACGTAGGTTTACAATTTTTAAGCTACAATTTCACCTTCATTTTCAACACAAAAGTCACCCAATATATTATTCAGAATTCATAAAGATTAAAATATACTTGTAGAGCAAGCTTCTCATGAGAGTATCACCACTCAGATATCGAAAGGAAACATGAGAACCATCAGATCCTCAAAATACATCACAATACACAGCCATAATACAAATCCCTCATAAAATATGGTTTCCTTCTAGGGCAAGTCAAGCTAATATAATATCAACCATTAGATATGAGACATAATGATGAGCAGTCCAAATTTAAACAATAATAAAATATAAATAAATTTTTCCTTTCGAGGCACTACCCTCGAGCCCTCGCTAGGGCACACTTCCCCTGGACCCCAACTGGGGGGATAATCCCCCTGGATCCCTCATGGGAAGGGATTCCCCCCCACGCCCCCCCCCCACCTCAATCATTTTCAAATGAACAACACCTTATGTATTAACACTACCTTATTGCAAGGTTGAGAAACATTTTCTCAACAAATCTCCCCCTTGTTGAACACCTTTCAAGGACAACATAAGGGTATCATCATCATCTCTTAATTGCTAGGGACCAAAAGGCCCATAGTCTCTGAACACCATCTGAACTTCTATGTGCTCACATGCCAAGTTAAAGAATCAACAACAATATCAAAGTCTCTACCTTAACTAGCTTTACCTTGCCATCTTCAACCATATCTCTAAAAAAATGACATTGTACATCAATGTACTTGGTCCTGGCATGAAATGTTGGCTTCCTGGCTAGACATATCACACTTTGATTGTCGCAATAAATTTTCACTACACATTGTTTTATTCCAATATTTGAACATAGTCTCTTACACCAAATGGCTTCTTTACAAGCATGAGTAGCTTCCATATACTCTACTTCGATAGTGGATAAAGCAAACACAACCTATCACTTACTCATCCAACTAATTGCACCACCAAATAAAGTAAACACATAAGTGTTGGTGGATCTTCTGCTATCAACATCACCTGCCTAGTCTGAATCCATATAACCATGAATATCAAGGGAAATCTTGTCTTCAGTCATATTACTATGATAACATAAGGAATAATCCAAGGTACGTCACAAATATTTGAAGACTCTTATAACTGCATCCCAATGAACTCTACCAGGATTAGACATATATCTAGAAAGAACTCCCACTGCTTGGGAAATGTACAGTCTAGTACAAACCATAGCATACATCAAACTTCCAACTGCACTTTGGTAAGGCGCTTTTCTCATGTCTTCCATCTCTGATGGAGATGTTGGACAATCTGAAATAGATAACTTTGTTCCAACTAAAATATGAACACATAATGGTCTACAAGCTTGCATATCAAACCTTTCTAAAATTGAATTTGCATACTTAATTTGGCCAAGCCATAGCTTTATATTCACTCTATATTTTTTAATTTCCATCCCAAGAATGTGTTTAGCTGCACCAAGATCTTTCATTTCAAATTTAGGAGCAAGTTGAAATTTCAGTTCTAAAATCATACCTTTCCCTCTACCAATAAATAAGATATCATCAACATATAATGCAATAAACAAGAAACGATCATCATCAGTTTTATAATAAACACAATGATCTGATTTTGAATGCTCAAATCCCAAATTCAACACATATGTATCAAATTTTTGATACCACATCTTATGACTTCAATTTAAGCCATACAAATATTTTTTCAATTTGCAAACCAATTTACTTTTACCTTTTACCATGTAGTGCTCTGGCTATGTCATATAAATATCCTCCTCTAAGTCACCATGATGGAAAGCAGTTTTCACATCCATTTTCTCTAAATCATAGGCAGCAACAATAGAAAGAAAAAATCTAATGGATACCATTTTTGCAACATTAGAAAATATCTCACCATAATCAACACCCTCTTGACTTGAGAGTAAATTTTTGCAACCAACCTTGCTTTATATTTCTTAATACTTCCATTTGAACCAATCTTTTTCTTGAACGCCCATTTGCAACCAACAATTTTTTCGCCCTTCAGGAAATGGTACAAGATCCCATGTATCATTATTTTTCCAAGTTGCCATTTCTTCATCCATAGAAATCTTCTAGGATTTTGCATTATTCATACCTAATGCCTCTTCTACTGATCAAGGTTCATCCATGTTAGTATTCAAAGCAAAAATACATCTCCAATCATTAGGTGAATACTTTTTAGGTGGTTTTATGTGCCTTGTAGACCTATGAACAAGTTGAGTTGGAGGTTCTTCCTCGTCTTCTGAAGATTCAAAGCTAGATGATCTCTCCTCAACTTCTTGTCTATCCATGGGCCTTGATTAAACTTTCTCATGTGTAGAAGGAAATTGAATCACATCTTCCTTTTTACTTTGTTCCAACTAAAATGTAAAAAAAGAAGTCTTAGTTTCTCTAAAAATAACACTTCTACTATGTATTACATTTTGTGCATCAAGATCCCAAAGCTTGTATCCTTTCACACCATAATTATATCCGATAAAGATACATTTCACAATCTTGTTCTCCAACTTTGTTCACTTCTCCTTTGGAACATGTGCATATGCCTAACAACCAAAAACTCTAAGATTTCTTAATAAAGGCTTGCATCCCGACCATACAAAGCTCTATAGGTGTCTTATCAACAAGAGCTGATGTAGGAGACCTATTGATTAGCTAACAAGTAGTGGGAATAGCTTCAACCCAAAACCTTTATTCTGGATCAACACCACTCAACATACTATTGTCCTTCTCCATCAATGTCATGTTCATTCTTTCTGCAACTCCATTCTGTTGTGGAGAATATGGAGTTGTCTTTTGTCTATGAATACTGTAGACACGTAAAATATACCGATTGACATTGTGCATCTAATCTCGACCTACTAACATCGTTTCATCCTGAATCATCCGTCGGTCTAACCATTTAATCAAATCCCCTTATCTAACTAAATTCATCAATATTCCTCTCTTAATTAAATAAATCATTTTATCTAATTAAGTCACTCTCTTTTGTTAATTAAATCAATCATCTGATCTAATTATCCCTATTTAATTAAATAATTAATTTTATTTGATTAAATCTCCAAAGTCTATCTATTAAATTAAATAAATTAAAACCTTATTTGATTTAATCTAACACCATCTCTTTTAATTAAATAAATAAAAATCCTTATTTAATTATTCTCTTATCATATTCCTCTCTTATTTGATTTAAATAAATCCATAAATTTGAGTCAAATAGGTCACATCATCTAACCTCCTATTAAATTAATTGACCCTTGATTAATTTAATTCTAATTCATGTCCCATCCTCTAGATTTTGCAAGTTGCACATGAAAATAGATTTAATTCATTTATTAAATCTCTATTTTCCTCACAAGGCATCCTTTGGAATATTCTCCAAGTTTGAATTCAAAAATTCCAAGTGGACATGTACATCCAACAAGGAAATAACTCCATCTTACATGTCCTTTTCCTTGAGCCAGGTGGCATTTATTGCATTTTCCCTTCCCTCTTCCGAGTCATTTCAACAAATTTGAAATTCAAAAATATGCATTTATTGGCACAATCCTCAAAACTTACACATCCTCCATGCACTCATGGATTGACAAGTGGCATCTTGCCATTGGATGAATGTTAGTCCCACATTGCTCAAATTTGGACATTCATCCATCTTGACATTCTATAAATAAAAATCTCATATCCTCATTTTATCATCCATAAATTATGCAAAGTTATTATGCTAAAATATTTAGCCATTTCCATCAAATATCATTGAATCATAGCTAGGTTATGTAGGTTTTTTAGCTTGGAAGCATTCATCCTTCATCAACAAAGCAGATCACTCATCAACATATCTTCAACATATCAATCTTGCATCATAGGAATTGGGAAAGGGCCAATTTTTACATCAAATTGGCACCAATTCCCCCATGGGATCATGAGTTTGCAAATTTAAATTAGGATTCAATCTATTTTTCTATTTTCATTGTGTTCATTGTTTATTTTCCTAATTTGAGTTTTGTAAATGGATTTCATGGGGAATCCTTGTTCTTGCTTGCAATCTCTAACTTAATGTGTTTGTTCTCATTGTTTTTCAGGTATTTGGATTGGGGTCACACAAATACAATAATATTTATAGAATCTATCAAAATCATTAGAGAAAAATTCATCGCCATTATCAATGTTTATGTAATAGATTTTCCACCTTACTTTGCTTTATGCCTTTCTAGAGATTTCACAGCAAAATTAGGATGCTACCTATCCTCTTATTGGTCATATTTGTTTTTAGAATGAGATATAGTACCAAAGTCACAATTAAATCTGAGTTGTTGGCCAATGATCATATTGAGCCATATGTTCCTAATCCTATCAATGCAAATCTTGTATTTCATGAGAAGAATCAAATAGACCAGCTTGGTGTCCAAGATCCTGACAATCTTGTTGAGGGTATTCCCAATTTGGTTTTAGATGAGTGAGCAACCAAGAATCATGAGATTGATACTTTTGAACATATTGAGCAAGTAGACTTGGGCATTTACATGATTCAAGAGCAAGGCCTTGTTCCAAATCTGATAAAGGATGAAAAGGTGTAGGAGAGACAACAATCCAATGAGCTATGGAGTTTGTATTTTGATGGTTCAAGGATCAAGGTTGGTGTTGGTGGAGGTGCTATGCTAGTTTCTCCAAGTGGTGAGAGGTATTATTAAACCTGTTGTTTTGCTTTCAGTTGTTCTAATAACACTGGTGAGTATGAAGAACTAGTTCATGGTTTAGAATGAGCTAGAAAGAGAAATGTAAAGTGCCTTTAGGTGTTTGGGGATAGTGAATTAGTGGTCAATCAAGTAAGGAATATCAATGCCACTAAAAATGACTTGTTCAAGTTGTTAAACATAGAGTTTTGTAGTTGAGCATAGTTTTATAATTTTAATACAACAGGTTTTTTTAGCTTTTTTTAGTTATTGCACAGATTCCTTCTATTATTCAATAAAAATTAGGTGTTTACCTTCTCTTTTTCAAGTGTTGTGTCTCTTACAAATGATCTTGATGAAAATTTGATGAGTTTTAGTATAAAAACCTTTAAATTTATGTCCCATTCATGGTTGCATGTATACAAAAGCAATTAATCATCACAGGTCATAGATTGTGTCATTGATTTGTCTTATCTTACAAGTTGTGAAAACATTGTTTTCCTTCAAAGAAGATAGATTTCTCAAGCATTTTTATGAAGTTTTTATGTGATTAGATTTCCCAAATTGAGCTGTGTAAACAAATCTTTTGAGAAGTAGTTGTGAATCAAGCTGCATGTTAGCTACATTTTGGTGCATCGCCTCCTAAAATTAGCTTTTACCTTTTATCAGCTATCCTTCTTCCTTTTTCCCACAAAATTCATTAGTTTCTAGGAGCTCTAAAGGGGAACCAACCCATAATCTAGATATTCATCTTCATCATGAGCAACCCATAGGCTCAAAGATGTTTCCATGTTTCACAGGATTTTTGAGCCTTCAAGCTTAGCATCTGGGTGCAATCCTTCATGACAACAGTTTTTGGCACGTCCAGTGGGACTGTGAGCTGATTTTTAGTCCACATCAAGATCCTTTTTGCTACTATTTTTGGTATGAACAATAGTATTTCTAGCCTTTTAACATGAGAAATCATACTTGGTGACTCCATTCTCTAATTTTAAAGCAAATCTAGTACCAAACAACACATGAGAAGGATACAAACAAGAAGAAGCTCTTCTCCTTTTGAGTATTTGTAGCTTTCACTGTTGAGAAATAGTGCCTCAAATATACTGGCATTCAAGTTAAGTTACATTGATTTGACAACAAGAAGTCAACGAGACCATGGGATGACTCTCCTCGACATCTTGATTACTTGGTGTATTTGAATTGTTGCATTGGCGGTAAAGCTTCATCGACAAGACAAGTCAATATTGAATGGAGTCTCTTGACGGTCCCTTCAACATTCTAACAACTGTCAAGAAGCTACGTCGGGCTGACATTTCATTTTCGTAGGGAGTCTCTAAGATGTTAACTCGATAACCCAATGTGAGGATTTGTATCTTTGTAGAAGTGACAATACATTATCACTAAGCCATAAGTAATAGTCCCCTCAATGTGCCAATGGAATGGGACCCGCGGTGTACTGATAAGATGGAACCGATTGACATGGAGGATAAATGTTAGCTATGTGGTGATGTGGATGAATAGAGTACACGGTGATCACCACAGTCAATGCTATATTGATGAGACCTCTCTGTTTCGGTGGGAGGTGTTAAACCATCTCCTCAACATCCCAATGGGATGGAGTAGTAAGTGACAGACTTGTATCGGGGTGACATTGACTATTCAGAGAGACATTGTCATGTGTCTCTTCGACACTCCAATGACTAAATGAATTGGTGAGTAGTATGCTTGTCGAAGTGACACTGAAATTTTGACAAGAGACTTTCTCTAGTTTCTTTGATGGTATGATACACTTTGAACGGTGGAAGGTAATAATAGTTACATTTGGTTAGTTACTATTCAATTCCTAATGGAGTTGTAATGACATGTTCTTGGTAATGGTTGGAATCTGTAATGTGAATACCATAGTGCATGGTATGCATTGTAATAGAGAGGAGTGACAAAGTTTTGAGAGGAGTTATGCTACCGGAATATCTCCAGATAGAATTAGATGTAAATCTCCTATAAAGGCTTAGAGCCTGTAATTGTATCTGTAACTGTATTTTGTTGTTGAATAATACAATGGTGATTTGGGCTTCTAGAGTGTGGGGTTTTTTACCCATAAGGGTTTTCCCCATGTAAATCTATGTTTTTATGTTTTTTGTTCTGTATTTCATGTTTAATGGTTCTGATTGATTGAATCTATTTAATGTTGTTGTTGGAACTGGTTAAATTTGCATGAGCTTTTCTCAAAAGGGTTAATATGGGAAATGAACTATGTCTGATTCCACTTTGTGGCATAGTAGTATGTGTTTTTTGATGCAATCTAAAGTAATAAAATTTAGCGAAGGCACCTACTACTATCAGATGCTCTCTCTGAGATGAATAAATTTCCCTACAAGTGGTATCAGAGCCATCATTTTGGGATTTCCTTATTCCTAGTGTTTCTAATTCTGAGTATTCCTCCGGTGAAGATTTCTTAATTTGGAAAGCTTGAGGAAATCTAAAGGAATCGACTCATGAATTGATCCTTTGGTGTGTAGAAGTTCTTTCTCTTTTGTTTGAGTTTCAAGAGAAGACACGTAGCATGAAGGATGGTGAAGATGGAGAAACTGGAGCTAGTCATATTGAAATGTTTTGGTCTAAAGCTTGTAGTTGGCAGTGATATAATCCCAATGCATGGGGTGGAATATTTTTCTTTTTGGTTGTGTTGCAGGAAAGATTCCATATTGGGTGTCTGTGTGAGAGGATACTTGATAATATGGAGAAGCTTGGGTTGTTATTCAACCATGGAGTAATTTGCTTATGCTGGGTTCTTTTTCCTAGTATTGGAAGGTATAGTTTTTTCATACCCCAATTGCAAGTAGGCTATGGAATTGATCATTGAATGATTTGGAAGCTTCTGCAATAGGTTTTCTCCCTTGAATGCATATGCATGTCATTGGTTATGGAGTTGGCCTGGTACGGGCCTAGAATTCCTGAACTACTTCTTCCTTTGATGGATTTTGTGTACTTTCATGGCTCATATTTGTGTTTTAGGGTCTGAGATTTTTATAGGTTTTCCTAAAAATATATGATTAATGCTCATCTATAATAATCCATTATTCTAGTTTAACCGTTATGGTACTTCTTGTTTTAGTTTTTTTTGGTCTTCTAGATGTAAATTGGGTGTGGATGCACATGGGTGTCTTTCAAACATAGTGGTTTTGCAGGTTTTACATAGTTAAGAAAAACTTGTGGCTATGTGGAGTTGATGTTAAGCTATTTTCTAGACCCTAGCTTTTGGGGTGCTAATGGATGAGATAGTTGCAATTCTGCATACATGCTTTATGCATGGTAAGAGAAGGTGTGATTTATTCTCTACATGGGAGTGTTGGTATATGATTAGTCACTCAACATTCTTGTGGTGATGCTTGGTGGTTTCCTTGACTATGGTGCTCATTGTGGACATGATTGGAAAATCTGATTTTTGCTTGATCTAGTGATTAAGTCATGTTGTCTACATGGTTATTCTCTTTGAGATCTTAGTTTTGTAGTTTCCAATGTGATAATTAGTTTACATGATATATTGATTGGATCTACAAGTTTTGCAAGATGTGGGCTATCTTTACCTACATGTTTGTTGTGGGATAACTCAGAAGTGGACTATCTATATCCACGAGGTTTGATTCTAAGATGATGTAGACTTGTTAGCTGGCCTTGTCTTTGGTCACTTGTGCATTGGTGTGGTTGCTTTGAGATGAGAGAATGGATAATACAAGATTACTTTAATAGTCAATTATGGGGACCTGTAGCATGTGTATCATGAGGTCACGAATAGCTTGATACACATTTTGGTGTAAGCTTTTGACAGTGATGGTATTGTATGCTTGGTTTGGAGATCTTGGTGCCAATTGGTATTTCTGTCAAATGGACATGTTGATGTGTGGACCTGAAAAATTTTCATATTATAATATCTTTGGTCATGATGCTTGGAGAGCTCAGTCATCACGATTCAGTGTTAGCTTTAGCAATGACTGTGGATTCATCACTTGGTGATGGATAATCTTCTTTAGTGTTGCAGATGTTACTAGGAGGAGCTCTTAGATCCTCTTGTTGCAGAAGGGTTCTTTCACATTTGTATGGACACTTTTGGAATATGTGTATCATCTAAGGGCCATGGAAGACTCTTGGAGTCTTTGGTTGAGGTGTTGACGGTGCTTGATAGGTTATGTTGGTTTAGAGTTTTTTTTTCTTTATGTCATGGTATACTCTTGTTTATGAGTTATAGTTTTGGCATGATGCATTGCTCTTAAGACCGTGGTATGTTCACTTGGAACATGGGATCTCTTAAGGGGGATGTTAAGATCATGGTGTCATGATAAGTTCATGTTTCAAATGATTGGAGCTTTGGCAATGGTCTGGTGATTCTCTTTGTTTGGGTGCATTGGTCATATGCCATGAGAACTTCATGATAGTGCAGTGATGCATTTGGAGTTTGGCATGAGATAATTGTTTGCAGGTGCTCATGGATACATGAAGAATAAGGTGAGGTTGTATTTCTCTTGAGATGAGAGAAGTGATGTTGAGATGGTTACTCTAGATGAGATTTCAGCAAAAAGTTCAAGAAGCCTACACCTTGGTTGGGTGTGAGTTCAACGGAGACCTATGAGGAGATTACTCTTCGAGTCATGATGGCTTGCATATCTTGGAGGAGCATTCTCATTCCCACTTTTGGTCTACTCAGCGGCTTATCACTTGAGAGGTAATGCCCATTGTTTCTCTTAGGTGCTTTATGCTTTCTTTCATTGATATGGATCTTGAGCTGCTAATAAAAGGTTTTGGAGGATTCATTGTGAGAGATGGATAGCATGGTTATCTCCTTGGGTTTTCCTTTCCATTTATGATGATCATAGGGGGTGATAGTGGGCTGATTTCCTAAGTTGGGAAATGTAGTTTTTAGTTTGATCTTCTTTGGATTGAGAGGCTTACATCCATGTTGATTACATGATACATATGTTATGTTTTGGTGATTGAACGGTTGGGTGTTGTTATGAATTTTCTTTTGGGGTGTTGTGAAGGAGATCATACTTGACAGACTTGACATTTGGAGGTGTATGTAGGAGGATTTTCTATAGGTATATGATGTGCAGTGTTTCTCTCTTTGGTCTTGGTTATCTTCATGGATGTTTGGTTTCAAATTACATTGGTTTGAGGTTTGGTTGGAGCTATTGTTATCACTAGCTTGTGGTCATGTGTTTTCACTTATGTACTTGGATGATGACATGGAGTCTCCTTTGTCTCTTTCCTTTGTTGGGTGTGGAGGAACTTGGGAGAGCTATGAAGACTTGTGGTGAGAACTATTGTTATAGGTTATTGGTTTATAGGTTGTGCATATCACTGTGGATGATTCCTTGGTACTACATGATGTTGTTTTACACATTCTATATGATGCTTTTGGTAGACCCTTTATTCCTTTGATCTTTTAGATTTCGCATTACCCATGCAATGGGAGTTCCTAGATGTGTTTGGTCTTCTTTGACTAGTTGGCACATGGAGCTCGTATTTGCAGTTGTTGGGTTGGCTATGTAGGCAGCATGAGTTTGTTGATGTGGATACCTTCAAGGTATGTGTGATTGGATGGATTATCACTTTTTGTGGGTGCTATTTTCAAATGTGTGGGTTAATCAGTTGGATGGGAGTATTAAGTTTCTTGGTTTTTGTTCTAGCTAATGTTCTATCTTTTTTTTTGGAGGATGTCCTCATGGTTGTGTTCAAGTTAAAGCTTTGAAGTTGATATTGTTATTGATTTTGTATAGCTTGTGAGTATAGTGGAGTGGCAGTATTTTGTATCTTTTGCTGTTAGTTGGATCTGTTGTAGGTGTCTTGGTTTAGATTGTTGTAGATACACCATGGTTTGTTCCTTTCCTCTTGGGGATGGATGGAACCATTGCCTAAGATGGTGGACATCTTAAATGTTGCTACAGTGAATTCAAGCATTGATTGGTAGCTAGTACATTCTTTGTCAAGTGGGAGAATGTTGAGAAATAGTGTCTCAAATGTACTGGCGTTCGGGTGGTTACATCGATCTAACAACAAGAAGTCGAAGGGACCATGGGATGACTCTCCTTGACATCCTGATCTCTTAGTGTATTCAAAGTGTTGTATTGGTGGAAAAGCTTCATCGGTGAGATAGGTCAATGTCGAAGGGAGTCTCTTGACGGTCCCTTCGACATTTCGATGACTATCAAGAAGCTACATCGGGCTAACATTGCATTGTCAGAGGGAATCTCTAAGTTGTTCCCTTGATAACCTAATGCGAGGCTTTGTATCTTTGTCAAAGTGATAATACATTATCATCAGGACATAAATAATAGTCCCCTCGATATGCCGATGGAATGGGACCCACGGTGTACCAATAAGATGGAAACATGGAGGATAAATGTCAGTTATGTGGTGATGTGGATGGATAGAGTACATGGTGGGCACCATGGTCAATACTATATCAATGAGACCTCTCTATTTTGGTGGGATGTGTTAAACTATCTCTTCAACATTCCAATGGGATGGAGTAGTAAGTGACAGACTTGTATCGGGGTCACATTGAGTGTTCAGAGAGACATTGTCTCGTGTCTCTTTGACACTTCGATGACTAAATGAATTGGAATGCAGTATGCTTGTTGAAGTGACACTAAAATTTTGGCGAGAGACTGTCTCCAGTCTCTTCGATGGTCTAATACACTTTGAACAATGGAAGGTAATGATAGTTACATGTGATTAGTGGCTATTCAGTTCCTAATGGAGTTTAACAACATGTTCTTGGTGATGGTTGGAATCTGTAATGTGACTACTGTAGTGCATGGTATGCATTGTAACAAAGAGGAGTGACAAAGTCTTGAGAGGGGTTATGCTGTTGGATTCTCTCCAAATGGAACTAGATGTAAATCTCCTATAAAGGCTTAGAGCCTATAATTGTATCTATAATTGTATTTTGTTGCTAAATAATACAATGGAAATCTAGGCTTTTGATGCAGAGCATCCTACCAAACCCATCAACAACCTCATTTCATCAGAGGAATTCAATCCCAAGTAGAATCGGGAGAATATCAAATATACAAGCATCTAGATTTCTTTATCAAAACTCTCAATATCTCTTAGTCATTCCAATCTCTTCATCAACATTTAAAATACTTGCATTATGGTCACATTGAATAATTCAAAGCAAAAACCATTTTAGAAAACTTTGACTCAATTAATTAGATCAACATGCATTTCCAAAACACCATTTCAACAAGGCACCAAACTCCAAACCAATATACCAAGCCATCTATTAGAATCTAACTCATTGTTCCATTTACCTTACAAGGAAAACTAACATAAAACTCATCCTTCTTTCCATAAGCAATTATCAGACCTTCAAGTTACAATTTCTATCTTGTTTAGATTGAAACAATTCAATATATCAATCAAGATACATTCCAATATACTAGTCAAGGAACATTCAGCCTATACTGCAGTCAAGATACCACTGTCATACCTTGAACGCACATGATCAAACACCAATAGCTGCAACTCTATCTCCTTGAATTCATCCAAGCATTATTACAATGGTAACAACATCTATTAAATGAGATACAAGCACTTATCATCACTCTTTTCATTGTTCATCATATTTATGCAAACAAGCACCATTCCTCAATAGGATTCCATACCCTAAAGTGGGTAAACTCACAAATCTAGTACAACTCCAAGAACCAATAACACATTTAGAGATCCCTTCTACTGTCCACATCAGCATGAGAAAAACTACCAATGATTTGTTTTGAATAATTCAACAAAACTCAGACTATACGTTGCCCAGGGCTACTAGAATAGGTCTAATTTACAAAGAAGGTCACCTTTACACTACTCCAAATAATTTTCCAACTTTAAAAATTCTTTAGAAAGGTTATAAAACTCTATATTTCAACAATTTTAATGACTAAAAGGCTTAGAATCAAACTATTCCACTAAACCCTTGATTCTAGGGTGGAAAAGCACAAAAACAATGAGGGTTTCAAGAATATCACCCTGGCAAACCTCCAATACTCCAGCCAATATTTGGAAAATGCTTCATTATTTTTACCCAAGCATTTAAATTCATCTCCAAATCCTTGCACACGTTAATCCTTCAAAACCTTGTTTGAATGCTTCATTTTCAAGAGGAAAAACTCATAAATTGAATTGAAAACAACATTATACTCTTGTGTTTTCATATCTTACTATCCTGCCACCACAATAAACACTAAACACAATGAAAAGAAACTAACTACAAGCCATCCCATTTACCAACTACTTCTACATCGATGGGATGGAGTCTTATGCCTTTAAAAGACTCTCAAACCCTGTTTTGAGGGTTTAACAAATTCTTGTTTTCAAAACCTTCTCAAACTATGTAAATCTGCTTCTAAACACTACTAACTGATGGAAGATTCATAGTATGCTAAAGAAATAACAAATTGATGATCTTTAGACTTAGTACAATCCGTACAGGGACTGATAAAAAAGGAAAACATGGATTTTTTGCAAGTAGAGCCTTTATTTCTCAAATTTCATTACAAGAATACAATGGAGATCCCTTTTCCTCACCTCACACTTGCTTTTTATATATTTTCCCCTTTAGTAACTAACTTTCCTAACTTCTCATCTGGTTGAAACTACCTCTCATCTCTTAATATGCTGATTTATGCACTTTTATGTACATAATTACATTTTGACAACTTTCTTGCATTTTATTGCATTTTTCCCACTTTGACCACTTTAGACCCATTTACATGATGTGAGTACATTAAGATTAGTCATCCATGAACTTGACACATGATTTTTGAAATTAGACACACAAATTTATCAATCTAGCCTTTTGAAGGCATTTACAATGCTCTTGCACCAACTTTTGGAGTGTGGGGTTTTTTACCCGTAAGGGTTTTCCCCACATAAATCTTTGTGTTCATGTTTTTTGTTCTATCTTTCATGTTTAATGGTTCTGATTGATTAAATCTATTTCATGTTGTTGTTGGAACTGGTTAAATTTGCATGATCTTTTCTCAAAAGGGTTAATGTGGGAAATGAACTATGTTTGATTTCACTTTGTGGCATAGTCATACGTGTTTTTTATGCAATCTAATGTAATAAAAGTTACCAAAGGAACATAATAATCTGAGATGCTCTCTCTGAGATGAATAAATTTCCCTACAGTCACCAAGAAGAAAAGGGAGGACAACAAGGAGTCCTAGCCCAACTAGATCATGTTCTACACCTCCAAACTATAGGCTTGTAAGTCCTATTCCAAGAGCTCCAGTACCAAATTTGCATGTATCAATAATTCCAATGGAAAGACAACATGAATTTGTATCATTTAATGGGGGAAGCCCATTGAATTTGGCTCAACATGATGATATTCTAATAGCATCACTAAATATTTTTCCTACATTTACTAGAGAGGATCAGACTACACTTGTTGAACACATCAGGGATGTGGCTTCATTATGTGCAATCCATCATATCACTATTGAAAATGTTGCAATCAAACTTCTAGCAGTAGCTTTTAAAGGAAAGGCTCTCCAATGGTTTAGAGGTTTAGTTGTTAATTCCAGTTCAACATGGGATGAGTTAGGAGATGTTTTGAATAGACAGTTTGAGGATAAATCTGATCATTTATCTCTAGTTGAATAGTTGACAACTATCAAGAGAGCTCCACAAGAAAAAATGATGGATTTCAACTTCCGGTTCTACAAGACTTGGAATAGAATTCCTGCTATGATAAGACCTTCTACTGACCATGCTTTCTTCTATTATCTTAAATCTCTTAATAGTGAAATTTCAATTATGATTCAATCTATGGGTGGTGTTTCACTTCTTGGTGCTTTCAACATAGCCATAAGAGTAGAAAATAGCCTTATACAAGCTAGTAAAATATCCCCAAGGCCTCTAATGCCAATTTATCTAGAAATTCATCCTCTTATGCCTTTACAAGTACCCCCTGTATCTACAATACATGTTGTTCCAACTTTAAGTTACCAAGCATTTGCTCAAACAAATGTTGTCCCAGCTCAATCTCAGGAATTACAAGAGATTAAGGGTAGTCATCAAGAAATTAAAAGTTTATTGCAGACCTTTGGCGATGAGTTGGTAAACATTAAGAAGAAGCAAGGTCAAAATACTAGACCCTACCAAGTTCCATATCAAGCAAATAGGTCTTCTAATCAAACTAATTCATAGCCCTAAGAGAGCAATTATAATCCAAGGCCTTTCCAACCATATAACCCTAATTCTACTAGTTCATCAAGAGAGATGGTTCCAATGCATAATAATTTGGTTTAGGACCATGATTGGTATTTTCCATGCAATTAGCCTCATAACCAATCATCTTGTCCAAATGGAATGTTGAATCAGACACTTATGGTGTAGAACCATTTTGTTGTCCAGCAAAATGTGGAACAAGAGAGTAGTGAACAACAAGTTCTTTATTTAGAACATGGTCAAAATGAGGTGACATTGATGAATTGGAAAGGCGAAGAGTTTTGTGGTGTCAATAAACCTCAAGGACAAGGCCAGAACCAGTCCTATAATTCCATAGCAGTGAATAAAAGACCCAAAAATATGGTTGTTGATATAGGATAGCAGTCTAATAGCGTACAAAATTTGGCCTATACAAGTCAGCATCCAGGTATTGGGCATGTACCTTCATAGCCAATCCATATTTTTCCAATCCAATAGGTTGTGCCAAGTAAGGATTAATGAAGGGCTCAACCATAACCATTATGAGTACAAGGAGAAGTTGTTCCAAAAGTACAACAAAAGGTAAATCCTACTTCTTTCAATATTTTAGAACACATGAAGTCCAATATCATTGTTTCAATGTGGGATTCTTTAGCACTTCCAGGTCAAAGGGATTTGTTACAGAATGCATTGTTTAATCTCACTTTGTCACATGAGCCAACTAAGGATCAACCAAAGGTAAATATTATGAGTGATCAACCCAAAGAGAAACCAGTGAATAATCCACAACCAAAGAGAAAACAACAAGCCCATGAGTTCAAGCCACCTCCTCTTTATGTCACTTTGATTGTAGGCAACCATCTTGTTCACAACTGCATGATTGATTCAGGTGCCAATAGTTTGGTGATGCCAAACAAGATCATTGACAAGTTGGGTTTGACATGTGAACCACTCTCAAAAGGAATTGTTCAGTTAGATGGAACAACCATCAATACAGTGGGAGTAATCAAGAATTTAAGTCTTACATTACATGCTTTTCCTAATTTTGCAATTCCTCAAGATTTTTATGTAATAGATCTTCCACCTTACTTTTCTTTATGTATTTCTAGAGATTTCACAACCAAATTAGGAGGCTAACTATCCTATGATTTGTCACATTAGTTTTTTAGAGTGAGATATGGTACCAAAGTCACAATTAAATTTGAGTTGTTGGCCAATGATCATATTGAGCCATATGTTCCTAATCTCATTAATGCAAATCTTGCATTTCATGAGAAAAATTAGATAGACCAACTTGCTATCCAAGATCCTCACACTCTTATTGAGGGTATTCCCAATTTGGTTTTAGATGAATGGGCAGCCGAGAATCATGAGATTGATACTTTTGAACATACTGAGCAAGTAGACTTGGGAATTTACATGATTTAAGAGCAAGGCCTTGTTGTCCCAAACCTGAAAAAGGACAAAAAGGTGCAAGAGAGACAACAATCCAATGAGCTATGGAGTTTGTATTTTGATGGTTCAAGGATCAAGGTTGGTGCTATGCTAATTTCTCCAAGTGGTGAGAGGTATTATTCAACATTTCATTTTGCTTTCAGTTGTTCAAATAACACATATGAGTATGAAGCAATTGTTCATGGTTTAGAATGGGCTAGAAAGAAAAATGTAAAGTTCCTTCAAGTGTTTGGGGATAGTGAATTAGTGGTCAATCAAGTAAAGAATATAAATTCCACTAAAAATGACTTGTTGAAGCTCTATAAACATAGAGTTTTGTAGCTCAACATATTTTTATAATTTGATACAGTAGCAGATTTCTTCAGCTTATTTTTTTAGTTATTGCAGAGATTCCTTCTATTATTAAAAAAAAATTAGGTGTTTACCTTCTCTTTTTCAAGTGTTGTGTCTCTTACAAATGATCTTGATGAAAATTTTATGAGTTATAGTATCAAAACCTGTAAATTTCTATCTCATTCATGGTTGCATGTATACAAAAGAAGTTAATCATCACAAGTCATAGATTGTTCCATTGATTTTTCTTATCTTACAAATTTCAAAACATTGTTTTCCTTCAAAGAAGATAGATTTCTCAATCATTTTTATGAAGTATTTATGTGATTAGATTGCCCAAACTGAGCTATGTAAACAGATCTTTTGAGAAGTAGTTGTGAATCAAGCTACATGTTAGTTACATTTTGGTGCATCACCTCCTAGAATTAGCTTTTCCCTTTTATCAACTATCCTTCTTCCTTTTCCCCACAAAATTCATTAGTTTCTAGGAGATCTAAAGGGGAACCAGCCCATAATTTGGAGATTCATCTTCATCATGAGCAACCCAAAGGCTTGAAGATGTTTCCATGTTTCACAGGATTTTTGAGCCTCCAAGCTTCGCATTTGGGTGCAATCCTTCATGACAAAAATTAGTACTCAAACATTTTATTTTCTTTCCAATATTTAACTCAACCATTGCTTTAAATTCTTTAAATTGACTAAAAACTTCATATTTACTCTTTATAAAGTATACCCATGTCCTACTATAATCATCAATAAATGAAACATAATATGTGGATTTACCAATTGAAGGAACATCTACAGGACCAAACACATCAGAAAGAATAAGATCCAACACACCACAATATTTATGAGAACTTGAGTAAAACTGAACGTGGTTTTTGTTTTTCATATAAGTGATTCTCACATAAATCAAATTCAATATTACAATTAGACAAACCTTCAATGAGGTTTTTATATTTTAAGGTCCTTAGACCCTTTTCTCCAATGTGGCGAAGTATTTGGTGCCATAACATAGTTTTCTATACAGGTAACTTTGATTCAGAAGAAAGAACACCTTTGGGTACCCAAAAGCCATGACCATCTACTGAAGGTGAAACCCTCACTTCTTCCATACACTTTATTTTCATAGAAGTACAATTGCACTCAATAGTGCAGGAATTAAGCTTATACAATGTGCCATATCTGACACATCTAGAAATCACCATAGCACCTCTGACCATCTTGCATCCTACATCAGAAAATACTACCTACAAACCTGCATCTATTAGTTTTCTCACAGATAATAAATTCCATGTTAAACCAAGGATATGCAACACACCATTAATGCTTTTTTATTATACCATTAGAAAACTTGATCTTAACCTTACCACAGCCAACAATTTCTAAATGAGAATCATCACCCAAGTACACCTTGCCTCCATCAGATCCTTCAAATTCAGAAAACCAATCTATTAAAGGTCATATGGAAAGATGCATCTGAGTCAATTAACCATGCATCATTACTTGCATGAGTTGCCAAAGATGCAATGAATGCATCACCATCTTCCCTCTTAGACTCAAAATCAGAATCAAATTTCTTCTTTTTCTTCTTATTTCCTTCTTTGCAATCCTTACGAACATGTCCAGGCTTACCATAGTTCCAACAAATAGCTTTGGACTTTCCAAGAGACTTAGATCTCCCCTTGGACTTGGATTTTTCACGCTTCTCATTCTTCTTTCCTTTTTCCTTAGGTCTTCCATGAACATTCAGGGCCTCACTTGGCATTGATGGATACTTCCTTATCTCTTCAAAAAGAAAAGAACCCACCACATCTTCAATCTTCATTATAACAAAAGTACTCTCAATGGCCATAACAAGATAATCCCACGAATCAGACAGAGAACAAAGTAGGATCTAACATTTCTCTTCCTCATCCATTTTGACACCAACTGATGTCAATTGAGCCACCAATATATTGAATGCTTCCAAGTGGTTTGTAATTTTTCCACCCTCTTCCATTCTTAAGGAATTAATTTTATTCCTCAAGAAAATCTTCTTCACTAAATATTTGGCTTGATACATCTCACCAAGCTTCTTCCATAGTTTTTGTGTACAGGTCTCTTCATGGACATTGACTAAAACAGAGTCTGCCAAGCATCATCTGATTAGACCCATGGCTTTATGGTCTATAACATCATATTGAGCATCCTAAGTAGGATCCACGGGCCTTGAAACATTCCCATCAACAACATCCCATAGATATTGATCTATCAATAGATCCTCCATCTTCAGCTTCCACATTTCAAAATTATTTCCAACAAATTTATCCATGGATAAAAGCACAATAGTGTGTCACACTTTCGGCCAAATAAATAGTTCTAAGTGAACTATTTTCAGCTGAAACATATTCAACCAAGTGGCTTTCAACTGAAACCATGCGACATCAACATGGCAGGTACCTTTTCAGATGAAGAGGTTTTGGCTGAAAGTCACTCAGTCGAATACGTCTAGCCAAAAACGTGCAAATAGTGAGTGTATTTGGTATATATAGCTTGTAAATATTGAGGAATTTTCAGCCGAGTATGTTTCAACTGAAAGATGCTCGACTAAGACATACTCGGTCGAGCATGTCTAGTTGGCATCCTACTTGGCAGCCAACTCACCCTTTTTCAAAATTTTCTGAAACATTCAACTTTGGAAGAGTATTTCTCTAGTCAGAATTATTTTTCTGTAAAAAATAAAAATACTCTTTTGTAGAGCTTGGAGTGGTGAATCCAAATATATAATTTTTTTAATATTTTGATTAGTTTTAATATAATTTATTTTTAAAATAATGCATGTAGGTTGTTAAAATTAAAAAAAGAGGTTGATTAGAAATTTTTAAAAAATAGTAAAACATATTAATTTTAAAAAAAAACTATATGGGGCACAAGAGGAGAGAGTCTTCTTCGAAAGGGTATAATTTATTTTTTGAAAATGATTAAAAAAATTGACAATAGTTTACAGCCCGTGAAAACTGTCAAATTCTGACAAGTCTGACTTTAAAATGTTATTGCGAGAAAAATATACATCAAAATTTTAAAAAAATTCCATGCACAAGATATTGAAGTTACCTATTTGGAGAAAAAAAATTAGAGAGAAATGAAGCTTTTTTCAATTTGTTTCTTCACAGCCTGTGAAGTCACTCTTTTCTAAAATTTTCAGCATTCCAAAATCTGTACTTAAATTGATCAAAACATAATGAAAACAATGTTTTAAATTTTTTGAAAAAATCCAGGAATAAACTTCATCAAAAGTTCTACATTTCATTAGTTTATACCACTTCGGAATTCAAAACATAAAGACCACTTTTATGTGGTTGAAGTTAAGAATTTTTTTTGTTGTTGGCCGATTCCTTTATAAAGTGTGACACAGGTTTGTGCTTTTACCCACATCTCTATTCTCCCTGATGAAATTTCCATTTGAAAATTCTTGCAACAAGATCATAAAGCTTCTTTGCACAAGCTCCCACCCAAATTTGGATTAGTTCAAAAAACCCAACAACCCACAACTAAAAACAAAGGTGATTAGGCTCTGATACAACTTGTAAATAAGGTAGCGAAACAACTTCCTACACTAATCTTAAGAGGAGAGTAATACAAAAAAATTACAAATCTTTAACAGTTACAAAAACTTAAATAGAAATAAACATAAATATTGCACATACCACAACACAATGATTTACGTGGGGAAAACCCTTTCAAGAGAAAAACCACACACTCTAAAATCCGCCCAATATATTATTCAGAAATCATAAAGATTACAATATACTTGTAGAGCAAGGTTCTCATAGGAGTATCCATTATTATCCAGTAGATTGGGGACTCTACTAGGGAAATCTCTAGTATTATCTATTTGAAAAGAGTCAATCAGTGTGTTGATCTAAAGTTTTGGGTTAGATGATCCAAGGACCTGCATACTTGAAGGAGATTGTTGCAACGTGTTTTTGGTGTATTTTTGAAGTTTGGTGCTCTACTGGTGGAGAGAACTCAAAAATACTTAGATCTTGGAAGAAGCATTATGTTGCTTGAAGATCTTTTTCTCTTTCAAAGAGGTGGTGACTCTTCATAATATTCTACATCATCAAAAGAGTTGGTTGCAATAGTTCTTAGATATTTTTCTATTGCAACATTTTTGTTTGAAGGTTTGCAACAAAGGTTCTTGTTGATGGTCAAAGTAGCACAACAATGTTAAATATAATATTTCTACTCTATTTCTCCTAAAAAAGATAACTGATCTAAAACCACCTATCTGCCAAGGTCTCTATAGTTGATTCTCAACTGTGCTAGTGTGATTCAATGGCCAATGCAATCGTAACATTCAAGGGGCCTGCTGGTAAAAAAGAATACAAACTGCATCATACGAATTGATCGGCATTTAGGGGGGGTAAATAAACAAAAATATATAGAACAGGGCTTTAGAACAACAAAATATGAATATAAATCTCTTTACATCCAAACATGTATCTTGACAATGAGTGTTTCCTCAACTAACCAAAACTACAAAAATGATGCAATACATAGCATGACCTATACTATTGCATACATTCATAGTGAAAAATTCAATAACCATAACCATTCATCAAAGCTTCATTCCAAAGCTCTCAACACAATGTATCATTGGGAAGGGCACCACTTCAAGATGTCAAAGAATGACAGTGAAGTCTTTTTCTTTTGCATCTTTGTAATAAAATCAAACTCCATGTCATTTTTCACCTGATATTTGGGAACAAAAGACGAGTTACCCTTATTTTGAGATTCAGGTGGCCCTGTTGGTGGTGGCGGGTTGTTTTCCACATTCTAATTGGGTGGAACCATCGTGTTTGAAGGGGTAGATGTGGTGAACGGTCCTTTATTCTGATTCCTTAGGAAATGACCTCCTTTGGATTGGGAGTCCTGAGCATCATATACATCTTCTACTGGTTCTTTTTCTTCTTAGCTAGGGAATGTAAGTTCCTCATCAAAGATGTCATAAGCCATGGCAATATCTGTGGTTCCACCGAACTTGTTGGGAGCACCTTGCAAAGGAGCATCGTCCTGTGCAATCTTGACCATCTTCTCCATTTCTAGGCAGTTAACCTCAGAATGTGTTGTAGTGTCATGCAACCTATACCAATTTGTCATAAAATTGAGATCTGCAACATTTGCAGTGTGTAGTTTGTCATCACTAGCCTAATAATTATGGGAAACTCTCCCATTGTTTGGCCCAGTATTCCATTGTCTGTTGTTATTAGATATTTGGTTGTATCCCCTATTTTGATTCTAGTAATTTTGATTAGGGGAATTCTGGTTTTGAAAGTTCCTCTGGTTCTGATTGGTGTTCTGATTGGAATTATGATTAGAATTTTGGTTGGAGTAACCACCCTGATTGGAATACCCTACCTGATTTTGGTAGTTCTGATTTTGGTTCTAAGGGGGGTTGAATTTGAGTTGTTCCTTCTCATTAGTGACTTGAGACAATGTTTTCTTAAGGGTCTCCAACTTTGTTGTCAGATGATTAGTATGCTCTCTTTCTACAGTGGTTGCAATTGACATATGTGTCATGGGGTTAGATCCTCCAGCTTGATTATGAGAGTTTTGAACTTGTTGTGAGGGGTCAGGAGTTGGGCCACTAAAGAATAATTGTTGAGATGGGGATTGTAACTCAAATACGGATCCATATGAAGAATGAGACATCCCCAGGACTGTATTAAACAACGGGGAAGGATTAGGTATTTGGGAGTATCCTAGAGGAGGGAAAACTCCTCCTAGACCTCCTGATTGTGAAAAAATTTGTTGCTGCAATTTAATAGCAAGGTTGTAAACTTTGGAAAGAGAATTAATGTCATTTTCATTGTACGTTCTTTGCAAAAATAGGCCAATCAAGGAATCTATGGCCTTCAGGTAAGCTTGGATAACAATGTTTTCGGCCACTAGGTATGGATCTTGCAACCTCTTGTACATCCTCTGAAATCCGGTATTAAACAGGTGTAATGGTTCATGTGGCTCTTTCCTGATAGTGGAAAATTGGTGATATAATATTGCAGGATATACATAGACCCTGAATTGGTTAATGAATGAATCCTCTAAGTTTTTCCAACTCAAGATGGATCTAGTAGGTAGATTCAGATACCAGCTATAAGCCATGTCTCATAATGAATAAGGAAACAACCTACATGAAACATCATGGTGGGAAATCTGAGCACGGGTACAGGCATCTTTGAATTCCTATATGTGCTCTTCAACACTTCTTGATTCACCATAAGCGTACCTGGGGCATAATTTCTATAAGTTCTTTGGAATTTCATGTATGCCACTACGAATGACTCCCAGTGACGAGGGAATGTTGGCAAAAAAATCCATTGGTGGTGGTGGTGGATTTGGTTGTGCCACCTGTGGTACTGGTGGAAACCCGGGTGGAGTAAGTGGTGGTGACAATGGTGGGATCAAAATTCTACGAGCTTTGGGTCTAATAGGGGTTTGAAGTTCAACTAACAGTTCTAGATTTTTAGCAGATCTAAGAACTCTTTCAAACCTTTCTAGTAAGAATGACCCAATTCGAGCCAATTTGTTCCTTCAGGCCCTCCTTCTAGTGCCAGATCTGTTGATGGTCAAAGTAGCACAACAACATTAAACATAATATTTCTACTCTATTTCTCCTTAAAAAGATAACTGATCTAAAACCACCTATCTTCCAAGGTCTCTATAGTTGGTTCTCAACTCTGTTGGTGTGATTTAGTGGCCAATGCAATTGTAATATTCAAGGGATTTGTTGGTAAAAAGGAATACAAACTGCATCATATGAATTAATCTACATTTAAGGGGGGGTAAATAAACAAAAAAAGATAGAACAAGGCTTTAGAACAGAAAAATATAAATATAAATCTCTTTACATCTAAACATGTATCTTGACAATGAGTGTTTCCTCAACTAACCAAAACTACAAAAATGATGCAATCCATAGCATGAACTATACTATGGCATACATTCATAGTGCAAAATTCAATAACCATAACCATTCATCAAAGCTTCATTCCAAAATCAAATCACATGACCAACTCATTGCTAAAATTAATAGATCAATAGATATAAATAAATTCCATTCATAGATAACTCAATGAAATAATCTCAGATCCAGATTCTTCTATTGATTTGCATCAAATAAGAAACAATTATGCACAAAATTCACTAGCATACGAATGACTATGATTCATTAACATTATCACTAAGATTGAAACTTGAAAATGACATAAAACTGTATAAAGTGTAAAGAGTATCTCAAAGTATATTGCTTGAAAACTTATAAAATATTAAAACTATGACAATCCTATTTGCTATCTCTCTTAGGTGACTAATCCTTTCTTCAATCAACTGACCTTTACAAAATGGAGATCCAAATTACATATAGACAAGCTTTGCATCAATTCCTGTCAATAAAAAATTGAGATCCACCAATTAAGGAACAACTAGAACTGCATGAAGTGACTAGGCTAGATGATATTTAGTTCAAGGGTCGATGACTTTGCTACCAAAATTTGACGCACCAAGAGGGAAAGTAAAACTATTGGGCGATCTTTAGTTAGACTCATGTCATAATCCTACAAAATAGGAGAGAAGAGAGGGGGTTGTCTAGCTGACCATGCCATTAGGTGTCCATCAAGAACATGTTCCACTGCCACCTCATTCTTGTGTATTTTTCTCAAAGAGGTACTCATCATAGCTAGTGAACACTTGTTGGAGTATGTCTGCATCAGGCCCATCTACCCAATCATCTTCAAATTTGATTCTTTTCAATCCTGCAGAGGCAAAATCTTGTGTATCTTTCAATTTAATTAACTCCCTCCTAGAAGCCTTCACTTCATCCTTGATATCCATGAGTCTATCAAGCAACAATTCATCACCATCCTCCTCTTTCTGCATCACCTCTCCAAACCTATTATTCTACTTTTCCTTTAATTTTTCAAGAAGACCTTCCTTCACAGGCATATCTAGATTAACCAAAATGGCAATCACTGCTTCCAATTCATCAATTTGCTCATTCAGATCTTTAATAGCTTCTTGAACTTCATTTCTATGTTGATAAATGAATGTGGATTTTAACCTGATAATGTTGATTGTCTCTTCAATGAATTCCACATTATCCTCATCAAGGATAGACTATTCCAAGAGAGTTTTCTTTAGCAACTTGTTCATGTCTTTTAGCTTCTTTGTATGCTCTCTATACTCATCCTCTTGTTTCCCCAAGACTTCAACATGTGAATTCATGTCATCAACCAACTCTAATGCATCCTCATGTGCCCTATAACTATCCACAAGTAGCTCATCCACCTCTTGGTTCAACCAATATATCCATCTATCAAGCATTCCAACCTTACTCATTTGCGCAAGATCATTGACCTCCTTCTTACTCAACAAAAATGGTGTTTTTGGAGCAACATATTGAGAGGAAAAAAGGGTAGATACATCCTTTAGGAACCTATGCAATTGGTATAATTGAGCCTTAAGCTCATCTTTTATTTGTTTGTCTTTTATCATCCTAGATTTGGTGGAGGATGCCACTATGTCAATAAGGTTCATCTGTTGATTTCTTGTTTGTTTCCCCAAATTAATCGTACCCAACTAATAATTAGTCAATTGCATATCTTGCTTATCCTTGTCCATCATTGGAATGGCACCTTTAGCTATGATTTCACCTGCATTTGTTAGCTTTGTGGAATGAAGTACCCTAGCCTTTTTCTTGGGCCTCTCTTTCTCTATTTCTTTCATCATATCTTCCCAATTCAAGGGTTGAGGTTGGACTACCTTTTTCCTTTCAAGGTTGATTTTCAACCATGTTGGAGCAGTAGAAGTGGTAACCACTTGTGTGGAAGAAGAAGTAGCAGTAGTAGAGGAAAGATATTGTAGAATGGTGGTCTTACGATATTTAATTAATAAAAATGTTTATTTCCTCTACTGTATAAATAAATTACAAAGTTTATTTATATAGTTTGCATTTCTTAATTCCTCCTATCTAAACCACTTTCTTCATGATTTAATTAAATAAAGAAATTTAACTAATTTTTTTATTTGATTAATTCCCTCTCATTAAATTTGAATTTTTAATTCAAATTTTGCCACATTTCTCCATATTCTTCTAACCTCCTTCCACATCATCTTCCATCTCACCATGTGTCACATGAAATTAATTATTCCTAATTTCTAAAATGGGCATTTATCCTCAACAATCTCAACAAACTCAGAGACACATGGCTTCTTCTTTCCATTTATTCTTTTCTATACTTAGCAAGCTTATTCTATTAAAGGGGACAACTTCCTTATTTCTCTCTAACCTCCTCGTTTCTCACCGTCGATCTCTCTAGAATGAATCTTGATCGTCCATTGCTTCCAACTCACCTAATTCCTTGGAGAAATATATAAATAGAGGCTCATTTACAGCTTTTGCATAAGAAGCATTGCATACAATTACTCTACAAAAATCATCTTAGCATTTATAATAGTTTAGCAAGTAAATTAGAATCATGGCTTCTTTGTTAGATGTGTCTTAGTTTACTTACAACATTTTGAATCAATTTCATAGCATCTCAATTAGTTTAATTCAGCATTACATCATTTTCACATCATTCTATATACAACAGCTTATCATATAGCCTATCATTTAGTTCATCATCCAACAAATTCATCAAATCATGTAGATGTAGACATAGTATCTGCATTCTAGAAATAATTGATTCTCATTTCTTAGGTGTCATCCAAGTAATTCAGTGCATAATTAAGATCTAAGAGCACTAATATAGGATCCTTAGGAATAGAGGAAGATGGAATGTCTTTAAGGAATCATTTTATCAAATTGTGTTGTTAATTTAGATTTCCTTAATGTAATGCATTGCATCTGTTGTGTGTTATTGATTATTCTGATTCACATATTTTCTCACACACATAAATTGGCATCCACCATGGGGCCTAGCCCATGTTGTTTTTTTTTTTTTTTGGAAAGTATGCTTTACAGGTTTGGACATGAATTTCTTTGGCACAACCACTGATTCTTTTGGTGCACTCGAAATATTCTCTAGCGCATTCACCGACTATTCTAGCACAACAACGTGCTTCTTCAGCACATCCACACAATTTTGTGGTGCATCGGGGGGTTTCTATATTGCATTTACCACTTTCTATAGTGCATTTACTATTTTCTATGACACAGTCACTTCTTCCTACAACGCATATACCTTTTTAGTGCATCAGCTTACTGTAATGGCGCAATTGATTTTCTTTGCAAATTTCTCCCAAGTCTAAAAACTAATAAATGTTTTTCTATTGTGCAGGTTTCATAAACATTGTCAAAGACTCTGCTAAAACTCTTGAATGTTGTCAAAGAACCATTTATTGTAAACTACTGACGAATTTGATGCAAGGGATGGAGTGATTTATTTCCTTTTTCTTAATTTAGGAATCTAGACTAATTAGGAAGGAAAGAGCACCATATTTTTTATGTTTGATGAATGGTAGGCATATGCTCTCCCCTTAATTGGGTGACCAAAAAGCTAGACCCATTCATTTTTCTTTTTTTATCCATAGAGGGCATGCCTTGTGGGAAAAAGTAATCACCCAAGGGAATGACCCAACCGGTAACACGCTAAACCCAAGTGACTTCCAACTGGTATATAAATGTGGGTACTTGAGGAAAGTTCAAGTATCACGAAGATTGTTTTGACGAGAAGGGAAATAATGGTCTCTTACTGCATGGATGATCCCCCACAAATAGAATGCCCCTACTAGAACCCTTGTTGTAGAAAGGCCAAAATCCTTTATCTATTTGCTGGCACAGAAGGTCTAACCTTTGAAGTCCTAGCAAATTTTTGTGGCTTTTAGTAGATATGAGAAGTATGCCATGGTAGATTCATGGGTACTGATGCTTGGCTGCCCCATAGAAGTGAGTGTTGTGGAGGGGAGCCAGTTGGGTCAAGCAGCTAATCATCTGCTAAAAGTAGGTGCAGTTGGAGTAAAATCCAAGTGGGAATCCAACAAATGCAGTCTTACATAGCCTTAGGATTGTACATGCTTGATGTGTTTACCAAAGTGTTTTGAAACAAAATTCAAACAAAACCTTACACACTGGAAGTGCAAAACTGTGATTCAGAAAAAATCATTTGAAACAAACCCTTCTCTAACTGAAAACCAGAAAAATCAAATAAGTTGGCAACAAACTATTATATTTCCCCTGTTCAGTGCATCCACTGCTTATTTTGGTGCATTTACAACTTTTCCCAGCACATATACCTTCTATTACAATGCATTTACTACTTTTTCTAGCGCATTCACCTGTTGTTACAATGCATTCCCCACATTTTCCAATGTGAGAGAATTTTGAACCATGAGTCTTGAGTTTTCTCATCAGGACACATACTTGATGAGAATTTTTCCTCACAGCTTCGGACACCATTGTATGGAATGGTTTTTGAAACTATAACCAAGCATAAAATCCTTTGAAGAACTTTTCAACAAATTTATCACTCAATATTCATATAACATTTCACATGAGATAACCATGAAGGATCTTTGTAATACCAAACAGAAACAAGGAGAATCTTTTCTCATATTCTTACAAAGGTGGAGAGGGTTATTCGCTCGATACACTCGTCCCATACCCGAACAAGAAAAGATGGAGATTTTAATTGATAACCTTAACAATGAAATGAGCTATAGGCTACAATTACAATGTCCCCCCTAGCTTTGAGAAGATGGTAGAAAATGGTGTCAAAATTGAAGAAGCTTTAGTCAAAAGAGGGGTATTGAAAATTCACAATGAAGGATCAAACAATGCTAGCTCTTCCAACAATCACAATAACAATGAGAAATCCAAATTTTTGAAAGGAACAAGAATGCCAACGATGGTGCTATCGAAACACATAATGCTAAACTGGTCTTTAATCTATCGGGAACCACAACCAAGACCGATCAAAACATCAATCAAGGCACTAATCAAAATGTCAACCAACACAATAATCAAAATAGCCACAATCAAAGTAACACCACATCCAAACCTCCACCCTATCAAACACAATCAAACCACAGAAAATTTATGCCTTTGGGTCAATCACACAAATCTGCATTGAGGGAACTTCTTGAAAATAACCTCATAACACTACCTGCCACTCGAGGATTTGAACCAAAAGTAAAATCATCATGGTGGAATGATTCCTATTACTATGAATTTCATCGGTGCAAAAGACATCAAACAAATAGTTGCATGCAATTGAAACATAAGATACAAGATTTAATAGATGGAAAAGTCATATGAATAGAAGGACCCCAAACAAATTTCAATCATGGAGCATTTAAAAATCCTTTACTAAATTATGAAAAAGGGGAGTCCTCTACAACAAACAGCAAGGGAAAGAACGTAAACTATGTCCATGATACTGTCATAAATCATATTTCAGCAGCGGAGGATCAAATGAATACCATTGAAACCAATGACAATCAAGACATTATTGCAGCCAATAATCCAATCTATGACACTCCAATTGAGAAAGAACAAGACATCATTATCCTTGAAAATAAAATTAATGACATCAAACCAAATATAGTTGTAACTGATACTCAAGTTAATGTCATTAAAATCAATGGGAAATAAGACAACATACCAGTAAACGCAACCATGAGAGCATAGGCCAAATATGTCTTAAAAGGAAGTTCATCTAAAATACTCATTGCCTCATCCAATCAGTATAACATAGTGGACCAGTTACAAAAGATCCCTGCACATATATCAATATTGGAATTTCTCAAGATTTCACCCGCCCATAAAGAGATTTTGGAAAAATCCCTAGTGGACACAACAGTACCAACAAATCTAGAAGTTTGTAAATTTGAATCCATGGTGGGACATTTTACCATGCCACATTACTTATCCTTCTGAGAAAATGATGACGTATTTATTTCTCATCCCCATAATGCCGCTCTCCATATTGAAGTCCTAATTCATAAACATTGTGTCAAACGTGTCCTAATAGATGGAGGAGCCGGCCTAAATATATGTACTGTAAATCTTGTTCGTGCCTTGGGATTCTCTGAGAATGTAATTGATTCAAAGAAAAATATTACAATAAAAGAATATGATGATGAGGAAAGATATTCATAGGGATTGATCATCTTACCTATTCAAGTAGGATTGATTCAGAAAGATGTAATCTTCCAAGTATTAGACAAGGATTTTACCTACAACATACTATTGGTTTGCTAGTGGATCCATGAAATGCAAGTGGTCCCGTCAACATACCATCAATGTTTGAAATTCCCTTGTGGTGGCTAGGAAATCACCATCTCAGCCAATTCAAATAGTCCTCAGTATTGCAACACCCTAAAATATGTCCAATATATCTTTGTGCCTCATAACAAAGAAGCTTCCACTTCCATCCCTTCCAATGATCAAAGCCAATCAAGTTCCTCATCCAAACCTTTGGTCATTTCCTCAAATCATGAAGGTCAATCCAGTTCCATGTCTAAACAGTCTGAGAAGAAAGAAGTTGCTCCTTCCACATCCTCAAATCATGAAGCCCAATTAAATGCTCTATCAAAACAATTTGATAAAAAATTCTAAGTCAAAGATAAAGGTATTGGCTAATATTTCATCGAACGATCCCTATGTCTTTCATAGTTCTCTTCCCCAAAGTCATATGGGAAAACCTCAAAATCAACACAATAGACATCACAACCAGTTACTCTCTTTGATGGTCGGTTTGTAAAAGAAAGCACCATAGTTGATGAAGCAGAAGACAAAGATGTTCTAAACTAGATCTATAAGGATGAAGAAGAGTCTCAAACAACAACTGCAAATGTACAAACAACACAATATGGAAAAGGCTTCACTATCTTGGAAAAGATGGGATGTGAGGGAAAAGGCCCTATAGGAAAAAGAAAGGAAGGAATTGTAGAAGCAATTCAACCCCTCTTAATCAATCCAAAAGACAAGACTAGGCTAGGTTATAAAGAGGATACAAAAGAAGAGATGACTCAAAGGGTGGGTGAAATAATCTTGCAGTTACAAGATAGTGATGATCATGAAACTGATTCTAATGAATATGAGTGGGATTCACTATTAGAAGAGTCTTGTCACGACAAGGGCATTGATGTGGTACAAAATTATTCACCCCTACTTGAAGAGGGACAAGGTTCAAGTTCTAGACTGCTTGAACTAGGATCACAACACATTGATGATTCCAGCGAAGTAAATTTGACTCGAAGTGAAACAGATAATTTGAAGGAAAGTTACCTTATAGACCTTAATTTTTCTATTGGAAAAATCAAAGACACCGCCATCATGACTCTTACCATCTCTGATCCTAACCAATCTGGTGAATTCTTACCCCTAGTACATCCCGAACTCATAGATTGGGACCAAACTGGGCCATTTGATATCCCTACATTTTCAAATGTTGATGCCATCGTTAATTTCCTCTATGCTGACAATCCCAAAATAGATTCCACCATTTAACATTGTAATGAAGCTTCCAAATAGGGGAGTATCAAATCTTTCAACTGCAAAATGAGTAATACATGAAATAGATCAGATGGTGAAAACCATTCAATGGCAGTATCAGATCTAGAAAAAAGTAAAAACAAAGAGTGCATCCAATGGTGAAACCCTCTCTGAGGTGTCAAAGGATGGAATATTTGATACTCTTCCAGAACACTTTTAGGAAAGATCAAAGGTATTGATCTAGTCAAGACTATCCATCTAGCAGCATCTTTGACGGACCAATAAAAACCAAGCTTCCTCAAATTTTTGAAAGAAAAATGAGTCAATTTTGCTTGGCCATATGTCGACATGCTAGGGATTGATCTAGAACTCATCATGCATCACCTATCCTTACCACCAAGAGTAAAAAAATTTAAGCAGAAACTAAGGAAAATGCATCCACATGTTGCCCTATTGGTAAAAGTAGAGCTGAAGAAGTTGTTAGATGCACGATTCATTAGACCCATTGACTATGCTAAATGGATCTCCAATATTGTACCCATCTCAAAGCCTGATAACAAAATTCATATTTACACAGATTTCTGAGATCTTAATAAGGCTTGTCCCAAAGATGATTTTCCTCTACCTAACATAGAAATCATAGTAGACTTAACGATAGGACGTGGCATGTTATCACTTATGGATGGTTTTTCTACTTATAATTAAATCAAGATAGCTCCAGAGGATCAAGATAAGACAACCTTTACATGTCCATAGGGAACATTTTGTTGGAACATCATGCCATTCAGATTGAAGAATGCGGGATCTACTTATCAGCATGCCATGACAAATATTTTTCATGATATGATGCATACTTTCATGGAAGACTATGTGGATGATCTATTAGCTAAATCATATACTAGAGAGGGACAATTAGAGATCTTAGAAAAAATCTTCACTAGACTGGAGAAATTTAATGTACGACTGAATCCAAATAAATGTGTGTTTGGGGTGACTTTAGCCAAACTCCTGGGATACATAGTTTCAAAAAAAGGCATTGAGGTAGACTCGGAAAAAGTTAAAGCTATCATGGAAATTCCACCACTCAAAAACATCAGTCAACTATGATCTCTGTAAGGAACATTCCAATCAATCCGAAGATTTATTTCATAACTAGCAAACAAGACCCATCCTTTTACTCACTTGCTACTCAAAAATGTTTCTTTTCGATGGGATGAGAAATGTGAAGGATCCTTCAACCAATTGAAACAATATCTAATGAGTCCACCTATATTAGTACCACTAGAAAAAGGAAAACCACTCTTGTTATACGTTGCAACAACTAAGATATCATTGGGAGCCTTGTTAGCACAAGAGGATTCAGCAGGAAAAGAGAGGGAAATTTACTACATCAGCAAGACACTAAATGGCTATGAAATCAATTATACATCCATTGAAAAGGCTTGCTTGGCAGTAGTGTTCACCACCCAACAACTCTGACACTACATGCTAACTCATACCATCAAGTTAATAGCCAAAATAGATCCACTAAAATACCTCCTCAGAAAAGCTAACCTAACTAGAAGACTGGCCAAGTGGGTTATGATACTAAGTGAATTTGACATCCAATATGTGGATAGGAAAGAAATAAAAGGACAAGCAATCACTGACCAGTTAGCTGAAGCACCTCTACTAGATGATCATCCTTTACACATTGAATTTCCAGATGCTGATGTCCTCACCTTGGCTGCAAAATAGTGGACATTATACTTTGATGGATCACACATCCAACATGGATTAGGAGTTAGAATCCTATTTGTCACTCCACAAGGACATACCATACCAAAATCATACAGATTGATGTTCCCTTGTACCAACAACATGGAAAAGTATGAAGCATTAATCATTGGCATCAAAATAGTTGTAGAATGGAAAATTCCAGAGTTGCAAGTTTATGGAGATTCTCAGTTGGTCATTAACCAAGTCAATGATGATTATCAAAAAAAGGACAACAAACTAATGCCCTACAAAAGAAGGATTGATGATTTTAAGAAATACTTTATGGATATCAAATTTGAATAGATTTCAAGAGTGGACAATAAATATACTAACGCCATGGCCACTATTGCTTCCTTGTTAAAAATTCCAGAGAAGAGAAGTCATTACGAGTTCTTGGTGGAACAATTGTTTTCCCCTTCTTGTGATGATACCGAGTTCCAAGTTATGTCACCTAGTCAATACCAATACCTCAATCTATGGTGAAATTTATACCAACCTAAAAGATAACACCCTTCCACCCGACCTGTCTAGAAATCAAAAACGAAATTCCATTCACTAAGTGCCCTAACATACTCTTATTATGGATGTACTATACTGAAGAGGTCTTAACGGAACTCTCCTTCGATTTTTGGAATGGGATGAGTTTGAAATGGCTTTACGGGAAGTTCATGAGGGTGTTTGTGGAACTCATTCAAGCGGTTTAACCATAGCCAAGAAACTCCTTCATTTAGGATATTATTGGCCAAACATGGAGGAGTCTTTTTAATTCATCAAAAAATGTCAAAAGTGTCAAATTCATGGCAACCTCATTCATGCACCAGCCCAAGAACTTCAACCATTTGCATCCACGTGGCCCTTTTGTCAGTGGGGACTAGATCTTGTTGGTAAAATCCATCCATCTTCGTCAAATGGACAGAATTTTATCATCACAGCTACATAATACTTCATGAATTTGATTGAATCTGTTCCCCTAATCACCATCACAGGAAAGAAAATTTCATCATTCATCCTCAATTACATCATCTATTAGTACGACATCCCTCAATCTATTGTCACTGACAATGGAAGACCATTCAAAAATCAAGACATGCAAGAATTATGTGAGAAGTTCAACATCCAGCATTGCTTCTCTACACCATACTACCCTCAGGGAAATGGTCAAGCAGAGGCCCCCAACAAAACTATTCTAAAAATCTTGAAGAAAACAGTCAATGACGTTGGATACGATTGGCACATCCAATTAAACCTTGTTTTGTGGGCATGTCGCACCAGTATTCACACACCAAAAGGAGCCACACCATATTCCCTTGTGTATGGATTTGAGGCCATTGTACTCATTGAGGTTGAACTACCATCACTTCGGGTTTCATTGAAGGGTATCATCTCTGATGAGGACTACCGGGTATCTAGATTGCAAGAAATAGAAATATTGGATGAACGATGCCAACATCTAGTGAACCATCTAAAATCCTACCAACAATGGATGTCCATAAGTTACAATCATAAAGTCAAACCAAGAACATTTCAAGTTGGTGACCTAGTATTGAAGGAGAACTCATGCAACAAGCAAGATAGGGAGAAGAAGGGAAAGTTTGACCCAAATTGGTTGGGCCCCTTTTCCATTGTGTCAGTCTATGGATCAGGAGCATACCAACTATCCATGCCAAAAGGAGACCTATTTGAAGAGCCCATGAATAGTCTCCACCTCAAGAAATTCTACACAAGATTCATCTACTGCATCGGTAAAAGTCCTGAAAAAATCCAAAAACATTAGAAAATGTCTTGAAAAAATGGTCGCCCTGGTGAAAACCTGGCAAAAAGGCATCTTGGTGACAACAAAAAAATCAAAAAAGAGAAAAAAAACAACAAAAAAATTAAAAATTAAAAAATACAAAAAAAAGAGAAAAATACAAAAATACAAAAAAAGAGAAAAAGAGAAAAAAATCAAAAAAGAGAAAATACAAAGAAACATAAAATCTGAAAAAAAGTGCAATAAAAGCAAGTAGTAAAAACTTGGCAACAGGCACTATTTGTGACATGATGGCTTCTTCCTCTATTTGGGACATGTATCGATCGTTGGCTCTTTACTATCACCATCTGTATCCTTCATTTGAGCCTCATGTACATATTCTGTTGTGTCAGTTTTGTCTCACTTTGTCTTGTCGATCATTGTACATATGCATAATAATTTGGTTTGTTTCCACTGGGGGCAATCCATCTTTTAGCTTAAAGGCGACATACAAACAACAGTATGACAACATGGTAAAAACACAACAATCAAGCGAGCTGCAACATTGAACATCAATCAAACTCACCAAAATAATCATCTGAACCAACAACAACAAGATCAATTGAAAACAAATTTCATTTGGTGACGATCCTCTAAATCACTGTTTTATCACTTTAACACAAATGTTCAAATTATTTGCATCATGACTATTCTTATCATTCATCGGGAGCAACTCAAGGATGTCAAGAACTAGAGAAGCTATGATCAAGAATGATATTTTTCTTTGTCTATTGTTTGTGAGTTGATCATTAATACTATGTGAATCGTCGTGGTATGTGCTCTACAAAGTATCACTAATGACCTTCTGGATTCACATAGGAAAACAGTTAACTCTTGTCTGTTTACACAAGAAATGCTCAAGTCATCTTGGTCGAATTATACCTAGATGCTTGTGTTAACTTGCACTATCAAATTTCATGAAAGTATTACTCAAATCATCATGGTCTAATTATACCATTGATGTTTGTACTCACTTTCAACATTTTAAAATCTCAATGATGATACCAAGCACAATAAATTAGTTACTGGGATGCCAACATTGCATTGTTAGGTTTGCATGTTTAGGTTGCATTCATACTAGGTGTTGTAGTGGTATTTATAGATTTCTCCAAGGCTGGTACAATATTACGAGTGATGTTATTTCTATCATTACCAGATTGAGTACATTTGGAATTACCAAAAAGATCATTCACATTTTAGTTGCATAAGCATTAGGACATCATTTCACACATTATCATATCATTTCGTCATTCATCTAGTCATTAGGTCATATATTTGCATCATGAAAATTCCAAAAATAAAGCATTATCATGTCATTTTCTAAGCATTCATTTTTCATTAGGTCATATATTTGCATTATGAAAAATCCAAAAACAAAGCATTGATCATATCATTTTCATCCATATACATTTAGTCATACATTTGCATTACAATAACATCCACAATGAAACAGTTCCATTCATCCATCTCATACATGCATCCATACATTTACATCAAAAAAATACAAAAAATGAAAAGTACCATGCATATCATACATCATAATAGAACATGATCCATAAGAACATGTAGAATTATCCATCATTATTTAATCATTCCATTCATCCATTTCTACATTAATCATACAATTCATCCATCCATTTCCTCTTTTGCATCATACATATTTGCATTAGAAAAGTACAAAAACATAAAATTTAGCACATTTCATTTACATAATAAGATTCATCATATAGGGCATATAGACATCATTCATAAAGCATCATAGAATCATAACACATGTTGTATCCATAACATATCATATCACCATAACATATAAAACATCACATAGCATACATAATAGGGAATTAAATGCATCCATCATGATCAACACATAAGCACATAGGTCAATCATCATCATCGTTGCATATATATCTCAAAATAATGTCAAGTGTACAAGTATATTTGAATATGAAGAGGAACATAATCAAACATGGTTGTAAATCATCAAGTATCAATGTATACATGTCCAAATCACAATAAACGTCAAGTGTCAGAACTATGTAGTGCTCCCCCCAGATGGTGTTGGCATCCCTAGACCGGTACCTCCCCCTACACCCAACAAACCCGCACCAGGATATCTCTGATCTCTAGGAAATGGCTATGTAACACCCACACTAACCGTCTGAGACTACAACGTACTAGACCAAGACTGAGAAAAGCTCTCTTGCCACTCTGGAGGGGCCAACTCATGATACCAACCTCTATAGAACTTGGCCTCCTGGGAAATGTAGTGAATCTCTCTAAAATAATCTAATGTCCTAGTAGCTGTCATAGCCTTCTGGATTCTCTCAATGATAGCCTCTACCTAATCTGCCCACTATCTCAGGGCATCTCTTTCCATGGTCAACATGGTAACCTGACCCTGCACCTGTCCCTAGGCCTATACCTGTGCAAGTTGTCCCTGCACCTGAAGTACCTGCTGGTAGTAGCATCCTTCTCAACCGTCAACATTTGTATATGTACCTAGGCCTGGGAGAGTTGTGTCTGTACCTGTGTCAGCACCTATGTCTATGCTTGCAACTACCCCCGAACCTGTGTCAGCTGGCCCTGAACTGTCTGGACTTGAGCATGTAAGGCCTCAATCTGTGACTGTTGTTGTTGGGAGGGCAACCGTATCTGTATGCATTGTTGTGTTGCCACCACTAAGGATCACCTCGTATGAGGCACTCAGACATCTAGTGCTACATGGGAATCCCCTCCTCTATCACCACCTCCTCCATCATCCCCACCATCACTGCCTCTGCCATCATCCTCGCCATCTCCCTCCTCCTTATCTCCACCACCTTTGGCCCTCCTCTATCTAGTTGCTCTATCCTCATCATCCTCTAATGTTGACACTGGTTCATTAGGCCTCAAGATCCTCAGAAATGGATGCCCACTAAAATACTGTGCATACTCCTCAATCATGTACCCCTCAACAATCTCCAAATGGTAGTCCCAGATCATTGGTTGTAATATGTTATATTCATCGCACACAACATCGTAAGATAAGGTGGGCCCCCACTCTGTAGCATCTTGTTGTCTCTGTGCATACATGGCCAATCCCTGTGGTATCCCCTTAACTCTTTCGTACTATCTGAGCACCCTCATCGATAAGTATCTCTCGATAATGTAGCATGTCTACCCAATAAGATACTTGGCTATGATAACATAGGGCATCTCCAAATCATCCTCAGCCCACTGCTCACAATCTACATATGGTCGCCATGTAACAGAATCCAAGTCATTTTCCCAGCTTATGTTGGACAACTAGGCATGCATAACCATAGATGTAGGGTCTCCCAAACGACCGAAATTTGTCTATCTCTAGACCTGTCACCGCTATATGCTCCCAAGCCCACATCTATAATAGGGTCACACTAGTGGATAGACTAGCTCCTCTAAGGTAAACTACCTGATACAAATCACGATATAACTGTGCGAGCATGCATGAACCCTAGGCGAAAAAGGTCCCAAACTAAATCATCTGCTCCAATGCTCGACCCCAACTGACAGACAATCCCTTTTCCCTCTTGTCAGGACATAAGAATCCACTGACAAATCCCGCAAGAATAGAAGGAAAAGGGGCATACCTCTCAAACATCTCCTACCAAGGCATCTCATACCAGCTACTATGATCATCATGGAATATACGACGTAAGGCATTTGTACCTCCCTACTTGGTGTGGTCATATGTCATAATGTCACCCATCACGGGAATCCGCAAAATCCTATAGACATCCTCTGGTGTCATAGTCATCTCTTCGGTGGCTAGATTAAAAGTGTTGTGGTTGTTATGCCACCTCTCTACTAGCACAGTTAACAATCCCCGATTAATCCTAATTCGAGGCATGTCAATCAGCAAAGATAATCTTCATCGCTCAATGATATCCCTATCAAACTATGATAGTTGTGGAATCAACTCCCAAGTCTATGTGAATCACTCTCAAGACTGAATATTATCTAAATTTTTCTCCTATCATTATAACATATCACAATCAGCAAATCAATCAATCAACTAAATCAGCAAAACAATCAAACATCACACAATCACTTATCCTATCAATTCAAGTGATATTTTCATCAAATCTCCCGAACATCTATTTTTTATCCACGCCTATCATGAGGTCAAAACAACATCATCATTATTGCATCCCGCCTATCTTGAGATCAATAAATCATCTAATCTATCATCAACAACAAATCATTGGCTGGTGTGATTAAACATTATCAAAATCAAGGAGAAAAACAAAAAAATCTTCAATTTTGTCCTAGATGTGCCATAATAGTGCTTCATTGTGCCAAAAGGGTAGATACGCCACCAAATTGGCTGGATGCGCTATTACAATCTATCAATGCACCATTTAACTCAATGTACCAGAGAATTCCTCAGGTATGCTATTAAACCCCTTTCATGTTCCATAAAATCGCATGTGCCATTACTTTGGGTAGATGCACTAAAACTATAATTTCATGTGCCATTTCTAATGGATGTGCTACCTAATACTCTGATGCACTAGAACATTGTTCCTATGCACCAAAATGTGAATGCACTATTATAGACTGTAAATGCACCGCTAAATATAGCCTATGCACTAAAACTTTAGACTGGTGTGCTAAAGAATCTGACCTATGTGCCAGAATAGGTTGCGTACGCACCGAAAGAATGAAAAACTAAATTTCAAAATTGAAAATGTGGGAAAAATGATTCAAAATTCACAAGGAAAGTTTTCAAAATTCGTATTGGAGGTCTATATGTTGCTGGCCGATTATGTCACCACACCCACTCGAATCGATGAGTCTCATAGGGGATCACCATTTTTGCTCAAATGCTCAAGGTTTCTCTCTCACTCCACAATTTTCAAAATCACCAATGCACAAATGAATCCTCATTTCACTTTTTACCTCTTAAAAAGGGTAATTAAGAGTGATTTTGGTGGGATATTTCAAAATTTGTTTTTAAGGATCAATTAATGCAAAGGGCAGCTCATTTCTTTCATATAGAGAGATAAATTGCTAGAATATCATCAAATCAGAACTTCATCATCGACATCATCATAAATCATCAAAAAAATTCAAAAAATCATCAACAATCTTTTAATCATAAAAAAATCCTCGATTTATCTCCCAAGGGGACATACATTCGTTATCTTCTAAAAATCATCATCTAGGGCATCGTTGAAATTTTAATAGCACTGGTAAATTTTTCTTTGAAGTGATGTGTAAACACATCACTTCAAAGAGGGGAAAAATGTATACATCCAAAATTGGTATGGAGAATATTAATTAAATACTAGTTATTTAATTAATAAAAATCTTTATTTCCTCTACTGTATAAATAAATTGCAAAGTTTATTTATATAGTTTGCATTTCTTAATTCCTCATATCTAAACCACTTTCTTCATGATATAATTAAATAAACATATTTAATTAATTTTTTTTATTTGATTGATTCCCTCTCATTAAATTCAAACTTTGTCACATTTCTCCATATTCTTCTAACCTCCTTCCACATCATCTTCCATCTCACCATGTGTCACATGAAATTAATTATTCCTAATTTCTAAAATGGTCATTTATCCTCAACAATCTCAACAAACTTAGAGACACATGGCTTCTTATTTCCATTTATTCTTTTCGACACTTAGCAAGCTTGTTCTATTAAAGGGGACAACTTCCTTATTTCTCTCTAACCTCCCTGTTTCTCACCGTCGATCTCTCCAGATTGAACCCTAATCATCCATTACTACCAAATCACCTGATGCCTTGGTGAAATCTATAAATAGAGGCTCATTTATAGCTTTTTCATGAGAGAGCATTTCATACAATTACTCTACAAAAATCATCTTAGCATTTGAGAGCTTAGCTTACATTCTAGCTTAGCATTTATAATTGTTTACCAAGTAAATTAGAATCATGGCTTCTTTTTTAGATGTGTCTTAGTTTACTTACAACATTTAGAATCAATTTCATAGCATCTCCATTAGTTTAATTCAACATTGCATCATTTTCACATCATTTTGTATACAACAACTTATCATACAACCTATCATTTAGTTCATCATCCAGCAAATTCATCAAATCATGTAGATGTAGACATAGTATTTGCATTCTAGAATTAATGGCTTCTCATTTCTTAGGTTCCATCCCAGTAATTCAATGCATAATTAAGATATGAGAGCACTAATACAGGATCCTTAGGAATAGAGGAATATGGAATGTCTTTAAGGAATCATTTTATCTAATTGTGTTGTTAATTTAGATTTCCTTAATGTAATACATTGCATCTGTTGTGTGTTATTGATTATTCTGATTCACATATTTTCTCACACACAACTACTATGGCCTGATAGATGAATTCCATAAGGACAATTTTGTTACTGCAACATCTTGGAAGCAGATGAGGATGACCGTCAAAACCTACCAACCTAAAGTAAGTAAATTTGGGGTATTGGATGTACCAATGTCCCCATTCTACAATGAACGACATGGCTTCACTGCTTAATCTATACCATGCATCACCTATCAACCGGTTAATGATAACATACAAGAATGCATCATTAACCCTTCTATAGTGCAATTCTGATGTTTGAAAAGTTAGCGGATCATAATGATCCCACACTTTCTTCTGTCCATGGGATTCTCCCAATACTTAGACTGCATTCAAACCAAGGAAAATGCCCCTCCTTGTAGCTGCATACACTACATAAGAAGTCATGAATAAACTCTTTGTTTTCCCCACTCTAAGCATTTGATTATTTAAGCTCTCTCACAAAATCATTGGCCAATGAAATTAGTACTTTCCATCCAAAATGGTTTGAATGAATGAAAAAACCCATTCCTTGAAGTGTGAAGAATCTCTTTCTGAACACTCTGGACAACATCATGATTATGTCACCAATATCTTTACTAAAATCTTCTCTCTTTGGCTAATCAGGAAGCTTAGTCAAGGATTTCTTTTCCACCCTCATCCATTTCTTGTTCATGTGCGTCCTATTAGCTTCCTTGTGGTTGCTATACAATTGTAATGCCTCTGCTTCATTGACTTGTTTGGGGTTCTATGGTGTAGGTGCATCAAACATGAACCTTATCATTTTTGGAGTGAGATCAATAATGATATTCCCCTGCAGGTCCACACATTGCTTAGTTGTCAGGTTGTAAGCTCCTGTTGTAGTAAGTATGAGCTTTGGAAATTGAACTGATAGAGGAAAGAGGGCAACATGTGCCAATCCGGATTGAACAATTCTTTGTGTTCTCCCTATTGCATCTTTTATGAATGTTTCTTCAACCAACTCCTCATAATTGAATGGACCTAAGTTTGTATCAGTGATATCAGCCTAGTCATAATCCACTTTGTTGGCTATAAGAGTGGGGACTCTTATGTTTGTACCTCAAGGTGTAAGGGAGCTGCCCCACCTTTATCTTCTTAGGCTTTGTTGGCCTTGAACTTTCTGCAACCTGGCTCCCTCTTTGAGAATCTTCTTCAGAGGCTCCTGACATTTTTCACTCCTGCAAAATAGTCTTATGATAGATCAACAAAGACTTGGTAACCATTGCATTGATATTTGTATACACCTAAAAATGGTCACATCACATAGTCTGGTAATTAATTAAATATTTTTAATATTTAATTAATCTCTGAATTTGATCTACGTATAAATAAATTTAAATAATTTATTTATATTGTCCATTCTTTCATTTTGATTAAATAAATAAGTTTATTTAATCACTTTTCTTATTCATTTCTTAATTAATTAAATAAACATTACGATTTATTTATATTAATTATCATTTAATCTTGGCTTGAATATTTTATTCAAATAAAGATTAAGTATTCTTTTCTTCTAAAGTCTACTCACAATTAAATATCTCAAATATTTAATTAAATTCTTCTAAAGTCTATTTGTAATTAAATATTCTAAATATTTAATTGAGTCTTCTATAGTTCTAAAATTAAATATTTCAAAAATATTTAATTTCCTCAAAACTCACACAAAATTAAATAAATTTATTTATTTATTAAATTAATTTGGGATTATCTTCAACAACCATGAAACAAACTTCCAAAACAGAAAATTAATTTCTCTGTTCCTGTGCAAGCTTGTTCCCGTAGGTTGAAGACAAGCCTCCATTCTTCTCCCCAACCTCCCAACATTCTCCATCTTCCTCTCAACCTCTCCATCTCTCACCATTCAAATCTACCAGACAATCTCACAACCATTGATCTTTTCCAGCCAAGCTCTTGCCTGCAAAAAGCTATAAAAAGGACTGCCGAGTCTTTGAAATCACAAAGAAGCTTTCATACAGGAAAATTATAGTCAAATAGCTTTCAAGCATCCATAGCATAGTCTTTCAGCATTCATAGATTGTAGAATCATTTCATATCATGGCCAATCATCCTCATAGTTTAGTTTTAGAAGCATCCATAATCCACAGCCCCTGTGCATATCCGTATCAGCATTTTCACTCCACCATCATATAGCATTAGAGAAGCACTTTCCTTTTTGCACACTTGTTCTGGAGGTTGCCATTCTGAGAAGCTTTGCTTACACAATCTGAGAGCAACAGCTTCAAACAAATCCCTGGAGATAGAGAAAAATGGAACGGTTCTGAAGAAGCTCTGTTTGTTTCCTTTGAATTCAATTATCTTGCTTTCTTTAGTTTAATGTTTCATTTTGTGTGATCTGTTTATCTTATTTTGATACACATATTTCTATCACACAATATTACCTTTCATATCATCTTCTATTCACCCAAGGAAATTCTACATACTTAGTGAAATTTTACATTTACCAGAAGCAGAGCCAAAAGAGAAAGAGGAATAAAAAGCCTTTTAACATAGGCGAGATCAGGATCGAAACTGGAACGAGACTAGAACCAGGATCAGAATGGAAACTAGACCTAGAACCAGCTGATGGTTCCAAGTTCATTCCCAACTTTGGTTCCCCTTCTGCCAAAAGAATAAGGGTGTAGACCAAAATCAACACTCATTAGAAGCAGGATCATTTTGGGAATTAATTCTTATGCAAACACTTATGGGTTGAGTTCATTCCCAGATCCACTTCCTCCAATTTATCATTCAAGCAAAGAACATTTTAAACACATGGTCACACTGACTTCAGACTTAAGTCATATGAAACCATAAGGAAACTTTAAATAAGGGATTTAACCTCACCCTTAACAAGACAAAACCAAATTTGGAATTTTAGGGCACAATATTGTAAAGGTCTATGCACAAACCCTAGTTTGTGCAACTCATTGATTCAGGAAATTAGGGCATCAAGAACCCGACATGAAAAGCATTGAATCGAAAGGGGAATAGGATCAAAGCTGTCGTTAAAAAAATTCAAATACTTTTAAAGCACAAAAGATCCCTCAAAATGAAACCCTAGTTGAAACTAGGGCACGACAGAATGGACATGCCAACGACAAAACAAATGGGAAAAGCCGAAAAGGAAAAACAGAAAATGGGAGGAAAGCAAAACCGAACCAAAAAGAAGTGAGACACAAATAGAAACACATGAAGATCTATGAGAGAAAGTTTCGCAAACATACAAAGAACACAACAAATGAATAGTAAAAGCACAAATAGAATGGGAAAACCACCTACCTCAAAATTCCACCAAGAAAAGTTGAAACTCTGACAAGAATCTGCTCACCAACGCATGCCCACAATCAAATCATGCTCCTCTCAAAGTTACTTAGGCTCTGGCTTGCAAAATATGTTTTAGATAATGATTATGAGCTGAAATAACCTTGATTAAAGTTTTAAAGCCATTTCACATGTGTGAGGAAGCTCTAATTAATGCAATAAATGCAGTTGGTCGGGTGGAGAATTAGGATGGGAATGAGTATACAACCAATGTGAAAATTGAAGGTAGGGTGGACACAAAAGAGGAATCAGAACAGAACAAGAAACTTTATCCAAGATCTAAATCTGAATCTAGTTATGATCCCAACAAAGGAATAGACATCAAAGGGAACGAGGGAGGAATCAGAACCAAAACCAAAATTGGAACCTTTACAAAGTTCTGAGTTCAAGTTCGATTCCGGTTCTGCTCCCAACAAAGGAACAAACACCGACAAGAGTAAAGAAAAATAAAAGGAAACGGGACCAGGACAAAACCCATCCCAAGCAAGATGCAAACGAGGACAAAAACACAAAGCAAACAGATGGGAGCAGAATTGGAACCAAAACAGGATTCAAAACTTTTCGCAAAGTTCCAAGTTCGGTTTTATTTCTGGTTCCACGTCCGCTAGGAAGAAAATGAAACAAAAGAAAACCAAAGACAACCTAGGGGAAAAAAAGACCCAAGAGTGCAAGGAAAACCAAAAAAGACAAAGAAAAATAACAAGACAAGGGCAGGGCCAGGACCGAAACCGAATTAGGACTTGGAACCTTCACAAAGTTTCAAGTCCAGTTTCCATTTCAGCTCCACTTCCACCAGACAAAAAGGAACAAGGACTTAGGAGAAAAAAAAAAGAACAACTCCTAAGACCTAAACAAAAAACGCCAAGGAAAAATAAACACAAGTGGGACCCATTTTGACCAAAAACAAGATGGGATGGTTATGCAAGTCATAACAGTTAAAATAAATATTGTCTCTTATTCAGTACTCTAAGGTACTAGTAGAAAATGGAAATGAGAAAGTAGGATATTCTAAAAGAAATATCAAGAAGTAGATAGTTGTAGAAGGGATTAACTCATTTGCAAATATGTATGATTGTCCTAGTTCTCCCTCTACAAGCTTTAATGTCATGCCTAAAACACAGTCATGTCCTCCAAGAAAGATGTTCACTAGTGAAAAATATAACCCTCTAGATTTCAGTAAAATCCAAGGTTATCCACACTCTATCCCAAGAAGAATTGATGATTATTTTCCTAAGTTTAGAGGGGATCTTGAAGAGTTAGAATCACAACATTTACAGAGTTTCATTCATTTGATGGAGGACTGCCAAATAGAAGAGGATTCTATCATGAAGTTTTTTGTGAGAACTTTAGAAAATTTTGTTGAATATTGGTCTTCTAGTTTACCAATGCATTCCATAGATTCATGGCATCAGCTCATAATACGTTTCATTGATTATTTTGAAGGAAAATACATAGACATTGAATGCCTATTTAAGGATAGAAATCTGCATATCTAAGAAGAATTTGAAGAGCAATCTGAAAGTGAAGTTGAATCCATGCCACCTATTGATGCATTATGTGATATAAGAATATTTGAGGGTGAATCCTTCTATTATTTTCATGATAGATTCTTGAAAATTTTGTTTGCTATACCAATATTAGATAGACCTGATGAATCACTATGTATTGATTTTTTCTATGGAAAACTTGAGCTAGGTCTAAGTACCATGCCAACTGATCTGAGGCCCCCTAACCTTGAGTGTATATATCATTGGCTTTCAATGATTGAAGAAATTATAGAGAATTGTGGAAGTGATTTCTTGACTAGCCTACGTGATGGTACTTTTTCCAGAATTGATCAAATAGATCTAGATGGTATAGCAAAAGACAATGATAATGTATCTTGTAGTGATGAGGATTTTTTTTTTATTAGGAAAAGTAAGTTTTGAAGGGGCCCCAAAACCTTGTACAATGAAAGGAAGATGCTAAAGAGAAAGACACATAAGCACCAACAACCCAAAAAATTCAAAAATTTTAACAAAAGAAAACACTAGATAAATAGTCAACAAACCAACAACAAAACATCAACACAGAAGGTTGAACTACTACCAACTACAACAAGTTATCAAGAACCTTAGTCAAGTCCACATTACTAGAGATGACTCTATCATGCATCTCTACCACTTCCTAAAGATCCTGGAATCGAATGCCCACCCTTTTCTTAGTCTTGCTTCTCGTATGCAAGCAAGAGCCAACATCCACATCCTTCTCTGCCAAGTTCATATGGTTAATCTCAACTATAGCCTCCTCATGTTCGCTCAGTTGCAAGATCTTACTAGTCCAATTGATGAATTTCTTGTTTAATAAAGATAATCCTTGTGCACTAGACTTCAGGCATTGATTTCTTATTCTAACCACAACTTGCAAGCCATCACTAATCTTGTTCATTCTATCCTCCATAGCCACTACCCGCTCCTCATTCACCTTGAGAACTACCTTTTCCAAAGAAGTTAGCCTCTCATGATTTTTTCAAAGTCTTTCAGCATCTACAACTAACTTTTCGAGGATCACATTAATGGTTTTGACCTTATCTCTCACTGACCATTCCCTTTGATCTTAATTCACCAAAGCTACATAGACATCCTGCCAAGCCTAGTATTAAGGTCCTTAACCTCTGAAAAGATCCATTTCATAAGAGAGAAAGGGTTTCTGGTGTCATCTTCCACCATTCTGCAAAAAGATCTATATTGATCTCCTCCCAATTGATCGACTCAACAATGGGAACATCAGCATTCTCATGGAGGTCCTTCTAATCTACACCCTTTTCCTCCACATCCTTCTCCACAAGAGAGTCTTCAACATCAATTACCTCAACTTTCACCCTAGGTTTCTCAGAAAAATTGGCTGACTTCACCAACACTCAAGCTGCCCATCCTTGTCTTCCACCTACTTAATCTACTCATCACTCTTGCAAACAGGGATCTCCAAACCACCATGGCTAGGAAGAGCCATCCCAAAATTCACAAATCCCTAACCTTTTAGAACATTATATGTGATATCTTGCTTGTTTCCCTCTTGAATAATGTCTTCCATAGCCTACTCATTTCCCTCTTGAACAATATCTGTCATAGCTTGCTCATTTCCCTAAAACCCCTTGACACAAGGAAGAGGAGTTTCCTCCATTCCTTGCATCCCAGTTTCCCTCAACTTAAGAGCACACTTCTCCTTCTTAAGGCCCCCTTTCTTCCCCTTCACATTATTTTTACCAAAAGGAGTAGCAACCTCCTTCTTTTCAATATTTTCCTCATAGCCCTTCGACCAGGACATAGAGGCCTCTGAATCTTCCTCTAAATTCCCCCCAGCCTCCAAAAATTCCTCATCTTTAGAATCTTCCTCCTCATAGTCACCATCCCACTCCTTCGTTGACCCACTAGTACCATAACCATACCTTATGCCCTTCCTTTTACCAACAAAGGAGAGCTTAGGAATCTTAGGTAACAATTTTAGTTTAATGTGGTCAATTATAAGATTCATAAGGCCTTCATGAATAATTTCCTTACTAGGGATCTTTTTGTGAGCATCAATACTGATTTTCATAGAAACAAGCAAGTAATAGGGGAATGAAACCAGATTGTTGTGACAGAAATAATTAAGCAACATAAAATGATAGGAATAAATCATAGAGTACCTTCCCTCCAACCTGAAGAATTTCATAATCGCGAGGGCCACATCTCTCCAGAGCGGTTTGATTAATTTATGATCATACCCTCCAGTACCAATGCACTTAAGCCTCTGGTGCTCCTTACCTTTGAAAAAAATAGCTAAGGCAGTCTTAGACGCAGTCCAATCCCTATCAAAATTCTTGCCCTTTATAGATAAACCAGTAATCTCAACAATAAATTCTTCAGTGATATTGACCTCCACACCTTGGTAACACAAAAATCTATTATTCCAACCATTCACAAAGGCCTTCGTCACCTTCGAATCAGAACCATGCATACTGAGCATATAGGGGAAAACACCACCCTTCTCTAGATATTCCCAAATGATCTCATTCCCACTAAATTCTTCACATGAAGGCGACCCAACTCTATAGTGATCCCCTCCCATAGCAACCCGAAACAGCCTACTCACAACCTTCATCTTGTTCCTCTACATAGAAGGGGTTAAACAAACAATCTAGAAGCAAAACCAAATAACACCCACAATCCATGTAAGCCTGAAACCTTGAGTACATCCAGCCATTACATACCAACCCATGATCTCATAATCAAAAGATATGCAATAATTAAACGAGCAAGCTCTAAACTCAAAGTTCAAAAACCAAAGGAATAGGAAATAAAATAACTTATCTCCCCATTTATCTGCAACCATGACATGACATTTGGTCATTATTAGAAATACTTTGAAGATTAACTGGAATGGCGTCATAAGAGTACCAATAATTATGAGCCATTACTCCCAAATTGGAAAACCCATCAACAAGAGAGTTAGCCTCCTGAAAAACATGAGTAATTTTAACCTCAACAAAGGAATCAATAATGGAAAGGGCATCTTCAATTAAATGAGAAATGGACCAAGACAATGGACTTAGCTTAAGGAGACAATTTATGATATTGAGGGAGTGCCCTTCTAACCAAATCCTAGTCACCCCAGTTGCTTTAGCGAGTAAAAGTCCATGATAGTGATGAGGATTTTGTTTTTGATCAACCCATGGAGAAAAATATATCCAAATGAAGATTGTAGCCCTAACATCCAAGATATAAGACATGATGAGATGAATGAAACATGTGAATTCACCCCAATTTTCTTTAAAAATATGAAAATAGAGAACCAATTTTTTGTATCAAATGAAGGCTGCAATGATGCAAATGATACTAAAAGTATTTCCTCATCTATTGATTTTGAAAATGCAATAGAAGTTTGTGTTGATTCTGAAGTTTCAAGTCTTCATGGTGACAACATTAGTGTTGTAGATGTAAATATGCAACCATTTGAAAAGCATTCTCATCTAGATGATCAAAAGCATTACAATTCTATTTGCAGCCCTAGTGACTATAATTCCTCTCAAGAAGAGGAGGTAGAATTGATCTCCCTAAGTGAAAAGTGTTCCAATGAAGATGATGAAAATATATTTGAAAGCTCACAAATGCATGGTGATGTTATGAACATCTGTGATGGTGTTGAAAATCCTTTGAATGATCATCCCAATTCAAATTGTGTTGATGATGTAAGATTTTAAAAATCTTGTCTGGAAAGGATAGATGCTAAAAACCAAGGTGAGTTGAATATTTTCTCTTCAAACAATGAATGTGATGTTGTGAAGAACAGTGGGCCTCCAAGTTCTCTTAGACAAGAGCATGATGAGGTATATGAATTAAATGTACTTTTTGAAGAGGATATATGTGATCAACAGTGATATGATACACTTGGTTATGCCAATTCTACACATGTTGAGTGTAGCATTGATGCAAGTCTTCATGGTAATGAGACAAAAGAGTGTTGATTTGTGGAATACTCTTGAAAATGGTGGTTTATCAAATGCAAATGACAAAGCGTGCAGTGAATTTCAATTGGAGAGATCATCAATGAGAAGCTGCAAAAAAGAAACAAATGATGATTTTCAATTTGACAATGAAGAATATGACCCTACCAATTGTTGCAGCAATATGGACAAAGAAGAGGATATGTTTGCAAGAGATTCATTGGATGAATCAATTTAGGTAGTTGATTATGAAGAGCATGCATATGTTGGTGATGTAAGTTGTGAACAAGGAAGTGATTTCTTGTTTGATCATTTACCTTCTTCTATCCCTTTTGTTGGTTTTGAAGTTATTATTGAATGTTTGCATGAGGATAGCATAAATGTAGTTGTACATGAAATTGAAATGTAAAGATAAATGTTAATACAAATAATGAAGCTTTTTATGATGAAGTTGCACCTAAAGAATGTGATTTTTTTTATCACATAGATGCATATGAGGACCTTTTTTTTGGGTGTGCAACCTATAGTCTTTCTCATGAGTAGTATGCTTCAAATATTCATGTTAATACAACAAGGGGTAATGTTGAGTGTGATACTTGTTGCAACAATGATTGTGTTTTGAATACTCACTGTGAGGGATTTGTTGCAGAGATAAATTCTAATTCATCTGAACCTCCATTTGATTTTTTCTTATGTGATAATATGAAGAATGTAGATGAATTTGTTTTTGAACCTGAGGTGGAAAACACTGTTTGTGTATGGGATGCTAATATTTCTTCTGATTTCCATGATTTGAATGAAGATGAATGTTTATGGGTGTTGATAAATCTTGTTTTCAAAACCTTGAGGCATATAATAATTTGACTGAGTTGTGTTGTTTGGATGGTGATAAACTTGCTTGTGATTCCATCCAATTGAAGGAGACACACGTATGTGAACATTCTTTGTTTACTACACAAGAGGATTGCATACCATATTTTTGACATTTTAATTGAGCCTAATCATTATGATGGTTTTAGATTTGATGTGAAAATGAATGATGAGGAGAAATCTCATACTAGCCCTTTTCAAGCACAATATGAATTTTTCCACTTTTCAATCCAATTTAACAAGAAAGTGATTGTGTATGACAATTATCTTGTTAGTGAAGGATATCACACCAATTGTAAGTTTTCTCTATTTGATGAGTGTGATATATTCTTGTTGTATGTTGATGGATATCGGTTAATGCTTGACTACCAATATCAGATTGACAAAGTTAATGGAAGCATTGGAAAGCATAGTGATGTGGTTAAGCATGCCAATGGTGATATTTGTTTTTAGACATATAGTGGCAATGTTCTTAGACTTGGCCTAGTGCAAAAAATAGAGAATAATGTGTTTGACAGAGGCAAACATTGGTTCTTCTTTACATTTGATGGCCTGGGGCCATCAAATGAGAAAAATAATGAACAAAGGAGCAATTACTCGACACCCATTGGACTTTGCACTTGGTCTACTTCAACCTTGAGATATAGAATCTTGTCATTCCCACAAGGGGCACATGTCCCCGAACATGAGCCATTGATGGCACCTTCAAATTTTGCAAATTTGAAGTGCCTATATCTCTTCAATGTGTCGACAGTGTCTAGGCTTGCATCCTACTAAATATGCCTTGGATGCCCTCTTTGTCGATTAATATTTTGCAACTTGGAGGTCATATTGCAAATCCCTTTGGTAGATTGTTTTTTGGTACATATGGTAGTGTGTCTTTTTAGTTTCGTGCCTCCTAGATGAGTTTTGATGGGTTAATTAATGCTTTGCTGACAACGACTAGGCCAAATTTGGTATCCCAGAAATTTTCAAATTTCAAAATTCTAAAGGAAACCCATTTCTTTTTTGGCCTAAAACATCTCCAACTCCATTTTCATAAAAAATGGAGGCCATTTGATACATTATTTTAATGTATTCCAATTGCCGTGAACACGTCCGGAAAGCCAGTTTACAAAAGAGGTACCTGAATTTTGATGGCTGGGAAAAATTTGATTTAAAACCCATTTTTTAAATAATTGATCATGGTCACATGCAAAAAATCTCGGCTCTAGGGGTCTTCGTTTGCATGTAATAAATTTTCTTCGTTTGGCCTACAAGCGCAATTAAAATTTGCATTTTTCTAATGTTTCAAAATGCTAATATTTAAAATATTTTTGAATATTTTAAATATTGTGGAAAGGTGAAAATACATTTAGGGAAAATTTAAAATTCATTTGCAAATGTTTTTAAGGAAAAAAAAAAATTCTTGCTTCCTATTAGCTGAGACACGACACCACAACACTAGGCACGACACAACATTTTATCCTATAGCAGCCATCGCTCATCACTATATTGAATGCAAATGGAGGAGAACTACGGAAATGCATTGGAGGAAGTGATGGGTTTCATTTGGAAAACCTTTTGAAGCTTCAAATTTTTTCATGCCAACTCCTCCATCACGCCCAAGGCTTCTTCATGTCAAATAAACTTCAACAACGAGTGATGGACTTCTTCTCCATCACCCATCACTGAAGGTTCCTTCATTTCAAATAGTCTTCAGTGATGGAGTAATGGACTTGTTTTTCATCATTCATAGTTGTATTGAGTTTATTCTTCAAACTACTTCAGTGATGGTGTGATGACATCCCTCAGATAAAATAATTAATGTTTTATTTGTTAAAGGGAATTTAATTCTCAGTTTCTATTGGTCGGTAGAGTTCACAGGAACCATTGAAATTTCAAATCATTTTCTTCACGACAGTATTATTTCTCATCACTAGATTGAAATGGAGAGGGAAGAGGCAAAAGCGATGGCTGAGGCAGAGCATTTTTTAAGGAAAATAATTTCTAATCAACAGTGGACAACCATTTAGCAATGCAATTTCACAAGGAAAGAAAGGGGGAAAATGTGATTTATTGCAATCATTTTCTTATGTCTGGGCACAAATTTTGGGTGCCATGAATAATGGAAGAACTTGAAAATTAAATGTAATCACATTTTTGTTAGGGTTCAGGAAGATCAGAACAATAAACATTAACAATTATATGTAGATTAAATAACCCAGAAATAACAATGAAGAATAACACAAAAGAGATCAACACAAAAATTTAACACGGTTCACCCAATATGGGCTACATTCATAGATACTCAGCCACCCAATGATTTCATTATCCAGTGCAAAACATATTACAATCTCACAAATTACACACACTACAACTTACATCCCAGTCGCTTATATCAAGCTTTTTGGAAGCTTCCAGAATTAGGGTTTTACAAAGTCATTTTTTTCATTTGACATGCCAACAGGAAAACCTTGGGATACGTTACGATTGTACAATATTTGCATGATTAGTTGCCACATACCAATAGTTTTGTGTTTTGGGCATATTTTAAAATGCATCTGTAAGCTGCAAAGTGCTTTATATGCTTAGAAAAGTGCCTCAACCTTTTCTATTTCCTGGGAAGCAATTTGCGTGATTTTTTATACATTTTTTGGCTACCTATGAGGTGAAAAATGCCTGGCAAGCATTTCTCAGGACCCAAAAATTAAATCTAGCATCTAGGCAAAAGAGAAAATTTTACCTACAAAGTAAAAGGGCAGATGGGTAAATGGGTTTTGACCTAGAAGTAAATATTTTTCACTTTCAAAGGAAAATGAGGCTGGTAGATGGGCTTTTATAGCCAAGTAAAAGGTTCTCACGGGATTGAAAAGTTGAAAAGGGAAACAAATTTTAGTTGCAAGAATGAAGGCAGATTGAAGCAGGAAAATGAAGTGAAGAGGCATTCTTTTAATGGCAGTTTGTTGTTGATCTGAGGGTTCAATTGGTGATAGATGTTAGATAGAAATTTGATTGAAAAGTTCTTCTCTTCTTTAAAATGTAATTTCTATCTCATTTGTAGGGGTTTTGGGATTTTGAAGTTGTAAGGGGTAGTCTTTTAGGTTTGTGCATGGAAAATGAGGAAAATTATTTGCAAATGTTCATGTAATTGCATTATATATTTTGATTGCAACATATGTCAGTACATGCTTTCACATGCTCTCAGTGTAAATTGTCTCCATTTTGCAATGAGATATTTCTTTCAATAATACAATCAAGGGTTGTAAAGCTTTCCATGCACATTTGTTGCATCTGGGCTATCTTCATTGTTAGTTTTTGTTCAAGGAGCAATGTAATTTCTTTCAATGAAAATAATGAGAATATTTTATTGCAGACAAGTAGAGTATACATTGTTAATCATTAGTTGATCTCATTAATACAAGGTGTTAATGGCTGAATGATCATCAAGATATGTTTATAATGTGATGAAGGATGTGTACAAGCATTGTGACTCTATAGCCCTAGATACCTGCACTAGTTTATTTTGAATGGTTTTCCTTCAAACTCAAAAACACTTTCCAAATATAAAACCATGATTTACTTTCTACAATATGTATTCTTAAATTATTTGCATACTTCATACCTGGGTTTTAATGGTAACAAGGATAGTGCCTTCCATCTTGCAAATATAGAAACCCTTGTCATTTGTATGAAGTCTATCTGCTAGGTACAAAAATAAAACCTTATTTCATATCCAGATTGGGCACCTTGAGATAATATAATCCTTATATCAAGGAAAGTGCAAGAAAACCAATAGCTTTGAATATTTTGTTCTTAAACAAGAACAAATATCCTCTAAATTTTATCGAGGTACAACTCCCTCACTAGATTTTCAATGAATTTGAATTATAAAACTAAATATCCAAAGTAGTAAAGGAAAACCCAATATCAGGAAAATTCCTAAATATCAAATGCAAGATTCAACAAACAGAGAACCAGCTCAAAGACTAATTATTTAAATCACATTAAGAGATAAACTATGCATTCAATACCTTCTGAGGAATGAAATTGATCATGAATAAAACTACATAATCCACACAAAGATGAAGTATGACACTAAGATGTCCTTAAACACAAAGATTCAAGAACACCAGATTATCTTCATAAACTATAAGCACTAGGACAAACAGTAATTTCATTCACAGTAAAAATGTAAATTGAGAGTATTCAAAGAGTGTCTAGAGAGAGTTAACATATGAAATAGATACAATTAAATAGGTGAATGAGTAACCACCTCTTTTTTCCATAAGTGACCAAAATTTGGAAAGGCAAAAAATAAAATAAAAGTAGTTGAGCCGTCACGATGGTGTTTCTTCATTTCCAACTTTCGGAGTCACCACGGGTCTTTTTCAAAAGGCTTGAAAAGTCTTGAGGATGTGTAATAGTTCTTTATATTGAGGAATGGCTACATTTTTCATTCACACCTTCCACGTCAAATGGTTTTCCTTAGCTATCTCAAGGTGATGTTCACAGACTTTCATGAGATTGATCACTTGGGATGTGACCAAATGTAATTTTCTAAGCTTCTTCAAATGCTTAGCATTGAATGAAGGTGAATCAATTATTTCTTTAACACTTCCCTAGAAACTATCTATCAAACTCTTGGTGTCTATGTCATTTCCAATCTCACCTTTATTCTGTAGTAACTCAAGAGCCACCAAATTACCTAGAGATTCTTTTGAAACAACAATGCACTCAACAATGATTTCTCTAAGCTTTTACAAAATCTGTTTAGCAATCTACAACTTCAACTCAACTCCCTTGTTCCATACCAAGCAATGGGTGTCTGAAGCACTAGGTATAATTTGTTCTACAACTAGCTTCTACATATCCCAGCTTAACATTAATTTCAATTGAGCTTGATAATTGTTCCATAACTTTTCTTCTTTCTCAATCACAACAATCTCCTCCCCCAAAGTAGTCTTCAAAGAATTTTTCTTCTGGAAACACTTCATAGATTCAATAATAAAAAATCCTCCCTTTTTAGTTAGACACTCACTCCATTCCTCCATATCCTTACTTAGGGTTTGGAAACTTTTTATTTTAATCATAGCTTCCTTTCCAACTACAGTTAAGGATTCTATAGAGGAATCAACCTGAGAGAGGGGTCAAGGAACAAGTTCAAAAATTGATCTTAGACATCCAGTTAGGTCTTGGACCTGGGCCTTTAATTCATTCTTACTTTCTTTGTCCTTCTTTGATCGTTCAACCATTCTGGCTACAGATACCTGAAAGATCTTAACATCTCCATCTCTAGTAGGGGGGACAAGATCTATTCTATTCACCTCAAAATAATTTTTTATTGCCTAATTGACATCCTTTTGCGCTAAAGGATGCACAATCTCTACTTGGAGGCTTCCTGACTCTACATCATCTATCAACCTGGCAGTATTCTTTAACTTCTTCAATTTTGTGGTAGGAGTTATCTATAGTAATTGACCTACCATATATTTTTTGGGCACACTAATCTATACAACTTTACCTTTCCTAGATAAGGTATCCTCCAACCAACCTGGAGTAACTGGTAAATTAACTACTTTCAAAACTAAATACCCAAACAAAGTTCTGCAACAGGAGGGGTGTCCACTCTAGATGAAATAGTATGTGACCTCTGTGGTGCACTCACTTCCTAGATAGGTGATTTGTCCTAAGAGGGAGAGGAGTTGACATTCAAATTTTTCAAACCCTCTTCTTCCTCTTCTTCTTCATTCTCTTTTTCCAAAGTTGGCAAGTTAAGAATATCCTCCCAACAAGTTTGTGAAAACACATTTTTGTCAGGTGGATCTTCACCACTATCTCCTTGAGCCCCTGATGGTAATGAATGGGAGGTTCCACCCGTTGATTGTCCACTTGTAGAAACCTGGGAAGTTCCCTCAGAAGGTCGCAACTCCTTAGATCTGGTGTGAGGACGGGACTATTTTGTTCTTTTCTTAGTCATCCACTCTCGTGTTCTATTCAAGACATTGGTAGACCTTGCTTCAATAGTCTCTTTCTCCCTACTGCTCCAGTCCATGGTAGGGATAGGCCGGTTTTCTATTAGCTCAATATTGACTGGGTCTACCATGTCAGAACCATCCTCCACAATTTCCGGTAAGTCCCATCTGAGGTCATAGATGATGATTTGTTCCACTGACAACCTCATTCAACTCCTTTTCCTAATTTCATACTCATCAAAATAGTCAGCCGAAAAATCCTCAAGGCTAGTTTGATGAAAGAAATTAGGGCTTAGTTTCAAATTATTCTTAATATAATCCTTTGAATCAAAAGGAAATTGGTTCTCATATGAAAGCATTTATACTTAGACACTTCCCTCTCAATATTTAGGGCATTAGACATGGATTGACAACTATAAGAACTAAAACCAAAAGGAAAGTGAGCTGTCAATCTTTTCCTGCCTTGGCACAACCTATTTACATTGGCCAACTGACTTCTTACTTCAATGAGCACCCATTTATCCTCATGATATTTAGGCAATTTGATTGAAAATTCAACATATCCACCAACCCTAACGTAAGAGAATCTTTGAAGTTGAATGAAATGACTACCATAGAAGTTTGAAAATTGCATTTCTTTAGGTGATAACTGCATTGCAGGACGTCCCTATAACTCCCTGACCATCCTCATAGTCAAAGTATCAATTATTCTCCTAAAATATTGAAAGATCTTATGAAGCTGAAGCTTATCAAAATAGTCATAAATGGGAAATTTCTTTGTAGGAAAGTCACTTGGTATTAATCCAAGCCAAGTTCTTGTGTCGGTGATGGCATATATCAGGTATGAAGACATGTAGAAGAACCTGTTAAGGGTTAAAAATGTCATCAACTCATGCAGGCGATCACAGATAATTACTACCCAATCTAGGAATTTCTCTCTGCATAACATAGTTTGGATGTAGAAATACATCTATTCCTCAAATCCATGAAATTATTCATTTCCCCTTAACCTATGTAACAATACTACAATGTCAGCCACTTCTTCCACAAAATGAGTCCTATGCAACTTTCGAGGAAATTGAGACTTACCCCTTTTAGGCTTGGAAAACCAATTTTTCACCATTTCATTCTGGTAGACCCCTTTCTTTGCAGAGAATTCAATTTGAGAATTTTTCATATTCATAGGTGAATATTCATCCTTTTCTGGGATTCTCGGGCAAGACATGAAGGTGGATGTCTGGACTTTCAGAACTAGTCAATTATCTTTTGTCCTAACCTCTCGTGTTTGTGGATTATAGTGCCTAATGCATTCTAAGATGATTTCAGGGCATTGGTCTGCTAAAGGAAATGTGGCAGCTTCGACTAACCCACTGTCAATTACTCACTCAGTGATGGGTGACAGGTTTGGTTTATTCAATTTACTTCTTATTTCATCCAAACTCACATGCACTAGACAGGTATCTCCAATTTATGGTCCCTCATAAGTTATCCCAGACACATATTCATAACCCACATATTTAATCCTTGCCATGCACAAGAATTTATAGCTCAAGCAATAGACAACCTTCTGAAATGCAAACAAAAATATTCTAGGAAAGCAAGCTAAAACAAGTGGATACTATAAATACCTTCAATGGCAAATTCTACAATTAAAATTCTACGTCTCGTCTGACTCATCCATAAAGAACCTCATCACAATGAAAATGTTTTTTTAGCTTTGAAACTTTCTTAAAACTTCACAAAAAAACATGAGCATAGATGAGCATTTAATATCTTTAATTTCTCCACAACACGTGGTAGTTGTCACTTTACTTCTTTCATCACAAATATCTTTCAAAATTTAAAAGTAAATGTCTATAAGCGGTAAAGTGGAGAGTTCAATGCACTGCATAAAAGTGCTCCCGAGTTCTAATATCATGTCAAGATGTCACTTCAATAACAATTATCACATAGGAAGGAAAGGAAAATTTCAACGAACTATACAAGGCACTGCCCAAATGACGAAAACAAGCTCAAGTGGCAAAGTAGGGGGTTACGTGAACTACATAAAGCACCACCTAAGTAGGACTGAGCCAATTCTAAGCAAACAAAGGACTCCCATGGACCAAAACAAAATGAGGGGTAACATTAGTTTTTGTTCAAGGAGCAATGTAATTTCTTTCAATGAAAATAATGAGAATATTTTATTGTTGATTGGATTTGCAAGTAGAGTTTACACTGTTAGTCATTAGTTGATCTCATTAACACAAGGTGTTAATGGCTAAATCATCATCAAGATATTTTTTAGAATGTGATGAAGTATGTGTAGAAGCATTGTGACTCTGTAGCCTTGGATAGGCACTAGTTTTTTTGAATGATTTTCCTTCAAACTCAGAAACACTTTTAAAATATAAAACCATGATTTAATTTTTGCAATATTTATTCTTAAATTATTTGCATAATTCATACCTGGGTTTTAATGGTAACAAGGATAGTTCCATCCATCTTGCAAATGTAGAAACCCTTGTCATTTGTATGAAGTATATCTACTAGGTACTGAAATATAAAACCTTATTTCATATCCATAGTGTAGACACGTAAAATGTACCGATTGACATTGTGCATCTGATCCTGACTACTAACATCATTTCATCCTGAATCATCCTTCAGTCTAACCATTTAATAAAATCGCCCTATCTGATTTAATTCATCAATATTCATCTCTTAATTAAATAAACCAGTTATCTAATTAAGTCACCTCTTCTCGATAATTAAATTAATCATCTTGATCTAATTATCCCTATTTAATTAAATAATTAATTTTATTTGATTAAATCTCTAAAGTCTATCTATTAAATTGAATAAATTAAAACCTTATTTAATTTAATCTAACATCATCCCTGTTAATTAAATAAATCATAAATTTTTATTTAATTCATCTCTTATCACCTTCCTCTCATTTTTTATTTAAATAAATCCACAAATCTAAGTCAAAATTGTCACATCAACTAATCCCCTTCATTAAATTAATTAGCTTTGATTAATTTAATCTCGTATCATGTCCCATCCTCCAGCTTTTACCACTTGCACATGAAAATAGATTTAATTGATTTATTAAATCTCTATTTTCCTCAACAAGGCATCTTTTTGGAATATTCTCCAAGTTTGAATTCAAAAATCTAAGTTGACATGTACATCCAACAAGGCATTTACTCCATCTTACATGTTTGTTGTCTTGAGCCAAGTGGCATTTAATGCATTTTTCCTTCCCTCTTACATGTCATTTCAACAAATTCAAAATTAAAAATTAGGCATTTACTGGCACAATCCTCAAAACTTGCACATCCTCCATCCACTCATAGGTTGACATGTGGCATCTTTCCATTGGATGAATGTTAGTCCCACATTGCTCTATTTTGGTTATTCATCCTTCAATCTCATCTATAAATAAGAGGCTTCATTCATCATTCCTCATTTTACCATCCACAATTTGAGTAAACTTACTATGCTCAAATCATTAGCAAATTCCATCCATTATCATTGAATCTTAGCTAGGTTATGTATATTTTTCCATTGGAGCACTCATCAAGCATTAACAAAGTGGATCACTCATCAACATTCATCAACATACATCAATCTTGCATCATAGGGATTGGGAAAGGGTCAATTTTCACATCAAATTGGCACCAATTCCCCCATGGGATCATGAGTTTGCTAGTTTAATTAATATTTAATCTCTATTTTATTATTTTCATTGTGTTCTTCATTGCTTTCTTCCTAATTTGAAATTTGTGAATGGATGTTATGGGGAATCCTTGTTCTTGCTTGCATTCTCTAATATAATGTGTTTGTTATTATTGTTTTGCAGGTATTAGGATTGGGGTTCACACATTTGGCACTAGAAGGAGGGCCGCATCTCATTTTTTATCACATTTTTTTCCAAAAATTATGCATTTTTGTTTGTGCACATGAAAATTCCAACATTGGAATCTCAGCATCACCATACAGCACTGTTGGTTCTCCAGCATCACCATACAGCACTGCTGGAAATTCAAACTACGACGCTGAAGACTTCTCGCACAAGATTTTGAATTTCAAACCGCGTCGCTTGACCAATCTGACCCGCAGGATTTTTCAAAAAAATAAAATAGCGACACTGAGAAAAATGGTGACGCATTTGGGCTCACTGGTCCGGGTACAAAGCACCACTATAAAGCATCACTAGAGAAATCAAACTACGACACAGTCATGGGTTGCGCCGCTAGCAGGGAGTAAAAAGTTGAAATTTTATTTTAACACGTGTTTTTTGTCAAATGTTGAGTTTATCTTCTCTTTTCTGCTTTTTAACCTCTATATTTGGCAAAATCTGACTAGTTTTCATTCTTGTAGGTTGGATCAATTGAAGGAGAAGCATGATGATGGTATCTCACAAAATCAAAGTGTTTTTAAACACTTTAGTGTTTGTTTAACACTCTTAGGAAACTATTATTCCTTTTTGCTTAGGACACTAATTTCGTTTGGGCTTTTAAAAAGAACCTTTTCAATTTTTTCAAAGGCTTAAAATGAACATTAGGAATACAACTTACTAGAGTTTTTTTTTTTGGTTAACAATTGAAAAAAACAACTCTCATTTGTCCTTTGGTGCTTTAAAAAGAACTCACATTTGCTTTGTGGCTCTAAAATGAACAAGTGCAACTTTGTATTCGTGAGGTCTTACTTAAACTAACTTCATTGAAAAAGGATGTATGCACTTCTCTCATGCTTTATAGCGATCTTGAGAATCAAAAGGCTTCTTTTTATAATTTTAGATTGAGATAAAGCAATCACCTCCACACTTCATTTTGGGTTTAAAATTGAAACAAACATTGTGCGAGTGTGAGTAGAGCATTATTGCATACATTCTCTTTCTTTGTGTTGCAAACAAAGATTGATCGAGTAACGGATATTGTCTTTACTCACTTTTGTTTATCTTACAGGGGCTGCTTTGGGGAAAAAGTACTCACCCAAAGGAACGACTCAACCGGTAACACTCTAAAGCTAAGAGTATTTCCAACACGGATATAAATGTGGGTATTCGAATAAACACCAATATCATGCGGTTGGATTCAATGAGATGGATCTGAAAAGGGACTCTCCCCGTATGGGTCAATCTCAACGAATGGAAAGTCCTAATTAAAACTCATGTTTTAGAATTGCCAAAATCCTTGATCTATTTGTTGGTGCAAGAATGGTTGTTATGAAGCTGCCCCACACTTTTACGGTATTTTAGTAGAAATGGAAAGCATGTCATAGGAGTTTCATGGGTGTTGATATTTGGCTACCCCGAATGATGTTAATGAGCCATGGAGGGGAGCCAGTAGGGTCAAGCATCTAACCATTCGCTAAAGATAAGCATAGCTAGACTTGTCCAAGTAGGAATCCAACAAATATTGTCTTCCACATCCATAGGGTTGTACTTATTCTTGGTTGCAAAATGCTTTGCTTCTTCAAAAACATCTTGGAAACAAACTGTGTGAACCCCAATCCCAATTACCAAGTTCAAATTAGGAAAAGAAATATTGAAGAACACAATAAAAACAACAAAATAGAGATTGAATCCTAATTAAACTAGCAAACTCATGATCCCATGGGGGAATTGGTGCCAATTTGATGTGAAAATTGGCCCTTTCCCAATTCCTATGATGCAAGATTGATATATGTTGATGAGTGTTGATGTGTGATCCACTTTGTTGATGCTTGACAAGTGCTCCAATGGAAAAACCTACATAACCTAGCTATGATTCAATGATATTTGATGGAAATGGCTAAATATTTTAGCATAGTAACTTTGCATAATTTGTGAATGATCAAATAAGGAATGAAGCCTCTTATTTATAGATGAGATTGATCGATGAATGTCCAAATTTGAGCAATGTAGGACTAACATTCATCCAATGGAAAGATGCCACTTGTCAACCTATGAGTGGATGGAGGATGTGAAAGTTTTGAGGATTGTGCCAATACATGCCTATTTTTGAATTTCAAATTTGTTGAAATGACATGCAAGAGGGAAGGAAAAAAGCATTAAATGCCACTTGGCTCAAGGAAAAGGACATGTAAGATGGAGTAAATGCCTTGTTGGATGTACATGTCAACTTGGATTTTTGAATTCAAACTTGGAGAATATTTCAAGTAGATGCCTTGTTGAGGAAAATATGGATTTAATAAATCAATTAAATCTATTTTCATGTGCAAGTGGTAAAAGCTGGAGGATGGGACATGATAGGAGATTAAATTAATCAAAGTTAATTAATTTAATGAGAGATTAGTTGATGTGACAAATTTGACTTAGATTTGTGGATTTATTTAAATCAAATATGAGGAATTTGATAAGAGATTAATTAAATAAAAATTTTGATTTATTTAATTAAAAGAGATGATGTTAGATTAAACTAAATAAGGTTTTAATTTATTTAATTTAAAATATAGACTTTACATATTTAACTAAATAAAATATTAACAAAAGAGAGACTTAATTAGATAAAATTATTTATTTAATTAAGAAATGAATATTGGTGAATTTAATGAGATAGGGGGATTTGATTAAATGGTTAGACCAAAGGATGATTCAAGATGAAATGATGTTAGTAGTCGGGATCAGATGCACAATGTCAATTGGTACATTTTACGTGTCTACATTTTGCCCCTCTTTGAAGCAATGCACTTGTTGTGTTGGTTCAAAGAATAAACAATCTTGATCAAAGCCAAAAAAAAATCTTTTAACATCTTTCCCCACTACTGCCTGGCAAGAGAAAACATGCCAATATATTGCCCCCTCCAGAGATTGGACGAAAATTCTACTTTTTGGGTGATCTCGCGAAAAAATAGGACAAGGTGCTCGACAGGTCCAAAAAGGCTCCAGGAGGCCAAAAACATGTCTAAATGCAATAAAACGATGCAAAACAGGCCTCAACTACACAAAAATAGCTTCAAGGGTCCAAAACCCTAGTAGGATAGCCAATTAGGGTGAAAAAACCCTAATTTTCAAGCTTAAAAAGGCTCTGAGGGGTCACGTTCAATTCATTTTCACACAGCCATTTAGCAAACCTGAGATTTGAGCTCTGACCTACTGACAATATGGCCCAACAATAGTTTCCAATGCACATTTATGACCGATTCTGGACATACCAGCGGCCACTCAGCATTGGGGCACCGGTAAGTGATCCTTACTTGAGCTTTGATTTTTGTTTTTAGCCTTCATTTAATGCATTCAAAGTCAGTCCTTCTGCAGCGGCGCTATATAGCGCTGCTCAGAAATCAAATTGCGTCACTCGATGTTAAATTGCACTGCGACGGTGGAGTTTGGAGTTTGAAAACAAATTCCAAACTCTGCAGTTGAGCTCGTGGTCAGCAAGGTGATTTCTAAACTGCGACGCGGCAGTGTAATAGTGATAGGAATTTTTGCAAACTGCACCGCTGGGAAGGAAAGTGCACCGTGGCAGTGCGCTTTCAGCCTTTTGTGCCCTAGCGCTGGAGTTTGATTAAAAATCAAACTGCGACGCCTTCACAGATTGTGACACTGGAATGGTTTCTTGGATGCTCAGTAAAAAAAATTTCAAAATTTTTAACATGATGACCCTTCTTGATGCGGCGAAGGAGATCTACTCCCGAGAGCATAGGTCGTAGGATCTATTTGGTTATTTGCAGGACCTAAGCAATAGAGATTAGAATCGACTCTGATACATGGGGTTGTGGTATATTGCTTACGCAGTGCCCATTCGTACACACCTTGGGATGATGTCTACACTTTCTGAGAGATGGCATAGTGAGACCTCTTCTTTCCACCTTCCCACTGGCGAGGCCATCGTCACCTTAGAGGACGTTTGGCATATCCTGCGATTGTCGATTCATGGTCAACGTGTCATTTTTTATATTGATGAGGGGCAAAATTCCTGCCACAAGGTCCTCGCCACAGACGACATCATCATTTGCGAGGGGCAGATCAAGCTCGAGCAACACAGGGCCCTGGCACCTCCCTTCCGCTTGGTTGTCGTAGTCGTTATTTTAGGTCTTGTTGCCCCAGATAGATGAGGCTAGTATTTTAGTCCTAGTTGGGGACTCTGCTGGGAGCGCATGGTTCACAATAGACTAGTCTGTTTTGCTTGGGGGCTAGTTCTTCTTGCATTCTTATACAAAGATCTTCACGACTACATCTACCTCGATGGTAGAGCACTCAGATCAGGTGTGACTCTTCTTCACGTATGGGTGTGGGAGCACATTGCTATCCTTAGACCATAGATTGTTACAGTTCCGATGGGGGCTGATGATCCCCTTGTATGGTGCTATAGAGGCAGTGTGTCCTTCACACACACGGGCGAGCACGGGATCCCCTATTGGAGGAGAGTCCTGGATGAGATGTAGGTATTCATATGGTGTCTATACCTTGGTCGGCCCAGATGGACCGACGATGCTCATCATATTTTCTACGCCTGCTAGGATTGCTTCATGCAAGGGCGAAAGCACACTATGATTGAGTGATATATGTCCAGGTGCATGCAGCGTCAGTTTGGTGAGCCCCAGGATTGACCAGATGATGATTATGTGGTCGTCCTTCCATGCACTATGTCACAGGTTTCATGGGGGCGATACATTCCAGCCTCGAAGGCCATGGATAGTTTTAGAAAATTGGTGGCTTGGCCATGGGCTTACGATCAGGGGCATGTAGATCCAGGCATGACACAGGCACATAGGGATTGGTTTTGGCCTCCCCTTCGTTTGACAGTTCCAGGAGCAGTCCCCGATCGACAGAGAGTGAGAGGAAAAGGGGGAGGATGAGGACGAAGGGATGGTGCATGACAAGACCAGCCGACCGGGCCTCCAGTTCATCCAAATCAGGTCAACGTACAGATGCAGGACCAACAACAGGTTTCGGCAGGTGCACCACCACAAGTTGGGAGCGAGGATTAGCCTCAAGTACAGCCTCCACGAGCGCAACCCACAGGGCAAGTGGATCCCCATAATATTTTGATTGCATAGCTACAGGCTCAAGTGCAGAGTTTGACGGGGGAGAGAGATCAGGCTAGGATTGAGAGAGATCAGATCAGGGCAGAGAGGGATCAGGCCATACTACAAAGACAGGCTACAAAGTTATAGCAGCCACAAAGCTAGGCCAGAGACAGCAGTTGGAGATCATGGCAGCCTCCTCCTCTCAAGCTATAGTGTCCATTCGGTCCTATAGGGATGTCGTCTGAGAGGCCGAGTATTAGCAAATACATTAGGATGAGGTCGTACCCAGAGCAGCACGGGTCCCAGAGTACTCACAGTGAACCAGCCACAAACCAGCAGAGGGTCAAGGTGATAGGGGCGAGGGCAGCATATAGGGGGGTACACCTTGATCGAGATGATAATTTTTGTGTCGTATGGGCTCTTTTTTGATAGCCCAATGGGCATTTTTGTACTGATTTACATACATGTACAGTGATCCGATTATTTTGTACTATGACAGTTACATTATTGATGATATATATATGAGCCGATGATTTTGATATGATGTGATGTGATGTGTACCATTTATTTATCCATGCATGGATGATTCTATTTCTATATGATGTGCAATGATGTTTATGGTGTTATATGATGTATTTATGGATGTATTTATTTTTGATGATATATGCATTATGCAATGATTATGACCTAACAAATCTATATTATGTTGTTGGCTTATGATATGCAGATTTATTTATGTGATGTGTAATGATGCAAAATGATATGATATGTAATATGTTATATGGAATCTACAAAATGATATGGAAATGATCTATGGTGTACATGCAAAATGATATGCGAATTATGCTTATAAAATGAAATGATTATGGATGAATGTACGCTTTGCATGTAATGGATTCTTATGTTCCTATTTATGCTTATAATGATGTGGAATGATTGATGCAATGAAATGTAAAAATGATTGCGATGCTATTTATGAGATGATATGGATGATTAATAGACGATATAATGCAATGTAAATTCCATGGTCGTGTTTTAAATGATGTGATCCAGATGAGATGGTTTTCTAAGATGCTTAGAATAACAAATCTATATTATCCTAAACATGTTAAATGTATGTATGTGATGCATTTATTGTGATGTACTATATGCAATGATATGATGATGTTTAATGAAAAATTGAATGCAATGTGTGAGATGACTTTATGATGTTTATGTGATTATCTATGCAATGGATTATCTATAATGTATGATTATGCAGTAGGTGGCAATGTGAAATGGTTATGAGATGTTTATGCAAATGAATGTTATGCAATGATTTATGTGATAAATGCAATGTGATGCAAAGGAGTGGATGCCATGTAATAAAATGGATGGGCTTATCTATTAAGAATTCCTATAATAACATGTTTATATGATGATGGAAATGCAATGCATGTGTTTCCTATATGATATGTTGATGCAATATGCTAATGTTTTGTGAATGCAGGATCGATGACGATGATGATGGTGATGATGATCAACTGTCATAGTACCTTGTTAGTGTGATGAGCAACAAGGGATGAAAGAGAATAAGTCATTTCAACAAGACACAAGATGATGACTATGCAAAATGATGATGATTTCTTGCCAAGGAATTAGGATTTTCAAAGGGCCAATTTCCTTATGTTTGATGACACACGTGGTACGATGCATCAAGGTATAGAAAACTAGGATGGCATTGTACCTAGTGTGATGGACTCTGACTTGAAAAATAGATAGGAGTATCCTTGTTCACACCTGACATACAAAAATCTTTCTAGGATGCAATTTAGAAGTTTTAAACACCACGGACCAAAACATGGAAAGGTATAACCTATCAATGCAATAGTCAACAAGTTGCCCAAAACCTCCTCCATACATACCTAAAAAAGTAAGTATTTGCCAAGGTTATATTACAAGAACGTCCAACAAGCACATCAAACAAAAGATAACGATCGTTGCCCCATTCCTATTTCTCTAAATCCTCTTATTTGGATATCATCGAGAAGTCCTTGGAAAGGGCGCAATAAGATAAGTCAATAGATAAAGACAAAGTAAACAAACAAGTTGATGTTCTTCAATACCACTAACCAAAAGGGGATGTTTTTGTAAGGATAAGAACAAAAACTATTGCCAAAAGATAATTCCCATTGTAGGAAGGATTCATCCTAGGACATGTTAGTGGACGGCGGCACGTCATTTCATTTTGTGAGCATGCTTTTCAAAACCTCCAAACACTAACTTCAAACAAGGGTTAGTACCTACAAATCCTTCAAAGTAAACTCCTATGAAATACATTGCAAATGCTTTCAAAATGCCACAAATGATGATAAAAAGACTAAAGCATTATGAAAACAAAACCAAGTTACCTATTCCATAGTTGGATTGGTGTTACATGTGCTAGTAACCCTTTCCCAATCCTTGATCAAAGCTCAAGATGATGAAGTGCAATGGAGATGAACACAAGATTATTTCTCAAACCAAGAGAGTAACCTTGCATAAAATTGTGGATCCATGAATG
>VDFB02353493.1:71062719-71075684 GCA_007258455.2 Sequoia sempervirens | reverse complement strand
CATTCGATAACAACATAAATACAAAGTGAACAACTACACATACGTCCTTAGAGTTCCATGACGTTGCTACTTAACCATTCTCAAGTAAGAAAATCACTTCCTTAAACCAAAGACATAATACATAAGGATTGAACATTACAACAACGTATGATCAAATTGCATATTCATAATAAAGTTTAATTACATGTTCAAGATACATCAAGATCATAATACAATAAAACCTCATATAACTATCAAGATAGTATACAATAAAGATGGTGATCATGTACAGTCGTCCATCTCGTTCACATGAGCACGCTCAGTGTCTAACTCCATGAACAAAGTGAATCCAGAAACTTGTTAAGAACAATCTTGTCTCAAGCTATATAACCTGCAAGGGAACCCAATGGAGGAAAAGCATGTTCCTCCCAACCATGTGGTACCCTAAGGTTCACTCCCTCCGTGCTAGGAGATAATGAAAGGTCCACCAATCAATCAAACAAACAAGAGAATAGTACATAGCATCACATGGCTGATAGTTACATAATGGCATGACTGTATCTACATCTTATGATCACTAACAAACTCCCAGAGGCAACAACAAAACTAGAGGTAACTCTACAAAAGAGACCACAAACATGTATAAGGATAAGAGTGTCATCACACAGTTGTTCTAGGTTACCCTGGTGAATCTTCTTAGATTACCGGCCCTCGTCCTGAGTTACCTTGGCAATCTCTACCGATTCCCGGCCCCTAGATGAACTCATGTGGTACCGTAACACTTTTTGAGAGGACAAAGTGAACGACTAAGACATTATAGCCCATCTCAATCTAACCTTAATCTTTGCAAGAACTAAGGTGATAGGCAAAGCAATCATTTATCTGGATTTATTTAATGAAGTACTACCCAACCCCTAATACATTAAATTAAAGTTTTTACTGGATTAACTAATTCTGATAGGTTACCCTAACAACGTCTTAGGGTTCTGGCCCCTAACGAAAGCCACTCTTCCTATATACAAAACTTCACTATCTGACAACAACAAGGATAGCCATCATGCACAAACAAACTGAATCATGTTCACAACCCAATCATGACTTAAAACATTTTACTCCCATTCACCACATAGGTAACAAAACAATGTGCATGGCTAGCCCCACAATGAATTAAATATGCTAAACTTCCTAACTCAAATAGATTAAACAATTCAATCAAGAATTTCCTAGCCTTTGGAAAACTAAAATCCCATAACACATCAAATAAACTGCCACTTTGATAACTTCAAACAATAAAACTCACAGGAACTTTCTTTAACACTAATCAATATTTAAAGAATAGTTCAAAGAATAATTCTATTTATTTACAATTTAAATACCATATTCATTTAAAACAAAATCTTAAATATTACCTAATAAGACAAATAGATAACATGTTTTTGTTTTATAAAAAATCAATAAGAAAATAAACTTAATATAAATAGAATCATTCAAATATCATCTAAGCATTTTTATTACAACTAATTGTTTATTAATTCACAAAGAAACAAAGTCTAGTTTTTACATTCTTTTAAATATAAACATATACTTTTGTCTTAAACTTATTCCTATGATTAACCTCATTATCATCAACATAGAGATACATATTTTCAATATTAATTTATAAAATCAAACTTAATCTAATTATATTTTGATAAAATATATAGATCTAACTATCTGTTACTACACGCATGCACAATTAGGGAAATACGGTTTGAAAACTAATGTTTACAAAAGCAAATTGAATGACTAAAGATGAGATTTGTTCATAGCTTGACTTAATAATGAGATAACATCAATTATGCAATTCAATTATCATTTGCAAATGAGCCAAAACAACAGATTAGAATAAAATAATATAAAAGGTTGAGTTTCCAGCAATAACTTTTTTTTCCAGATCATCGAATGTTTTAGCGTAATCACACCAAAGAATACGGTTTGTATCTACATGAATATTGCTTAAAATTCACATTCAAAGGTAAGGATAAAATCTCTACAGTCTCTTATGTTCAAGCGTTGCCTCCGTGAGTTGTGAATAGAATCAAAAAGGTTATTTAAATCTATACGCCCTACCATTTTAAAGTGTTTCCGCTGTGACAGGTTGCGTAAGGAAACAAGGAGCTTATTTAAAACTATACACCCTACCATGTTCAAGTGCTTTAGCTAATACAGGTTGCCAATGAATCGGGGAGTTTATTTAAACGCTTGCACCCTTCTATGCTCAAGTGTTGCAACTGGAACAGGTTGCTAATGGAATCAAGGAGATTATTGATGACGCTAAATGAAATAATCTGAAATCAGAAAAATGATAAAGAAGGAAAGTGTTGTCAATGCTAAACAGGAGTTTAGTGATGATAAACACAACCTTAATTCACACCAGAATACTGCGCCACTCTTAAATCTATTGATTGATGATTCAGAACATAACACAATGCCACAATACAAAGAGGATTTGTTGTAACTCCCAAGCAAAACAACTGGCTGGAATGGAGGCAAACTAAAGTCACCAATTAAAAATAACTTAGGCCCTACACAGGCACCGACTAAGGAGAAACAAAACTAGAGATCAAACTTAGAGAGAGCGGATTGGCCATGTTGGAGGGTAAGGGAATGTTTAAGGAACTGATTCCAAAGATAAATTATAGCCAAATACAATGGAAAACATCATAATAAAATTCTACAGATTGAATTCGACTACTGACCAAACCAATCACAAAGTCTAAAAACTAGAAGCCCACCCAATACATATAAAATAATAATAGATATCAAACATAATCATGCCCCAACAAAGGAGATGGATGGCAACCAAAGTTAAAAGAATCCATTAAGCAATTTGCATGGCAACATAAAGTAGAGACTATAATTAGATTGGCTACAGGGGATTTGATAATGGAGATGGATGTCCCCGATCCTAAAGAGCTCGTGATTCAACAAATACAATGTACAAAAGGAAAGAAGATAAATCCAATTCTATTACAACTAGGTTTTAATCGTTTTCTTTTCCTTAAAACTTTTTCTCATCTATTTCTCTTCTAATCGACAACAATATTCTTTTTGATGTTTTTACAGATGATTCAACAAATAGATTCAACCACAAGAAAGATCAAATGACATAAAATTCATATAGAAGCTTTCTATACAAGAAAATGCTAAAGCAAAAGAAGAAAACCTGGAGATAGAAGCCAACACCAGTAGACCTGAAATTCTTTATTTCCCAAGAGCACCGATTCCTTAAATCAATTTCCCGTGAATGAATTTGCACAACCAAAATATTTTTAATTCAAATCCAATTAACTCATGATTGCCAAACTTAACTCAAAGTCAGCATGCAAATCAAATTGATCATCTAGTTCAAACTAAATAAACACTCAAGATAACATTTTTAACTTAAAGTCAAGTTTTCAGATATTCTAATATCTTCTATTGAAACAACTGTTCATTAATATCTTCTTCTTTTTTCAAACAATTTTAAACTTGCACAATAAATAAATAAATATTATATTATGCAAAACTAACAATTACATTTAAATAAATATATCTTTTAATTAATATAATTAATCAAAACCCTTTTAAAATAAAATAACATTATAATTCAATTCAAATATTAAATTATCTGCACATCAATATTTCAATTTAATATTTCTGCATCATTAATTAAATCAATAACTGAACAATTAACCAATAAACTAATTAATCAGTGGATTTCCAACATGACGAAAACAAGTATGACATAACGGAACCAGACGACAAAACAACAACGATGGGTGACAAACAGATACTCGTTCAATGAAGAATGATGGCTAATGACAGACCTGACACTATCTTCAAAACAATATATTTCCATTGGGTTAGGGCACGTTCAAACCTGTCAAGCAGGTGGAGACAATGCCCGGTATCTGCAAATTGCATCCTTCAACATTGTTAAACATATAATCATATATCGACAAACACACCGTGAAGAAGATTCGCATCGTAGTAGGGTACTCACGAGTGAGTTATACTACACTGTCTCCTTCACTAAGACTAACAAACATCATTATATCATAAACAACAATTACATCATGATAACCTCATTAAAACTCAGAAACAACATAAACCATAACACACACATGTCAATCGTAATGTCATTACATGAACATAACCATATGATCATGATGTGAAATATATCATCCTCAGAGTATAACAACTAACATAACATATGTATCCTAACTAAAAGAACTATAATATAGTATCCAAATCAGCTAAACAACTAGCAAACAAACATAAGCAAACTGAAACACATAGTAGCAACTAGAGGGACACTACAGTAAGAAAGCACTAAAACTTAAACTTGTATTGGGTCCAGCTAAATATGTTGTCCACATCAACTTGATATCTCAAAGAACATAATATGTCACATACAAAAAATTTCTTTATAGATCTCACCAATGTGAAATTGTCCCAAAGATCATAATCATCCATGAAATAAATTTGATCTATATACAATTGATTCAAATCTATTTTATGGTAAACTTATGTCTCCCATTTTTACTAATGAAGGAAATGGAAAATCCTTCAACCTTATCATGCCCTATTCTCTAATGTTGGAATTAAATTAGAACTTGGCATCAACTATAATATGCACTGTTCCCATGCTCTAGGTATTTTTAGAGTTTCCATGCCTATGCTTCCCAAAGTAGCTCTAAACCTCCAAACTATAGTGTCATTAGTTTATTATTTGTTGGATAGTATAAACTCTGTGCCATGTTTACATAATAATTTCATGTTAATTGATTTACCTTATATGCTCACACAATTTCTTCAATGTCTATTTTTTTATTCAATTCCATCTATGTTCTTAGGTAGATGTACTCTCACTTGAAATAGTATTACTTCCAATTTTCTAATTGGTGGTTGACTCATACCTTGCACCATGTTGTCATGGGTTATGCCACATATATAATGGCCAAGTTTTATTATTTTGAGCAATAGAGTGCAACACTATAAATTTGGACACCCATTCTTGGTAATTAATCAATGTTCATGACCTTTGAATAACACCTTTATTTTAGTTTGTTAAGATGGTCATTTTTCATGGCACCATCAATTTTCTCTAGCTACACCATGATTTATGTTTGGTGCCTTCCCAAAATATTCCATACCCCTTCATGTAGCCTAAATAGTTTCATGTGTATGTTATTCAAAATATAATAATTACATTGATTATATATTTGATGGTCAAATTATATATATGCTAGAAAAAAATAGTGACTCCTACTTCATGGAGTGTAATGTTTTAGAAATATATATAATGTTTGTGCTCTTGACACTGCTATAGAGATAAGATGGCATTAAGTTTATAAATTTTATTTAAATCAAATGACAAGGAAGTTCAGCTTACCCCATAGGGATAAACATAGATGGATATTTTAAATGTGAGGAAACAAGAGTCCAAAATTATTGTTAACCATAACAAAAAACAGTAATGTGGATTAAGTGAGTATGGTTAAGTAATCTTCAAGAGCTTCAAGAACATATCTTAGAAATTGATAATCAATAGATTTAGATTTGATAGTTCTGAAGTGAACTTTTAGATAATTAAAAGATTAATAATATAATATTCTTAGACAATCCTTTATGCTTACAATTCATCATCACCATATATGCATCTCAAAGGATCCCTATATAGAAATATAGTAGACTCAACAACATTAAGATGGTTACTAATTCTACATACCAACATATTAATTTTAAAAAGCCTTGAAGTGAATGAAAAAATACTTTTTTGATAAAAACTTATAGTGATTAACTCTATAATTTTCATAGTAATTGCCAAGGAACAATGATTTTTTAGGCCCTTTTTTTGGTCTAATTCTATTAAGAAATATTACAACATCATATGAAATCACTAATCATATGAAATATCTCGTATAAATAAGAATATTTTTTTCTCTAATCTCTACTCAAATTTTTTATTTACATTCAATTTTTATAATCTTGAATTCATATGCATCTTAACCCATATCTACCTGTTTACCATTAAACAAGATAAACATCTTCCTCCAAGAGTATTTATATATGATAAATATTCTATAAAGACATCACCCTTAGTAAATCATGTATTACATCTATCAATATTCTATTTAGTCTAAGCCTTCCCATACCTTTGAAAGATATCAAGTGAATTGAGTGGTAAAGATAGTAGATTAATAGAAAGATCACTACCAATTCCCATAACTTATCCATACAAAATTGATATATAGAGCTTTATATCATGATGTGAAGAGCTCCCATGCTCAAATTCACATTATGAAATGATTGGGTAAACACATAATTGTTATCAAGAGTGCACATAGCATTAGTGCTAATTGTTGAAGTGTTCCTTACCTTCCATTAATTATTAATCTTATCGGTTTGATATGAAAAGTGCTTGAAGCTAAACACCCGCTACCTATCATTTCTAATCTCCTCCCACCTATCCAATCATTGACTACTTGAGCATATTAGATTAGATAGGAACCACATCTCCTACAATAAGTTATAATTTTGATTTAGCTACACCTTGATATGGCTTCCATTAGTCTTCGTTTGAATCTAAACACTTACAAATCTTCCTAAAAAATAGGTATCTACATCATTAAATCACAAGTGCTTATTGTTCTATAGATTGGGTGCATGGTTAAATTGCTATTTTTTAATAGAATTTTAATATACCCATTTCCTTCAATTCATTTTTTGAATATCCTAAATTGCCTTTATTATTTATCACAAATTATTTTAAATACCTAATTTTACAATATAAGCAAGAAAAATAGCTACTTGTTTACTTAAGAGTAATGTTATTGTAAAAATTATAAACCAGTTATTATACATTCTTCTTTAAACTAATCTAAAATAGTACTAACTTATAAACTAGAAAATGGGGTCATATATTTCAATAAAAGAGAAAAACGGTTAGTTTAAAATTCAAATCTCATGTCTAGAATACAAATGATTAAAAGTTGAAAATTTTAAAGCTATTGACACATCATTATTTTATATCTATGTAGGTTATAGATGAAATGGTTATGATACTAGAATTTTAATTATGGGTTTGATAAAATAATATTGGAATGCTTGATATATTTTTGATAAACTATTGATGCTTTTATTTAAGTCCAGCTCTTTTAAAAGATCCAAAGTTTCCATTGAATATGTATTATGTTCCATATTATTTATTGATATATAATCACTTGTATCAAGTTTATATTGATGGATATGTTCATTAAATGATGATTCTATTAAGAAAATATATGAATCTTATATTCTTTCACAAGAAAAGTAATTATATAAGATTATTGTTTTTATGGTCCTCTCCCATCATATATATATAAATTTTCCCTAAAAAATTATAGAAGTATAATTAAAATAATTATTGTATCATTACCTCATTAAAATTTAGTGACATTAAGAAGATTTTACAAATAGATACTTTAATATCATTTGGTAAAGTTAAAACTAGTAAGGAATTTAATTAGGTAATATTTAGTTCCTCCACTTTTTACACGAAAATGTAGATAGTTGTACAAATATTTAGAATTGTATTAAGTAAAACTTGATTATTGACATGGATAAAAAATATCTAAAACTAAATCATATCACCTATTTATAATGAGTGGCTATCACTAATAAATTGTCTAAGAAGCAAGCTTGGAAATGGTATTGCTTAATTTTTTATGGATCATCACTATATAACATGAATTTTTTTCCTTTAAAGAAACATGAAAAATTATTCATACTTGTGATCATGAAAACATCGTATGACCTCCTTGTTAATGATCATTATATTATCTACAGTTAGATTGGTTATATTCTAGATTCACGAGGAATATTATATTCTCATTGGGAAATAACAAATGAATATTGAAAATATTTTTTTTGCACCAAGAATAAAATCTAATTAATCATTGTGTTACTAACCAGTCTAGTGATTTTATTTATATAAAATATATCAAAGACTGTGTATGAAAAGGCTAAAATACCAAAGTAGCTCTAGAAGAATCAATGCGGCTTTAAAGATTTATGGAACAATTTTAACTCAATACTAGTAAAAGTACCACCTAACTATATGACAACTAGAGTTATTTACATGTGTGCAACAACAATAGCTACAGGGAAGAATTAAAATGGTGATTGTTGGTGAAGAGGTGGGAGTTCCTAGTTTGAATTTGAATTCTCTTCTCGGTGGTCATGGTGGTGTGGTTCCTGATGAAGATTTGGTTGCTGGTAAGGTGGTCTCTGATGCAGTTGTTGGTGATTTTAGTTATTAATGAGGTGGTCAAAGATGGTGGTAGGTGGTGGTTTGGTTTGCAGTTTGTAAGATGGATTTTTTGTTCAACTCAATGTTGGTTGGATTTATTTGGCTCCAAACCTAAAGGAAAAAGTATTTCATATTTTAACCAAGTGTTCTCTTCAATAGATTATGGTGAAATAATTCTCTCTATCCTAGACTTTATTGTGCAGAAAAGCATTTCCTTGATAGAATTTTTGTTGGTCAAATTTTTTTTGGGTCCCACACCAAACACTGAAGTGGTGCACTCATGGGTTCAGAAGAAATGGTTCCTTAAGGGCCAAGTGGAAGTAGCAATCATGGCTAAAGGATTCTTCTCATTCTCCTTTTTATGTGAAGAGGACTTAATAATGGCCTTTTCTAAAGTTTTGTGGTTAATTGGGTGCTCAACCTTAGCCTTATAACCTTGGGAACCATGTATGGACCTTTCTAAATGTTTTTTCAACTTAGCTTCAGTTTGGATTAAGCTCCCAAACTTTCCTCTAGAATATTGGAATGAGTAAGTCTTTAAAGGAATTGTCAACTCTTTTGGGCACCTTGCTTCTATTGATGACATGACGGTTTCTAGGAGGAGGTTGGTTTGTGCTAGACTTTGTGTTTTGGTGGACCACATGGTGAATCTTCATGTGTTCATCCTTTTGATATAAGAGTTACCTTCAACAATGATATAATATTATGTGGGAACTATGTACTAGAACCTTAGTGACTTCTAGGAGGAAGTCAAAGCTAAGGGGGGGATGTAAGACCTCACCCTGTGTGGAACCTATAAAACCCTAATTTCTAAGGTGTAATATATTAATTAATAGTAGTTAGTATGAAATTGATAAATTTTGCAACTATGATTCAAATGTTGAGATATCATGGACTAAAAAGATAAACCCTAAGAAAATTATTCCTCTTTATCTATACACCAAGGCATGGATATGTTTGAGTAGCAAAGAATTTTAATAATGTATCAATGGATGCAAGGCTCAATCCTATGTGCAACAGTTGTTGTCCTTAACTCTTCCTTGTTAGGTCTTGCTATTATGGTTAGACAAATTAAATGAATAGATTGTGTAATTTTATTTTATTAAATATTTTATGAATTAAGTCACACAGGGTTGCTTGTGATGCATGCAAAGTGATTCATAGTGGATTGATGGTGAACTACATGGTGAACTCAAAACAATAGGAAGAAGGAATAAATTAAATAATTATGAATTGAAGAATGGGGTAAAAATTGGGTACAATAGTAAAATGTCTTAAGTTTAAATTATTCTTTTTGTGTAGAAACTCAACTATATAGTTAATTAAAAAGTGTATCATCTAGTATCTTATATCAAATGAATGCTCATGTACATTGTTATTAAAAGTGTGTGGGTTTCTATTAAAAGAAATAACTTTGATTAGACATGAAGGTTAATGGATAAATGATGAAGGTAAGTTGTGTAGACATGTAAAACTAACATTATGCATTTGATCGGATTCAGTCAAATTAGATGTCGCATTAGGACCATTCATCAATTAATCAGGTGCACTTTCATCCATTCATTAGGTAATTTCATCTCCTAGGATCATTTATTTAAAATCAAATAAATATTATCATCAACCTTTTAATAAATCAAACATCATCACTTTAATTAAATAGATCAAACATTTATTTAATTAAATCCATATTTCATCATTTTCTGATTTAAATAAATCAAATATTTAAATCCTAAAGGTCAACTCACCTAATCAGCATTAAATCAGCATAATCATCATCTATTTAATCTAACCCTGATTAAATGTTAATCCCATCCCACTTGCATTATCTAGATATCTCCACTTGCACAATAAATCAATTTTATTGATTTATTAAAAACCTCATTTTCCCTCAACATGACAAGTCAAACATGGCATTTATTGCTGTTTTTCTTATCCCCCTCTCAAAATTTATTGCAAATTTGAATTTGAATTCTCTCTCTCATGGGCACTCTTCCCAAATCTTGCACAACCATTAACCACTCACCATTTGACAAGTTTCATCTTCTCATTGGAGGGTCTTTAGTCCCACATTCACCATCTTGGCCAATCTCTCATCAACAAAATCTATAAAAGAAGGCTTAATCCTCATTCATAGGATCCACAATTTTATGCAAGCTTACTCACTTCATTTGAGATTTGATCTTGTCCATTTCACTCCATCATCTCCATTTTCATTTTATCATCTTGAGCTTTGATCAAGGGTTGGGAAAGGGTCACTAGCACATGTGACACCAATCCAACATGGAATAGGTAATTGTAGTTGTTTTCATAATGCTTATGGCTTTCTTTTATCCTTTGTTGCATTTTTTAAGCATTTGCAAGGTATTTCATAGGAGTTTACTTTGGTAGATTTGTAAAATGCTAACCCTTGTATGAAGTTTAGTGCTTTTATAGATTTTAAAAAAGTATGCTCCGCGATTTGGCGCTAGAAGGAGGGCAAAATTTGATAGATGTGTTACTGATTTAGTGCAGATCCAAATTTAGCATGAATATATATGTTACTGACTTTTTTTTTTTAAATATCATCTCTACTGATTTTCTATATGCACTTCATGTTTTAAGTTTGTCATGCACACAATTGTTTACTGCATGTCATACTGTGTTATACTGCATGTTGTTGATAAACTTTGCACATAGTGACAAGTTTAAATTATGCTAATATGCCTTTTCTGTGCGCCCTCATTTTGCATACTGGTCTATCAATATTGTCATGTGAACTGGCTCTTCATAGGCCAATCTCAGTTGCTTAAAAGTGTCTGGAGCCCTACGTATATCCATTTTGCGCGAACCCTGCAATGAAGGCATTTTCCTGTATTGTATCTTTCTATGCATATTGTTTGAAGCTTTTCCAAATAACACCATTCCTAGCCAGCTCATCGCAAAATTCTGAATATTTTGTCTTAATAATGCTATCAGTAATGAAGGATAACAGTGTTGTAAGATCATCCTTCCGCTCTTCAGGATTGTGTGCCCTTCATTTAAATTCCATGGTTAATCATTAGAGCAGATTTAAAACAATTCTATCACCTTGTTTAAAAGCGTGGTAGAGTAAATGTTACTCTAAGGAAATTAATTTCATAAATATTGATCGGCTTCATTGGGTATATTTAGGCGCTAGGGAAGACAACATTGCTAAGGATGTGATAGTTACCTCATACCGGATACATTTTTTTGGTCATTTAATCCATTTATGATATGATATCTGGATAAGAGCTGAAAAGGACATTAACATGTATGTTAGCCGAATGAACATCTATACACAATCACATTTTGCAGGAACTGGAAACCAATGGAGTGCGTGCGCTGTGAGTTGGATCTCTATGTTTGTATCCAGCAACAAGTTTTTGCCAGATATTGTGATTAATTTGATCTTCTGACATATTTGTACAAATATATATGATGTCTTTGTTTGCGCAAAAACAAATGGTCTTCGGTTGAGCTACTTTCTTTGTTTGTTGAGTAATTACGGAAGAATCCGAATGCTTCTCTTTGTTGCTTCCCCTAGTTGCCAACAAATCTGGTTCAAGTTAATGTGATTTGACAGTGATTGGGTATTTCTTTAGTAGCTATCAAAATCTGTCGCCTTTAACCCAATCCATCTCGCCATTAATGTTGGTTATTTTAAACCAAAAACATAGAGTGACCAGTTAACCATTCAGCCAATCCAATCATTCACAAATCTCAGCCATGTTTTGATCATTCACATTTTGAACTACTTGAATCACAGATGGAGGAGTAAAGAATGATTATCATGGGAATTAAATTCTGCGTATTCTGCTTAGATTTACTCCTCACCTAGACTGCGTGCCCCTCAATGCTTCCCATTCTGGACGCTGGAGTTATACCTGCTAAAAAAAAAAAATAGCGCTGGCTTAAAGCTTACTCTACTTTATCCATGCAAAATGTTCATTCATTGCATTCCATGAGGTAGCATCTGGATTAATGTATCTTGTTGAAAGTGGCTATTGTTTAGAGAGCTGCATTTTTTATCTTATATAGGTGGATGCTAGCAAAGTCTTAGAATTCAGCTATCTGTCTTTCATTAATATTTAAATAATGTTTATAGCTATTATTCTGTAATTGCTTGCAGTCAAAGAGAAACAGAGGAATAAATGCTTCAAAGGGTAATTTCAAAGATGATGCCAAAGTACGTGTGAAAAATTGGATGAATTTATTTAAAAGTTTTTAAAAGAGCTTATTTGCTGTTTTCCTTATATGCCTGCTAACGAATGTGATGTTTTTTGAATCTTCAAACTTCTGTGTGGAGAAAGTATGTACTATTCATTTATTCGAATAAAGTTTTTTATTCGAAGAGCACTTAATTTAGAGAGCACTTAATTTATACTCTATGAAAGTGAAAGGTGCATCCATTGAAGAATATCACACATTTATGCAAACCTTGTTATGCTTATCATGTGTTGAGTACTCGTTGACTTCAATTTTGTGGAGTATATTGTTAAGATTTGAGCTGTTTTCAAAATTTCATATATACTTTGGATTATGCTTAGAGTTGCATGACAAGTATAAATTTTGATAAAGCTATAAGTTTCATTGATTCTTTGAAACAAGTCTTGTTTCTAAGATTCTATTTTGTGTTAATAGGTAAAAGTGAAAGAGGATTTCGAGATCAAAC
>VDFB02353493.1:71025013-71056811 GCA_007258455.2 Sequoia sempervirens | reverse complement strand
CTATGTTAAGGCTTATTCCTTAACATGAAACAAAGGAAGAAGTATGAGGTAACCTCAACACCCAAAATGACTTCGGTGTTCGTGGATTCGTGCATAAGGCCTATGCGTTACTAGTTGTTGGTATGTGGTAAGAAGGATGTTCGAAGGATGATACCTAAAAGGGCTAAGTCTGTCAAATTCTTAGGATTATTTCAGACATCATGGGTCAATAGGCTGGATTACACATTAACACAAAGACATGGAAGCGATAAGGTGGAAGAGAGAACCCCAACATTCAACAAACTCATGCATGTTTTAGAGGTTGGTGGGAAGCTTTACGATGGAGTAAAGGCAGACAAAAGGTAAGGGGTAAGGTCGATGGTCGAACCTTGATAGGTGTAAAAAAAATTAGACATATGTGTTCATAATTTCTTGTTAAGCTTATCTATTCACTTCAAGGATGAGGAAAAAGGAATTAATGATCCTTGACCTCCAACAACTTAAAGCACTATTCAGAGTCTCATGCTTCGATATTTTAGAGGTTAGTGTTGGTTTGCGATGGTGTGAAGGAGGGAAAATGGTAAAGGGTAAGGCCAATGGAAAAACCTCAACATGCATAAAGAGGATCAGACATTGTGGTTTGGTCTTGTTTCTTGAGGCCTTCAAATCATGTCAATCATGAGGTAGAAGGTAGACAAATAGGATAAGAAGCTTCAAACTCATCCAATGCGGGATAGTGACACATGGAAAGAATTGATTGCTTCACCTAATCCACATAATTGCTGTGAATCAATAGAGATCTGTGGTTGAAATTAAAGCAGGTCAAATTGGATGGTGGTGTTTCAAAGCTAGACAGGTAATTGAGGTGTGCTACATCATGGTGCAAATTTCAAGATCAATGGCCTGCATTCAAAGGCTAGATTATGTTAGTGGCTAGAAGAATGGAGCTAGGGCACATAAATTGATATGTTAGCTCTAGGTGACATTATTGTAGAGGAATGAAGGAAATGGATGCCACCATTAATGCAAAGGTCGATGATGAAAGCTGGGGGAGATCAAGAAAATACAAAAAATGGGATTAAAGGCAATACAAACCCTAGTTGGAAAAGCCAGAAAAATAGCCAAGGCAATAAATGAGGTCGGTGGTACTTGGTTCGAGGGAGGTATCTTGTCGATGAAGAAAAAAGGAATGGAGTTCATTTGCTTATAGAGGAAGGACAATAGGAGCTTTGGGGGAAAAGGGATGATGGGTAGAGAAAGAGAAGGGAGCGAAAGGAAATAGAGAAGGTAGAGGCTAGGCATGACACCTTTTCTCTAAGCGGTGGAGATTGGAAGGTATAGAATCACACTACCATTTCAGATTTACTGTACGACTGAAGACCTTTATGGGGTTTCATGGTGGACAAAGGATTTGTGGAGTAGAAGAAAAGGTTCAAAACCCCACCTTAGGCCCTTCAAAAATATTTATGCAGGTATGGGAGTCTATCTTTAGCTGGTTTTAAGCATACCCACTAGGAATTTCATACGTATAGATGCATTTCCATTTTGGAACCTATCGTGTGTATTGGGGGTGTTAGTTGTGTATTTTGTATATTGTTTTAGTGGGGTAATATTTGGGAGTTTCTATTTATACCTAGATCATACCCATGAGTGTTTTGGGACTGTGTTTATAATTTTGGCTTCCATCAACCATTCCATTGGTCTCAAGTGAAATCCTTGTTCTTAAGCTATTGTATGGAAGTTTTAATGTTATTCCTAAACTAATAGAGCTCAGGTTTCTATGTCCTTCTTTCTCTTCAAACTCCACTAACAGTAATTTCTATATAAGTTTTTGATACGCAATAAATGGTAAGAATAATGAGTTTTGGAATGCCCTGTTCAACAAAATTTGAGTATCGCACTCATGGAACTATTTGACATTTACTTAGATAAATCTTGTCTTGAAATACCATTTTATATTATCTAAATGGAAGACCTCATTTCATCATCATGGAGCTAAAATAATTCTTGCTCAGGGGTTTGGCTAGAGCTCATGAGGCTTCATGATACCAATATGGTCGATTGGAGAGCAAATTTGATTCTTTTGAGTTATATCATTATTGTTACTAATCTCGTTGTTAGAGATGGTCTTTGAACATTTCACTTAACTAAGATTGTTTCCTTGAAGAGACACAAATATTAAGTCCAAACATTAAATTGTCATGTATATGTGATGGGAATTGTTTATGAATAACTATCTTTATAAAATTTGTGCATATCTTGAAAGGATTCTTAGGATGGAACCATATCCTTAAAAAGTAAGCAGTATAAAATTATAAATCTAGTAGTAAATTTTCCTAACCCTAATACTCAATGTATTCAGATTTACCAAGGGAGTAATATTGCAAGATTCCCATAATATTTTTCAACCACTTATTGATCAACAAAAGTCCGTTAAGGGAAATATAATATATTATTGTTAGGACCCCTATAATACATTCTTATGTTAATACTCAAATTCAACTCATATTATGCATGGCTGATTTTTTCCAAATTATTAGGGATTGATTCTATACCCTTATGTTGTTAAGGTATCCTTAACGAGTTTTTTGATCCTCAGCTTCACCTAAGTGGGTGGCAACCGACTGTGGAACTATCTAGGGAGAAAGGACCCTAGAAAGGGTTGTGTACCCACTCATTTAGTTTATAAATAAAAGAATAGAGGTGATAGGATGAATTGGATTAGAGAGATGAGTTTCACATATGTTAGTGTTATTGAGTTATGAGAGTGACTGAGGTAGAGTCATCTTTGAACCTTAGGGTTATACCCCTTGTGTTAGTCAAATGGGTGTATGATGGTTGAATTTCCTAGAAAGATTCTATATGTGAATTTTCTTATTAACCTTTCACCCCATAATATTAATAATGTTATATGGTGACCTTTGTATGGTTTGGATTAAAACCACAACTTCAATTATAATAATTTATTCAAAATATGATATGGTTACCTTCATCTTAGATCATTCTTGGTTATCAATTATCAAGTGGCCCTTGAGGAGCGTTGATCGGGTTTGTTAACCACTACTCCTTATAGTAAAAGGAGCCCTTATAGATTAACTTTTGTTGATCATTCTTTGTATTTACTACCATTGTGAGTTAGTGGTGATTTAAACCTGGGTGAAATGTGTGATTTTTGGTCAATCAAATATGAGTTGGGTGAACTAAAATTGTCAAACTATGAAGCCTCTATGCAATACATAGGAAAGTCTGTCAGAGATGAGCCCTTGAGGACTAGGTATGGCCCCTAAGTCTCGTTCTCTTATTATTAATTTGAGATCACTATTAATATATATTTTATTGTTTAGCATGTGACTTGAATTGTGTTTCAGATTATTAATTAGTTAGTTGAACTAATTAGGTCTATCTCAGTGATGTGGATTCCATGTCTCCACTAGAACCCAACCATGATTATCACAATTTTTTTTTACTTGACCAGGTTCTTATAATTGATTGGTCAAATGTTGTTATGCTTTCATGAAGTACATGTATAGGAAGCAACCTTTTGTGAATTATGCAAGTGATTGTTGTTGAAATTTGAAATTTGTGTTTTGTCCTTAACTGTAATTTGGTAGAAATTTTTAGGCATTACAATTGGTTAGACCATTTAGATCAAGGAAATGTAATAATATGGCTAAGATATTTAGATTAAACATGTATGTTCAACAGGGTAGTGAAGTTATAAATAAAGTGAAAATGAAAAATCACACGCTTTCCAATTTTTATGTAATTACTAATCTCAAAACTAATTCTAGCTAAATTACATAGAGTATATTATAATGAACACCCAAATTTTAGGAATATATCAAGTTAAAAAATATTATGTATTTAAATAAACGTATTTAAAACTTATTTTACACTAGAGGCTAATGACATTGGGCTTTTCATAGTTTTAATAGGTCCTCCAGACCTATAAGAGTGTGCATGAGAAACTCTACTTGGCACCTACTTACAATAAAATGATACACTCTAGCTTGATCTAAGACTTGTATTATTTTTCTTGATTTATAAATTCATGTGTTTCTTCCATGTATCAACTAAGTTCCTTTCATTTTAATAAATTATCATGTTAGATTATGATTACATAAGTGGTTCAGTAATTTCCCAACATTACAAGTCTTTATTTCATCAAGATCAATATAAATGTTTCCAAGATCATGTAGCAATATTATTAGAAGTTATTGAAAAAATATCACTCTTCCTTGGGATGCCAATTGCATCAAGATCAATAGAAAGTTTTCCAAGAGCATGTAGAAATTTTGTTAGAATTTATTCATCACAATTTAAGTATGGTTTTGGTTTTCCCAGATCTAGGGTTTGTAATATAGAATCTATAAACATGTATAAATTTGTATTGGATATACCTATACCATAGTCAAATTATATAAAAATTATTTCTCATCCATTACACAAGATTTTACTTGTTGGTTAAAAAATAATTCTATATTTAAATGCTAGTTTCTAAAAATAATTACATTAAATATTGTTCCATGATCCATTGATACTACTAAGGGTCATGACAATTCAAAATTTTGGCCTCTATTCATTTGAGTGAGCAAGGATTAAGGCACTTAACTATTTTCTTCCCTCTAGCTTCTAATGGTCATGGCTATGTGGATGCGAACAATGTTGGGTAAAAGTCATCTCAAATTTCCAACACGAGTCACAAGGTGTTAATTGTGAACTTAACTACATCCTAAAACATGTCATGTACAATTAGTCAAGTAGTAACCACTAACATTAAACTTTATTGTGAAACATTGCTAGCCACTAGGTTAAATTGATTCCTCAAATTGACCATGTAACCAACTAGGTCCTAACTGCTATTGCAATTTCCTAACCATTATGGGTTGCCCTCTCTCCTTTTTGGTCATAAAATAGTAGTGTTTTTAAAACTTGAATAAATTGTTTCTCATATTTTAAATTGTTAATTTTTTATATTCATCAGAAAGATGACTTAGCCCACATATATTTTTTTAGTTATAATTGTTCAAAGTCAAAATTTATTTTTAAACTTCTTAAACTCATAATTTTTTTTATATGAAATCCAAATTTTATTATTTTTAAATTACATAGAAAATCGTGATTTTTTTATAGTGTATTTACTTTTCTTTGTGTTGATATTTATTTTTAGTTTTTGTAAGGATTTGAATTTCATTTCTAATGCATTATCCTTGTAGAAAATCATGCATCAAATACTTTTATCTTTGAAACTACTAATGTGTCTACTACAAATTGTTGGTCCAAGGACCATTTTAATTTTTTTTGACATATTTGGTGTAGGAATTATTTGAAGAGATTTTATCTTTTTTGATTGGTAAGAAGTTGTGGACATGGGGTCCACTCCCGTATAAGATATAGTAAAAAGAAGAATTGCATCAGTCCTCTAATAGGGGTGCATTCAATGATTCCAATTGGGGAAAGAACAAAACAAATAATATTATAATTACTCACAGTACCTTTGCCTACAGTGAACCAAAACATAAAGATCCTACCCTAAAAACAAGAGACAAAAAGAATCACACCACCTAGATAAAGGTTATCATGTTGCCCCATTTTCCCCCTTCTTGGTCATTTGATGTGGAGGAATATATCTCCTTTTAAATTATGTCCAGCCTTGATCATTTGAATGGCAATTTCCTTCAGATTTACCCTTGCAACCCTGCCCATTTGAGGGTGTCAAAGCATCCTGGGGGGAGAGATCATTCATTGTTTCCACATGTATCAGAAATCGAGGACCTCTATGAACATGTTATCCTTTCCATGTAGCACGGATTGTTTAGTTGTAGTAATTTCGGATTTACTTTTGGCTCTGGGGGAATTTCCTTGTCTTTTTCCACATTTTTCTTCTTGAGATCCAACTTTGAAGGAGAGATATTCTGTTTGGGAGGGTGCATAACATAATAGTGTTTGGGGGAACAGTCCTTCCACCAAGAAGCCTCCCTATTTGGTAGAGATTTGATTGTTGGGAATTCCGCTGCAATGTGCCCAGTTTGGTAACACTTCCCGCATCTAAAAATTAATCCTTCATAGTCCAACATATATTTCCAACATCGATCATTGGCCCTGAAGATAATTTATGCTGGAAGATCCTCAGAGATGTCCAATTCCACCAAAATCCTAGCATAAGTTGTGTATATTAAAATTTTTAGAGTTATCATCCGCATAAACGAAAATGACCAAAGAATTTCCAATTGTTGCAAAACATGATTTAAACTAGTAGTGAAGGGAGAGATTTGGAAAGCGAACCCAAATTGACAAAATTGAAAAATGATTTAGTAGATGGATCAAATTCTGGATGTCAAGATTTCAACTGTAGCAAATTTTCTTCCCACATCCAAACATAATTAAGAATGGTGTTTGAAAAAACTCCTCGCATTAGGGTAAATTTCAAGATTCCCCTCCATATGCAAAAGTAATGCTTGTGTAATCCAATCATGGAGATCTAGAAGACTGGGCCAATGATGGTTAAATCACCTGATTAAGCCATTCTTACAAAAGAAACCTTCATTTTCACGCAATTCCTTCAACAAAGTGTCATCAAAATTCAGAGACACGAGTTTACCTAAACATTGCATGATTCTCTTATTACTAGTAAAGTTCTTGTGTTTTTGTGATGTGTCCATCAGAGAGTGAGAGCCAGATTTGGCCACCTCCAAGAATGAGCATTTAAACCCATTTTTCCCCTGCCCATGAAGCAAATTACTGGAAGCCTGATCATTCTGTGTTTGAACCCCTTTGGGAGACAAATCCATCCCAATGTGAGTGAATTCTGCATTGTTTCCATTGTGAATAGGTGGTGGTTGAGTGCTAGGAGTCAAAGCAAAATTGTTCATGATTCCCAAGGAAGAAGCAAATGTCGACACATGAGCTTCTAGAACACTTGATGAACCCTTCAAGATACCATGAGAGCCCATGGAAATACCCTTCAGTACAACAAAATCCCTAGCTTCTGACACACCAGTGGAGGAAACACCATTCATAGTGCACAGAGAAACCCTAGGGAAAGTTGCAGACTGCAAACTCACCAATTTTGCCAATTTCGGCATTTTCGACAATGCTCCTTTTCTTCCAAGATTGAAGAGCTTATTTTTAATCACTATAGTAGTTACACATTATTTTTTAAAATGGAATGAGCTTTATTTTATATTTTTGAAGGACTTGTATGTGTTTATGCTCTTCCTTTGTAATAAAAAAGTGATCCGAGGAATCAAAAACATTATTCACTTCTACTTTTGTTGTGTTAATTGAAGGGTTCAAGTGTGTATTCCTTTCCTTTGCACTAAAATATGATCCTAAGAATCATAAACAATTGAATTTATTTCCATTTAGAAATTCTACCTTAGATGTCACCACCAAGGGGATGACTTGAACCTTGTTGTTCTAATGTGTACATAAATTTGGGGGTGAATCAAAAGATAAACTCATTGGAAGGGATTTTTTTTAATTTTGGGATAAGCTTAAATGAACTCTATACCTTGCAAAGTGAAGGAGGAGAGTGGGTTACCCTCATATACCAAGATATATGACATCTTTCACTTTCATTTCATGGATTTTTTTGTTACATACCTTTATTTATATTGAGGATATGCCTTAGATATCTTGTTCAATAATAGATAGGATATTTCAACCATCTTTATTTGTGGTGCATTGGTAATCCATTAGCCCAATGAAGTTAGTCACTTCATACTTCCATGTTGATGAGATATAGCTCACTATGGGTGATACTTTTCCTTCATGGTAAGGGGTGTATAGGTGGTCTATGACCTTACATTCCCTAACTATCTTTCACTTGGTAGATATTATATTTGTGGTCCCATAGAAACTAACACACCCACTTGAATAGAATGGGTTTTTAATATGGTTGGTGTGTCTTCATGTGCTAAACCAATAATCATAATTTACATACCCACTTAAACCAATGCATTTTTTTTGTCTTTGATGTGTCCTCTTGTAAAAAAATCATTAAAAAAAATTATGTCTAAAATTTAAACATTTATATTAAAAAAACAATAAAGTCCAAAATCTGAATTTGTAGATTACATAGCCAAGTCCTTTTACAATCTAAAATATCCCATCACCTTCATTCTTGTTACAATTTTTTTTTAATTCCAAATAGTCATCCTCTAACCTCCTTATCCTAGTCCACAAGCCAAATCATAACATCAAAGTTCTATTCTATGATAACCAAACCCCTCATCCAAGTTTCATTTTCATCCTTATCTAACCTATCCTAATCCATTTCTAACATATCTAATCATCCATCCCTAGTCTAATATTGTAAGCCTTAGTTTATACTACACATCAAGTGAACCCAATCTAACTTATTCATACTCATCCATAACATTCTAATCTTAACCATCCAGAATCAAATAAAAAAAATTAATCTACACACCCTAATAAAATATAAAACTTTCTAGTCTAGCTTCCTTAATTCAAATTTAACTCATTCTAATCCACCCCATCCAAATATCCACCATATATTCATCCTATTCTTAATCCAATCCCAAATCAATAATCTAAATACAATCATTCCCTATCATCCTAATGTAAAACACCATTGAATCATCTTGGTTCTTTTTTATCCAAAACTAATATTCCATAAAGACAATTGAATCAAAACTCTAGTTGCAAGCAAAGTGGGCTAAAACTTTGTGTCTAAGCACACTTGAGTTGGAGTAGTACTAGGATGGGTGACCTCTTGGGAAGGCCCAATGCTTCACCTCTATGAGAATCACCTAGATGAAATGAGTGCTAATTGGACAATTTATTATCATGAGAGATGGGTTCATGTGAACCACTGCTCATGAAACATGGGTCAATGAGTTTGACTTGTAAAACTAAACGGTTGAATCTTGATAGCAATATCACAAGTCACTTATATTTTCATGGATATAGTTTTAGTAGAAGAGAAAGAGAAAGAGAAAGATTTCAAAAGAAAACAATAATGTGAGTGAGTTATAATGTGCCTACGTTATCTCAATTCAATCACATAAATCAAGCACTGGACCCCCATCTTGGTGCACATTCCCATAAGAGAACCACTTTCTATACACTCTATGTTCCTTGGAGTAAACCCCAAAAGTTTTGACAATTAGATTCCCTTTTATGTATAACTCAAATAGGGTTAGAGTCATCAAGTCATGACTAGGATAAATAGGAGTAGATGGGAATAGAAACCCCTCCCCATAATCCTTTTCCAACTATCCTACTCACAACAATATTGCAAATTCCTAATTCCACATTTGACTCATAATAGAATAATTTCAAATTATTTAATTTCAAGGATAATGCCTAATATAGATGTTAGGCCAAAAATAATTATTCTTATCATTTGGATTCATTATAGGTTCACACTTTATTCTAATTCCTCCTTTGTTGTATCTGTTACTCATTTTTAATTCTGGTCAAATTGAGTGAGTTTAAACTGTTTACAAACTAAAAATGAGGTGCATTTCATATCAATCTTCCCAATATTGCATTCAGGTGTATAAAAAAAAGAATCAAAGAGTGTTTATTTTCAGTAATAGATTGTTGCATTTATACAGATGCATACAATATTTAAAAGATTTACACAAACATTACTTAAGGAAAATCTTTATTGATTCAAGAGTTGAAATCCATTTCACACAAGCCGTGAGATATAGCTTATCCAATGGAAGTAAAGTGCAATATATACACAAATGGATTGAAAGAATATAAAAAATGTATATATAGAGGAAGAGGCTAGTCATTTCCTGATGATTGGTCTAAGTCCATTGTCCTTCATGATCCTCAGCTCCAAGTTGCTTGCTTTGTGTCCTTTTTAGCTTCCAGTTTCCATGTCCTGCATATGAAAGAGTTGCAATGAGGTTAGAGCCAAGCTCTAAACAATGACAGTCCCTAACACTATATATACATCCACCCACCAGTATAGAGACTACCCTTTACATGCATTAAATAAGCTATAAGCTGCTCGTGTTCAGAGAAAAAAAGAGAAAATAAATCATTAAGCCTCCAGACATATGCATATGTTTTCTTTTACTAACTGTTTGTTTCATGTGCAGATACAGGGAAATCAATGTTCTTATTTTATCAAGCTTCAACATGTGGGTTTAAATGTGGCTCCCGCAAGGGTTGAGCCCGATGTGCTATATTGTTGTGCTTTTATGGAATTAAGAGACATTTATCAGATAGATTCATCCCTTTATTGGTTTATGTAAATGAACACACATCATTTACGGTAGTAAGTTGTTGGTTACTGTCATAAGTGATATATGATCAATCATCATAAACCATTAAACATGAACCAGATATCAAGAACAATCACAAAGATATCGAGAAGTTCAGAAAAATTATGGGTGATAGTTTATTTTGATAGTGTTATTCCTTGTTAATGAAGGCACAATTTATGATAGCAGTAAAGGAAACACATTGTTTCTTAGGAAATATCTGTTCTATGTACATGCAAGAAAGGGAAAACATTTTAACACCATTCAAGAATGCACAGGGCAACATGTATCCAAATGACAAAATCAGTCAGGCACATAAAGGTGGAAAATCTCATAACAGTAATAGGAAATAGTCACGTGATGAGAATTTTATTTGGACTGTAGTTCAAGTGCATTACCAAGCCACAATATTAGTGACAGAAGAAAATGTGTCCTCAATAAGCAAGAGTATATATAGTAAAGAGAAGACATTATGATGAAGAGAGCAATGATAGGGGTAGTCCTCACCAAATCTACATTGGATAGGATTTATTGGTGAAATAGTGCAATTATAGGAACAATGCTATTCATGAAAATTTTCACTTCCTAGTGTTAATTGCTTAAAGATATATATAAATGGGCAGTCATGTGCAAAGAGTCACCTATGTCTCTATACTAGTAGCAACATGTTGATTTTATTTATAAAAAAATATGGCAGTTGAAAAAATCATTCTAAGTTACATGAAATTCATGAAGAAATGGGGAAAATGCATAAAGTGTTTAACTCATACCAAACTGTGCAATAGCATTGAATCATTCTACAAACTATATTTTATGCACAACATTATCTTTTGGGACAGTCAATTGAGAAGTTCTTGTTTCAGCTGAATTCCCTCTCGTGGAATCTCATTCATATTTTAATTTGGCACAATCTTATCATAATAAAATTGCAATCATGAAAGACTGCTAGTTTAGAAAACATATTTCAAGATGTCGATATACCCGCGGCCTTGATAGTTGCAGTGGCATGAGAGATTTCACAAAAAATAATGAGAGCATAAATTGTGTAGAGGTGATGTATTTCTAGTAGAAGATTCTAAAAATGGCCATGATAAAAGTATCAGAAAGAACAATGAAGAGAAAAACTCTAGACCTACAGATAAATGAAGCCGTGACTTTCTTCAGATCTTTTTATAGAAAATGCAATTAAAGAAGCTACAGGAAAAGCCAAAAACAAAATGCACACTCGAAGAAATGAAGGCTCAAAAGGTAGAAAGCTCACGACCTGTATGCAACATGAAAGGTTTTTCTTTCTACAGACCCTAGTGATAATGGCTTTGTCTGGTTTCAAATCCTGCAGTGAGAATGCTTCCTCAAGGGTTGATAGAAAGCTGATGGTGCTATTTTTAAAATGAGGGTTGTAGTTAGAAGACATGTGCCTACCCATTATTAGGAGAATAAAGAGGAAAAATGGAGGAATTTAAAGCTATGTGGAAATGAAAAACCCATAATAGTTTTTCCCTCGAATTTCTGTAGAGACAAAAGCTGTGGCATATGAAGAAGCCACAACCTCCAATGAAGAAAACCATCTAAGACCCATGGTCTCGAATTTTAATTAGTATTTTCTGAAATGAGCATTCAGAAATTTAAGTAAAAAATATACAAGAAGTGCAGAAAATACATGGCTCGAGCATATAATACAAGAAACACCTTTTTTCTGTAGTGAAATACAACGATTAAAATAAGGAAAAACAAGCATTTCAAGCCTCTTCTCTCATCAAAAAATGAAACAAAAGACTAAACATTCTCATAAAGCTTACCTTAAGCTCTTTCTTTTTGTTTCTTGCCAAAATATGTCAATAAAGAATGTTGTGTGCTCAGACTTTTTCCATGAAATTACCTACAAAAACCCTTGGTCGGCGGTGGCTTGGCTTCTTTGAGAATCTTTATCTAAAATGAGCTTTCCTTTGGTTTTGTTTTAGGGTTGGAACCCTAATCTTGGTAGCTGATGGCATTTTTTCCATTGTTTTATTCAAATAAAACATCAACTAAAGAGAGCCCACGACCTTACTTTTGGTATTTGTGCCTTAGGTATCTATGGAAAACTTCATAATGTGATGCCATATTATACAATTGGGAAACTTTTGTAACACATGTATGATGTTTCAACACAAGAAATCCACCTCTTTTTAAAATTGTCAGCTCAATTAAATTGTAGGGTCTAATGATGTGTTTCCATTTTGCATATATTTTTTGTAAAACAAAATGGTTTTAAGGTGTATTATAAATATTGAAATTATTTTGTTATTCCTTAAATGCAAAATATTTATGGCCCTAATTTTTAGTTGAGAGAGAAAACAAATGGAGAGAATATTGGAGAGTTTTTCTTTTAGTTTGGAGACATGTTTCCATGATTCTAGGGTCATTATTACACCTTGTTGGTGGTTTTATATGCTTAAATGTTTGTTATGGCCAAAACCATTCATTCCCCACATGTTGGAGGTGGTATTAGAGGAATCTAGAGCCTTTTTTCTAGGCTTTTCTAAGGCATCTGACCCAAAGTGGTTATTGGTTCCTACTTTGGTGCAACCACTTGGGTGGTGAGTTATATTGGCTCATTGTAACTCATTTGAGTTCAGTTCATAATTGCCATATTTCTAGAGATTTTTCATTATTAGATTTTAGTATATTTTCTAATTCACGCAGTCATACAAACTGTGATTACCTTGAGAAATTAATAGCATTGATACAGTTTACCTTCTCATCACTTGCTTGTTAGTGTACATGTCTTTGAAATTGATCAATATACTCTTGAAATTTGTGCTTTTCCTTGTATTTATGTATCCTCAAAAGTACCTTCTTTCCAAGAAAATATCCATTTACAAGTTATGAGTTGTCTGAGGAATACAAGGATTCAAGTTATGAAATTTGTTCTTTTCTTTCTAGAGTCTTGTATAAGCACCTTCTCATAAATCACTTTTGTAATTGATATGAAAAGATGAGTTGTGTAGATTTTCTATCAATCTATTAACTGAAAGTGTAATAGAATCAAGTTTGCATGCCTTTAGTTAGTTTGGGTATTTCACCATAGTATCAAAGTTTTAGTTTCATTTCAATATTGCATTTTCTTACCTTTTTCACAGAAAGACAAGTAGTTTTAGGTAAAATCAATAAGAGCCAGCTTTCTCTGGAGGTAGTTTTATGTCATAGGGTCACCCACAACCTTAGAAAAGTTCCCATGTTGCTCATGATTTCCTGTGTTTAATCGCAGCTCGGGTGCAAATCATAAGAGCTAACAGTTTTGGGATGCCCGGTGTGACTGTTGAATTAGACATTTCAGAAAAAAAAAGAAGATATTGTTGGTTCTGATATGCTGCCAACATTTTTTAGGCCTTCAAGAGGTAGATTCTAGCATATCTGGTGACTTCCATTGTGGGAAAAATTTGAAAACAGTGCTATGAAACTTTACATGAAAAGGTTTCAGACAAGAAGTTATGAATCTTTTGAATATTTTCCATTATCTCCACCTAGAAGGTAGAGTAGGTTTGTTAAAAGAGTGCCCATTTCAAAGAGGGTTCAATCAACCCCACCAAGTTTCATACCAACTTCTAAAGCTATTTCAGCTGTAGTCACAACCTTTACTTCTGCTATTTTAGTTCAGGTTAATCAACCTCTAGTTGTGCATATGGCTAGAAATCAACCTTTTGTACCATTCAATGGAGGCAGTCCATTGAACTTGGCCCAACATGATGATATCCTTGTAGCAACTTTAAAGAGCTTGCCATTTTTCATAGGAGAGGATCAAACAACTCCTATTGAACACATAAGAGATGTGGCATCTCTTTGTGGGGTTCACCATATAACCCAAGAGAATGTAGCTGTCAGATTGCTTGCAGCCTCCTTTTAGGGAAAAGAATTACAATGGTTTAGAGGTCTGCAAGTTGGGTCAATTAAAACTTGGGATGAATTAGGTGACAAGCTACATAAGCAATTTCAAGACTAGTTTGACCACCTGTCACTGGTTGAATAGTTAACAACTATAAAAAGAGCTCCTTAGGAGCAAATGTTAGATTTTAACTTCAGATATCAAAAAACTTGGGATATGATCCCAACTTCTATGAGGCCTTCTCCTGAACATACCTTTTTGTATTATTTGAAAGCCATAAAAGTGAAATAGTAGTGATGACACCATCAATGGGAGGAGTATCTTTACCAGATGCTTATGAGGTATCAATAAGGGATTTTTTTTTTGTAATTCAGGTAGGTAAGATTTCCCCTAGGCCACCAATGCTAATATTTCCAGAGATACAACCTAGTATGCCACTTCAAATACCATCTTATACACCTTTTCTAGTTGTTCCAACGTCATCAACTATTGTTACAACCGCTGCAAGTCAAGAAAATGCTACTACAAGCTCATCTCAGGAGCTTCAAGAGATTAAGAGTATGTTGCAGACCTTTGGTAATAAACTAGTGAACTTAGTAAAACACCAGTCATACAATAGACCTTACCAACAACAGAATCAAGCTGCAAATCAGCCTTATCAGGGTCAATAGTATCAAGGCAATAAACAACCTTACCAAGGAAATTATTAGGGTACAAGGAAAAATATTAACTCAAGGCCATTTCAAGTATATAATCCTGCTCCTCTTAGTGCAGCCAAGGACATTGTCCTTGTTCAGAATAACTTGGCTACAGATTATGAATGGTGCTATCCTTGCAACCAACCTCATAATCAAGCCACTTGCTCAAATGGAATTATTAATCAAACCTTAATGGTGCAAAGTGTTTCAAATTCACAACAAAACACACCTAATGATGGAGCCTTGTAGTAGCAAGACCAGCCTTCAAGTGAAGCCACTTTTGTAAACTGGCAAGGAGAAGAGTTTTATGGAGTTAATGCAAATGATTCTCCAATTGCTGCAAACACAAGAGCAAAGAAAAGAGCCTTTGAACTTGAGTAGACAACTAATAAAGGAAAACCAATAGCTACTGAACCATCTACATCACAAGTGCCTCACATTTTGTAGAGGAATCCACAAGTAGCTACCAGAGAGCAACCCCACTTGCAAATTGAGCATGCTGTTGCAAGATTACAACATAAGATAAGTTCTGCAGTGCCTTTTAATATTGTTGAAAATATTAAAAAATGAACATCACAATGTCTATGTGGGATGCTTTAGCAATCCCGGGTCAAAAGGAGTTGTTGCAGTCTACCTTAACTAAAAAGGAAACAACTAATGAACCTTCAGTGGAAAAAGTTAAGGCTGTTTTCACAAATGAACATAAGGATAATAATGAACAGTAAAGCAAACAACTAGAGAAAGTGTCTACAAAAAGTGTTAAGCCTCCTCCTTTCTATGTAACATTGATTGTAGGTGATAAATTAGTTCATAACTGCATGTTGACAGTGGAGCCAGTAGTTCAGTCATGCCAAAGAAGATTGCAAATCAGTTAGGACTAAAATACTAGCCCCTTGAGAAAGGAGTGCTTCAGCTTGTTGGTACAATAGTTAAAACTGTGGGTGTTATCAAAGATTTGGGACTCACATTGCATGCCTGTCCAAACTTTTCTATTCCTCAAGATGTTTTCATTATTGACTTACCTCCTTTCTTTGCCCTGTGTTTATCAAGGGACTTTACTACAAAGATTGGAGGTTATCTATCATCCGGTTGGTCCCATATGGTCTTCAGAATCAGATATGGAACAAAAGTAACAATTAAATCTGAGTCATTTTCAAAGGACCACATTGAGCCTTATATGCCAAGTGTAGTTAACATTAATTGTACTATTTTTGAGGATAGTGAGCTTGTTGCAGCTCAGGAATTGCAAGCTGAATGTATACCAGAGGTGCTGCTAAATGAGTGGGTAGCAAAAAAAATCATAGATAATCAAAATGAACTTATTCAAGAAGTTGGATTGGGTACTTATGTACTTCATGAACCTGAAACGAAGATGCCAAACCTTGAAAAGAAGGTAGAACTACAAATATCACAACATAATGAAATATGGAAGATGTACTTTGATGGATCTAGGAGCATAAATGGAGTCGGTGGGGGTGTAATGTTAATCTCTCCACAGGGTGATGGATATTATGCTTCATTTAGATTCTCTTTTTCTTGTTCTAACAATGTTGCCGAGTATGAAGGACTAATACAAGGTTTAGAATGGGCAAGGAGAAGAGAAATCAGTTGTTTGCAGGTATTAGGAGACATTGAATTGATTGTTAATCATGTAAGAGGGTTGAATGTAAGAAAAAATGACACTTTGAAAGCTTACAAGCATAGAGTATGGGATATGATTGAGGAATTTGATTCCCTTAAAATGATTTCAGTCCCTAGGAGTCAGAATAAACATGCAGACAAATTGGTTACAATTGGTGTACAATTTGACATACCTAATGAGATCAGAAAAGAAAAGGTACAACCACATGTTAAGATAGTTGTCAGGCCTTCTATCCTAGATAACAATGTTAATTGGCAGGTCTTTGAAAGTGATGAGAAGATTCTAAGTTTTTTACTTGAGGAAGATCAATTTTCTATTATAAACTAGGAAAAGTTAAAACAACAGTATGGAGATCAGATTATCCAGCTGAAAACAAATAAGTTTCCCAGGGGCCTGGTTACTTTAGAATCCATTTTCAGTACTGATGATCAACTAAAAAAGGAATAAAACCAACATTTAGATTAAAGAGGAGCATTACAAAGAGTTGGAGATCTTTAAAGGTAAGCTTCTCAAGATTGGAAAAAATTGTTTTGAATCAGATAAATAGGCTTTCATTGCTTTATGTCAAGAGTTTCAGGATATTTTTGCTTGGGATCATTCTGATTTGAGAGGTTTTGATCCGAGAATTGCTCAAAACACAATAGAACTAGAACCCAATGCTAAGCTTGTTAGGAAAAAGCAGAGACCTTTGAACCCCAAGCTTGAACCTTTAATGATTAAGGAATTGAATAAGTTAGTTGAGGGTGGAATTATTTTTCCAATTAGCACACCTCCTAGGTCTCTAATCTGGTTCCGGTTAGAAAGAAAAATGGTGAAATCAGGTTATGTGTAGATTTTAGAGACCTTAACAGAGCATCTCTAAAATACCATTATCCATTACCTTCCATGGAACAGATCCTCCAAGTGGTTGTTGGTTCAGAGAGATTTTCTCTACTTGATGGGTACTCTGGTTATAACCAGGTATTGGTCAAAGAAGAAGACCAATACAAGACTTCCTTTACAACAAAATGGGGCACTATGGCCTACAGGAGAATGCCTTTCGGTCTGTCCAATGCTGGGGCCACTTTTCAAAGGGCTATGGACATGGATTTTCAAGGTTTAATCAATAAAATAGTGCTGATATATTTAGATGATATCATTGTATTCTGAAAGAAGGATGATGAACATCTGTAACATTTAAAACAAGTGTTTGAAAGATGGAGGGAATACAAAATCTCCCTTAATCCCAAGAAAAGTATCTTTGTTGTTCATGAGGGTAAGCTGTTAGGACACATAGTGTCAAAGCAAGGAATCACTATTGACCCTGAGAGAGTCAAAGCTATTTTGGAGCTGCCTTTTCCCAATCACAAGAAAGGGCTGCAGAGTTTCTTAGGCATAATTAAATTTTTGAGGAGATTTATTCTTGATGTTGCAAACCTTTTACAACCCTTGACTGCTATGTTGAGAAAAAACACAGTTTTCAGCTGGACTAGAGAGGAAAAAAATAGTTTTAAAGCCATTAAAGAGGCTTTAGCATCAGCCCCTACATTGGTAAATACAAATTTCAATAAATACTTTATTCTATATGCATTTGGAAACATTGACTCTATCTCAACAATGCTTGTTCAGTAGAATAGTGAAGGGTTAGAACAACCCATTGCATTTTTTAGCCAAGGATTGGCCGATTATGAGTAGAGATATTCGTTCATAGAGAAACATTTTCTAGCTGTTATAAGAAGCCTCAAGAAATTCAAACCATTGATTTCTAACAATAAGATTCACTTAATGGTGGCACATCCAAGCATGAAAGAATTTTTGCTCAGTAAGGATCTTAACGAAAAAAGGTATGGATGGATTACTAAAGTCATGGAGTTTGATGTAGATATCAAGATCACAAAGTTGGTAAGAGGTAAGGGACTTTGTGAACAACTAGCTTCAATATCAGAAAATGAACAAAAAAAAAAGATAGAGGTTGTTTTAGTTACTCCCAATCAAGATCAAAACTCTGCACCTGCACTGGTAGCAAGTTGGATTCAGGATATGACTCATTTTCTGTAGACTGGTCAATGTCCACCAGACTTAGACAGATCCAAGAGGAGATATTTCAGGTTACAATTCATTCCATATGTTCTGATTGACAATGTTTTATTTAGAAAAGACCTCAATGGTGTTTTGCTAAGGTGTATTGATCATAATTAGATTGAGAAAGTACTTCATGAGTTCCATGATGGAACTACAGGGGGTCATTTTGCCCCAAAGACAACATCATGGAAAATTATGAGGGCTAGTTATTACTGGCCAACCATGTTTAAGGATGCCCATGCATGGGCCAGAAAATGTGAGAGATGTGCAATATTTGCTGGAAAGGAAAGGCTACCAACACTACCCTTGCAGCCAATTCAAATGGAGCAGCCCTTCATGAAATGGGGCATTGACTTCATTGGACCCATAAACCCACCTTCCAGTGCTGGGCACAAGTGGGTACTCACTGCTATAGATTATTTTACAAGATGGACTAAGGAAATAGCCCTAAAAGAAGCCAATGAATCCTCTGTATTAAACTTCTATGATGAGATAATAACCAGGTTTGGAGTTCCAGACTCCATCATTTTAGATAATGCCTTGGCATTTGTGGGAATTAGAATGGCTGATTGGGTAGTGAAAAATGGTATATATCTGAACACTTCATCAAATTATTACCCTTAGGGTAATGGTTTGGATGAGAGTAAAAATAAGAATTTAATCAGAATCATTAAACGAACATTGGAGGATAATCAAAGAGCTTGGCACACCAAGTTGAAATCTACCTTATGGGCATATAAGATAACTCCTAAAAGGTCTATCAAGAATTCTCTATATGTGTTGGTTTATGGTAAGGAATCTAGACTATCTATATCTATAGAACTGCCTGCTCTTGATTTGATGCATTAGTTGGAGATGTTCGAGGAACATGATCCCTTAGTAGTCAGATTTGCTCAGCTCATGGAGCTAGAAGAGACTAGGGACAAAGCCATGAAGTCTTTGGAGTATTATCAACTCCAAACCAAAAGAGTTTTTGACAAAAGGGAAATTGCTAGAGTTTTTAGAGAAGGTGACATTGTATTCAAATGGGATGTGTTGAAAAGCAGGCCAGGAAAGCATACAAAGTTTGACAGCTTCTGGAGTGGCCCATTTCTCATCACAGAATTCAAGGAACACAATGCATTCCAGTTGTCCAAGATGGATGGTGAGATTCTTCCTAATCCAGTCAATGGGATACACCTCAAGTGCTACTTTGAGGTTTGATCTATATAATTTTAGCTAGATTAGAATTTTATGCTTCCAATAAGTGTTGGTGCACCTTAGTTTAGTTGTTGTTTCCAGTTTTCCCTAAGTGCATTTCAGCACAATTAGTTAGTTTTTTGTTGCTGTTTTGGTTTTTAATAAATTCCAGTTTGTTCTAAGTCATCATGATTGAGTTACAGTATTCAGTCAAGTTGTTTCTAGATCTGATCCGAGTTTCTAAGTGACTCCGTGCCCAATGGATAGTATAGGCAACTGATCCTAGTGTTTAGTAGGAAAACATACAACATATGTCGCTAGAAATGTTACTCATTTTTATTTCTGGTCAAATTGATTGAGTTTAAAGTGTTTACAAACTGAAAATGAGGTGCATTTCATATCAATCTTCCCAATATTGCATTTAGGTGTATAAACATAAGAATCAAAGAGTGTTTATTTTCAGTAATAGATTGCTGCATTTATACAAATGCATACAATATTGAAAATATTTACACAAATATTACTGAAGGAAAATCTTTATTGATTCAAGAGTTGAAATTTGTCTCACACAAGCCGTGAGATATAGCTTATCCAATGGAATTAAAGTGCAATATATACACAAATGGATTGAAAGAATATAAAATTTGCATATATAGAGGAAGAGGCCAGTCATTTCCTAATGACTAGTCTAAGTCCATTGTCCTTCATGATCCTTAGCTCCAAGTTGCTTGCTTTGTGTCCTTTGTAGCTTCCAGTTTCCATGTCCTGCATCTGAAAGAGTTGCAATGAGGTTAGAGCCAAGCTCTAAACAATGACGGTCCCTAACACTATATATACATCCACCCACCAATGTATAGACTAGCCTTTACATGCATTAAATAAGCTATAAGCTACTCGTGTTTAGAGAAAAAAAGAGAAAATAAATCATTAAGCCTCCAGACATATGCATATGTTTTCTTTTACTAACTGTTTGTTTCATGTGCAGATATAGGGAAATCAATGTTCTTATTTTATCAAGTTTCAACACGTGGGTTTAAACATGGCTCCCACAAGGGTTGAACCCAACGTGCAATATTGTTGTGCTTTTATGGCATTAAGAGACATTTATCAGATAGATTCATCCCTTTATTGGTTTATGTAAATGAACACACATCATTTATGGTAGTAAGTTGTTGGTTACTATCATAAGTGATATATGATTAATCATCATAAATCATTAAACATGAACCAGGTATCAGGAACAATCAAGAAGATATCCAGAAGATCAAAAAAATTATGGGTGATAGTTTATTTTGACAGTGTTATTCCTTGTTAATGAAGGCACACTTTATGATGGCAGTGAAGGAAACACATTGTTTCTTAGGAAATATCTGTTCTATGTACATGCAAGAAAGGGAAATTTTTTTAACACCATTCAAGAATGCACAGGACAACATGTATCCAAATGACAGAATCAGTCAGGCACATAAAGGTGGAAAATCTCATAATAGTAATAGGAAACAATCACGTGATGAGAATTTTATTTGGACTGTAGTTCAAGTGCATTACCAAGCCACAATATTAGTGACAAAAGAAAATGTGTCCTCAATAAGCAGGAGTATATATAGTAAAGAGAAGATATTATGATGAAGAGAGTAGTGATAGGGGAAGTCCTCACCAAATCTACATTGGATAGGATATATTGGTGAAATAGTGCAATTATAGGAACACTGCTATTCATGAAAATTTTCACTTCCTAGTGTTAATTGCTTAAATATATATATATATATAAATGGGAAGTCATGTGCAAAGAGTCAACTGTGTCTCTATACCAGTCGCAACATGTTCATTTTATTTATAAAGAAATGGCAGTTGAAAAAATCATTCTAAGTTGCATGACATTCATGAAGAAATGGGGAAAATGCATAAAGTGGTTGACTCATACCAAACTGTGGAATAGCATTGAATCATTTTGCAATCTATATTTTATGCACAACAACATTATCTTTTGGGACAGTCAATTGAGAAGTTCTTTTTTCAGTTGAATTCCCTCTCGTGAAATCTCATTCATATTTTAATCTGGCACAATCTTATTATAATAAAATTGCAATCATGAAAGACTGCTAGTTTAGAAAACATATTTCAAGATGTCAATATACCCGCGGCCTTGATAGTTGCAGTGGCATGAGATATTTCACAAAAAACAATGAGAGCATAAATTGTGTAGAGGTGATGTTTTTCCAATAGAAAATTCTACAAATGGCCATGATAAAAGTATCAAAAAGAACAGTGAAGAGCAAAACTCTAGACCTGTAGATAAATGAAGCCACGACTTTCTCCAGATCTCTTTACAGAAAATGAAATAAGCTACAAGAAAAGCCAAAAAAAAATTTGCACACTCGAAGAAATGAAGGATCAAAAGGTAGAAAGCTCGCGACTTGTATACAACATGAAATGTTTTTCTTTCTACAAACCCTAGTGATAATGGCTTTGTCTGGTTTCAAAGCCTGCAATGAGAATGCTTCCTCAAGGGTTGATAGAAAGCTGATAGTGCTATTTTTAAAATGAGGGTTGTAGTTAGAAGACATGTGCCTGCCCATTATTAGGAGAATAAAGAGGAAAAATGGAGGAATTCAAAGCTATGTGGAAATGAAAAGCCCATAATAGTTTTTCCCTCGAATTTCTGTAGAGACAAAAGCTGTGGCATATGAAGAAGCCACAACCTCCAATGAAGAAAACCATCAAAGACCCATGGTCTCGACTTTTATTCAGTATTTTCTGAAATGAGCATTCATAAATTTAAGTTAAAAATATACAAGAAGTGCAGAAAATACATGGCTCGAGCATATAATATAGGAAACACCTTTTTTCTGTAGTGAAATGCAACCATTAAAATAAGGAAAAACAAGCATTTCAAGCCTCTTCTCTCATCAGGAAATGAAACAAAAGACTAAACATTCTCATAAAGCTTACCTCAAGCTCTTTCTTTTTGTTTCTTGCCAAAATCTGTCAATAAAGAATTTTGTGTGCTCAGACTTTTGCCATGAAATTACCTACAAAAACCTTTGGTCAGCGATGGCTTGGCTTCTTTGAGAATCTTTATCTAAAATGATCTTTTCTTCTTTGGTTTTGTTTTAGGGTTGGAACCCTAATCTTGGTAGCCAATGGTATTTTTTCCATTGTTTTATTCAAATAAAACATGAACTAAAGAGAGCCTATGACCTTACTTTTGGTATTTGTGCCTTAGGTTTCTATGGAAAACTTCATGATGTGATGCCATATCATACAATTGGGAAACTTTTGTAACACATGTATGCTGTTTCAACACAAGAAATCCACCTCATTTTGAAATTGCCACCTCAATTAAATTGTAGGGTCTAATGATTTGTTTGCATTTTGCATATATTTATTGTAAAACAAAATGGTTTTAAGGTGTATTATAAACCTTGAAATTATTTTTTTATTCCTTAAATGCAAAATATTTATGGCCCTAATTTTTAGTTGAGAGAGAAAACAAATGGAGAGAATATTGGAGAGTTTTTCTTTTAGTTTGGAGACATGTTTCCATGATTCTAGGGTCATTATTACACCCTGTTGATGGTTTTATATGCCTAAATGTTTGTTATGGCCAAAACTATTCCTTCCCCACATGTTGGAGGTGGTATTAGAGGAATCTAGAGCCTTTTTTCTAGGCTTTTCTAAGGCATCTAACCCAAAGTGGTTATTGGTTCCTACTTTGGTGCAACCAATTGGGTGGTGAGTTATATTGGCTCATTGTAACTCATTTGAGTTTAGTTCATAATTGGCATATTTCTGGAGATTGTTCATTATTAGATTTCAGTATATTTTCTAATTCATGCAGTCATGTGCAAATTGTGAGTACCTTGAGAAATTAATAGCATTGATACAATTTACCTTCTCATCACTTGCTTGTTAGTGTACATGTCTTTGAAATTGATCATTATACTTGTGAAATTTTTGCTTTTCCTTGTATTTATGTATCCTCAAAAGTACCTTCTTTGCAAGAAAATATCCATTTACAAGTTATGAGTTGTGTGAGCAATACAAGGATTCAAGTTATGAAATTTGTTCTTGTATTTCTAGAGTCTTGTATAAGCACCTTCTCATAAATCACTTTTGTAATTGATATACAAAGATCAGTTGTGTAGATTTTCTATCAATCTATTAACTAAAAGTGTAACAAAATCAAGTTTGCATGCCTTTAGTTAGTTTGGGTATTTCACCATAGTATCAAAGTTTTAGTTTCATTTCAATATTGCATTTTCTTACCTTTTCCGAAGAAAGACAAGTAGTTTTAGGTAAAATCAATAAGACCCAGCTTTCTCTGGAGGTACTTTTCTTTCATAGGATCACCCACAACCTTAGAAAAGTTCCCATGTTGCTCATGATTGCCTGTGTTTAATCTCAGCTCGGGTGCAAATCATAAGAGCTAATAGTATCAATTAGATGTCATATTTTTTTTGTTTAAAGACCTTTGATAGAATCTCAAAATTTCTAATATGGTTACCCAACATAGTGCTATTATATTTTATCTGAAATGAAGAGAAATAGGTTTTCGTCTGGTGTGTACCAAATATGGGATGGTATAATGGACCCATTCTCCTTTATTTCATTAGGAAATGAGATCCCCATGAAGAATTGACTTATGACCCTTAGGTGAGTCAACTCAATGAGAAAGTCTATTAATTTCCTTATGATTGAGGACGAGGGTAACATCCTAAACAACACTTTTGGAAGAACAACTAAAAATAGTAAATCAACATAATTATGCAGGCTAACATTTGGATCTTCAATTTAAAGCGTAATATAGATAGAAACAACAAACTTCTGGTAGATCTATAAATGGCAGAGTGATGTGTACCTGTCACCAAAATGTAGTTTTGTGAGGCTACCTGAGACTCATTCACACATAGGTGAATGGGTCTCTATGCAGAGGTTTTTCTCATATTTCAGGATCCTCTGGTGTTGGTCTATAGATTCTATTTGATCCAGGTTCCAATGTCGAAAGGTTGGAAATAAGGTTTGTAGGTGAGATTCTATGAATTGACAACAAATATGACATTTTTTTGCAACTTTGAGGTATTCAATCTTTCTTCAACCTATAAACTTGCACATTCACAAAGAGGAGAAAGTAATTTTTTTTGTCAATGGGGGTTTGCCTTGGTCAAACCCCATTTTGGTAATTAAACTTTGAATTGAAATAATGAAACATGAAAGGAATGATGAATGAACAATGCTATGTTGCAACTCACCAAACCCTTGAATAAACATTTAGAAGACTGAAATCTTGATCTTTATCTTGTATGATATGGCTTCAATGGATGTGGATGTTGATACTTGAATCTTGACTTGGATCTTTGAAACCTACATCACAATGTTAGCTCCAAAAAAATGCATGATTGCAAAAGACTTTGACGTGATGTTTGAGATCTTAATTGCTGCAATAAATTACTAATAAATCTCCTCTTGAATTCGCTTGATCATAATATTTTCTATACTTTTTCTCACTTGAATTTCTTCTTAGGATTTGAATTGATAAAATAACCTTGTATCTATGGTATCTATCCTTAATTTCTTGAAAATTAAACATTACAAGCCAACAATAAAATTTGAATTTAGAGACATTAAAATACTACCAAAAACATATTTTAAATTTGGTTTCAAAGGCCTAGGGAGGACCCATTCGCTCATGGGTGAATGGGTCCCAGGTCCCTATTCCTAGAACACACATTGCTTAAGGTAATTAATTATGTGTTGGCATTAATTATTGTCGGGCTTCTCCTTCAGAAAATGCAATTTATTAGGCTTGTATATGTAAAATAGGGCTTTTTAAGGCATGATTAAGTCCAAAAAATGTAAAAGAGTACATTTTCATACACTACATTAACAATGCAATTTGTATTTATCATTATTTTATTATAATGACAAGCTTAATTTTCTTAGCTTTTAAAAACCTCCAACACATTCCTTAAATCCTATGTTACTCATCGACCAAAACCAATTAATCACAACTAGGTAAAATGACCCAACAATAATAATATCACAATTGACTACATTAGATAGGATTGAGAATATTAAAATAACGACTCTAACATCAAATATTACATGACTCTTCTAACAAATCAAATAAAATTTATTGTCTACCTAAGGTTCATAGCTAGTTAATTAGTCTATTTGATACTTGGACTCCTTTTTTGAACACCCAAAATATTGATAGGGGGGTGAATCAGTATTCTCTTAAACCATTCAAACATTAAACATACAATCACTAGAGAATATTCAATTGTAATACAAAAAGAAAGCATGAAACATTCAAAACATCGCATAACACATGAACACCAAGATTTTTATGTGGAAAACCCAATATGGGAAAAACCACTGTGAGGGTTAGCTCACAATATATTATAACTGGTTATAACATATTTACATAAATGCTCACTACAGGTAGACTCACTGTCCACATAGAAAGATATAGAAGAGAGATGGTGGCTCACAGTCTATTTTTGAACTATTACATTTGCATCTAATATATGTGTGAATATAGTCCCATTGAAGCTCAATAAAAAAACTTTATCCGATTTTTATTCAACACTCTGCCATGCTAGAGAAATCTGGGGAAATGGAGCAGGAAGAGGAGCAGGGGGAGATTTGAAATTTGGGGATGTTTTTGAAGAGGATGGCGATGATTCTGCAGACACAGATGGTTTACTGCTGGGATGGCTACTGGTGTCGTTCTATGGGGCTACTGAGGAGTGGTGTTGGCTACCGTCTTTGGCCTAGGTTACGCTGCTATAGGTCTATTTACTGTTTTCATCCTTTTGGGAAGTCATGGTTTGGTTTTTGCTGTTGTCATTTTCCTGTTGGGGAGTTGTGTTTCGGGTCTCGTTGTTGCTTTGGCCCTATGGGGATTTTTCCCAGTTCTTCTTTACTGGGTGTGTGGTTGGGTTCCTATTCGTTTCTTCCTATGGACTTGGTTGTCTCATTGCCTTTGCTGTCAGTTTTTAATGTGGCTCTTTCTTTGGCACTGGGTGGGGTTTTTGGGGTGCTTATAGTGGGTTTGATAGTGGAGAGTTTTTGGAATTTTTTATACCCTATCTGGCATGTAGGGTCAAATGTTTCTTTTAATGGTTTTGCCTTCTCTCTTCTATTTTCACTTGCGGTTTCTCCTAGCCCTGTCCTTATTTTTGAGTGTTCCAGTGCCTCTTTGTGGGAGCTTTCTTTCGGTGTGGCTTTGGGGTTGCGTTTCAGTGGTACTTCCTCTTTGTTGTAGGTTGTGGGTTTTGGTATGCCTTTGGTGGAGGTGTTTGTGGAGAGTTCTTGGCATGTTTTAGACCCTAATTGGCATGTAGGGTCAAAGGTTGTTCTTCATTGTCTTTCCTTCTCTCTACTCTCTCTACTTGGGGAATTTCCTTGCCTTGTCTTGCTTCTCTTAGGTCCCTGTGGCTTACTTTTGTGCTTCTGTGGGACTTCCTCTTTGTTGTAGGTTGTGGGTTTTTGTTTTTCTTTGGTGGAGTTGTCTGTGGAGAGTTTTTTGCATGTTTTAGACCTTGACTAGCATGTAGGGTTAGAGGTTGTTCTTCATCGTCTTTCCTTCTCTCTACTCTATCTTCCTAGGGGCTTTCCTTGCCTTGTCCTGCTTCTCTCGGGTCCCAGTGGCTTTTCTTTGGTGCCTCTCTTATTGTTTGGGATTTTCTCAAAGGCTGGGTTCTTGGTTGGGCTTTGTTTTCCCATGTCCTAGATATTCTTGGTGCAGTTAGGTGTTGTTGCTACTCTGCGTTTGGTTTTGATGCTACTGGCTAGTTTTTCCAACATGGTTCTTTTGTTGTCCCAAGTGTTATTCATGCCTAAGGGAGTCTTTGTTGCCCTTTATTTTGATGGGTGTTCCTCTTTTGAGGTGGATAATGTGTTGGTTAGTTCATGGTTTTCTCTTCTCTCACATGTTTTTATGGGTGTTGTTTCCACCCTTGGTTTGGATTTGACAGGGTTGCTTACTTTGTTCATTTTGAAGACCCTGATGTTGGTTCCCCTACTTGCTATGCTAACTCTTTTTGCTAGAGTGTTGGATTTATTTTGTGTCCTATAGTTGGTGTCTCCTATTGAGGTGGAGACCTCTCCTATTGAGGTGGAGATGGGTGTTGTTGGTGTGGTGGTTTGTTCACACTTCTTCTATGAGTTTTCTCTAGTGAATATTCTATTGAGGTAGAGGCCATTCCTATGGAGGTGGAATGCAGATGGGTTGGAGTTCCTCTGCAGTGCTAACTTGGGTTTCCATGGTGACTACTCCTATAGAGGTGGAGAGGGGGTGTTGATGGGCTCTAGTTTTTTTGATCAGTTGGTTTTTCATGATTTGGATATTTCAGCCAGTGATTTGGAGACTTGGATGGGTGCTTTTGCTAAGTGAGATGTTTTTCTCGGGCTATCACACATTGTTGGTTTCCTGGTTGTCTCAGGTAGTTATGGTGTTGATAAATGTTGTGCTATATTCTAGCTGATACAGGTTGATGGTTACTTGGATCTTTTAGGAAGTGTGTTGTTGGTTGGTGCTGATAAGTGTAGTGCCACAGTCTAGCTATTTTAAGTTGATGGTTACCTGGTCATTTTAGGAAGTTCTTGGATGAAAGTTCCCTTGTTTTTTTTTTAAGGATCCCATTAAAACCTATTCTATTTGGTGTAGATTTGTGTATTCATGTTGTTTATTGTATAATCACCTTTTGGTTTGCTGTTGGTTGTCTGTGTTCCATGCTTTTGTACCTTGGTCTTTTTGTGTGGGTTTCGGGTCCCCGTCAAAACCTGCTTGTTAATGGTTTCAGATCCATTCAAAACTTGTTTTCCTGTCTTAATCAAAACACTCTACCATTCTCTTCATTCACACAATTTTGATCTTCAACTTAACATTCACAACTTAAATTCACACTTATCTGCTCAAATTCATATCACACACATCATGTATTCATTATGTATTCATAATACACTGAAAAAAATCTAACATATATATCCACATCAAGTATAACATCAATTAGGTTGACCTAATTAGATGTAACAATAAAAATATAACATGTCAGCTCCAAAAAAATTCATCCACACCATGTGCCATAATTCAAACCTTAAAACATCTTAAGATAGGTTGACATGGACCTATAATTGATCCTACATAAGTCAACAATACATATTTTTCCATCACACAACATCAAACATGGTAGGTCGGCAAGTCATATAAGACCTAAACAAAAAATCCTTTAATGGTGTATCCACATCTCGAAATGTGGACCTCAAAATTTTATTCCAACTGGAATCCATGCTCTACTAACATCTAGCATATCTTCAACACCACAAGAACAAAACCTCATCCATGGAGAAGTGTGGATTCTCCCACACAAACACACTATGCAGAGAATAACTATAATATTCCAGGTCGAACACTGCTACTCATATCTCTCAATCCACTTGTCCAAACATGATGAAATATTGGAATTTGATACATATAACATCCAAAAAAATGGTGTTAGAAGCATCGAGTGAAGCCTTCATTTGCAGAGTGGTGCAGACCCAAAAATCGACACAATGTTACACTAAACTAGCAAATTTGACACTTAGTCAAATTTCCACACAATAGATATTTCTAGATCAAATCATCTTACACAAATTTCTTCCTTTATACTATAAAAACCTATTAGGACTAATCAAAATGATCTGCAACAATTTTGACATCAATGAAAAAATTGCATTATGTTGCTATGTATCTACCATGATGCTCATGTTGCCAAACAACATCATCAATGATAAACTCTCCAATCTTCCAACAATCTCCCCCTTTTTCATTGATGGAAGCATGCTAATAATCTCCAAAATATTCTCCAAATTACTCTCCCCCTTTGAGATCAAGGGAAAAGGGTGCTTGTACAACTTGTTCTGACTTCCATCAGAACTCACCTTGAGAAATGTAAGCATATATACAAATTGAAAAGAATGGTTTGACTCGCCTTGAGTCATATATCGAAGCAAAGACCAAAAAGGTATTAAAAAACTTCTCTATATTGTTTGCATATGTAAAAATAATCTGAATAGAAATGTTGAAAATGCATAAAATAATAAAAGATAAATCAACCAGGGGTGGTTGACACTTGTAACTTCTTCAAGTAATCTTCCCAAGCTTTCCTACCATTTTCCCATTCTTTCTTAGCCTTTGCAAGCAACCTATTCTACATTTCAAGCTCAAGCAATAATTATTCTCATTCTTCCAAAGTAGCTAGTACCAAATTCATCTTCTTAGCTTTGTCTTCTCTTAGAAGAGCTTTTGAAACAAGTATAAATTTGGGATTGACTAGATCCCTTACCTCTCCAAACTACAAAATAATGTGTTTTTTTTTGCACTTATAGTTGGAAGAACTTCTTGTGCATGTCTTCTATTATGTTCCTTGTTTCTCCAATGAGGTCAACTTCTAGATCATATGCACTTGAGGCAACATAAATTTGAGTCTCAATAGAATCCATATCCTTTATTATGCTTTGTGTGACTTTGGGCCACTTCATGTGATATTGTTAAAGTGCCTTAGCCTCATTAACACATCCTTCTACTTCCTTCAATAATTCTATGAAATTTTTATGTGCATGGCACATTTCTTAATTATCTCTAGCATCCTCTTATCCTTTAACCTTTTCTCAACATCTCTCTTGGCTTCTTCCTTCAATCTGGATGCATAATTTTTAAAGGATTCAATCAACATTTTGAAATTTTCCATACCAGAGAGTGTGGTGTCAATATTTGATTCAAGTGCAGTCTCTTGCAATTCCTTAACTGCTTCTTCCATAAGTTCTTTGGTCTTTTGATGTGTTTCAATTATTTCCTTTCTTGCAGATGCATGAAACATATCTCCTAGTTGTAGCTTGTGGATGGGAAAGATCTTTTCCAAATCAACATTTCCTTATTACATCGACAACTATAGCAATTGTAATGATACAACAGGTTGAACTTTAGGATGCATGCTCAAAAGATTCTTCAAGGAATCTCTAGAGGAGCTAAAAGATTCACTAGAAGCCTTTAAAATTTCCACATCCTTTCCCTTGTCATCTATAAAACTGAAGTCTATTGGTTTTCTTGTTTTTGCATCTCTAGATGCATCCTTGTTCTTGTCTTCATCTTCCTCTTCATGCTCTTCTTCTTTTTCCTCATCAATATTTTCTTATTCATTCTTCGCATCATCATTCTTATCATCATCAAATTTGTTTGTGTTCTCTTCCTCTGTAATGTTTTCAATGTTTTTCAGAGGAGTAACTCCATATTTTTGTATCGGAGGAGGAGTGGAGGTATTCTCCTTTGCGATGTCTTCTCTGATCATTTCCTCCTCATCATTGCCTTTTGTCATGTACACTTCTAGAGGAGTGTTATCTAATGCAACTTCTTCATTTGTTTCATGCTCATGTTGAGAACCATTTGTTTGCATATATCCTTCAATATTTTTTTCAGAGGGATCTCTATATTCTCTTCTTCTTTTTCCATTAGTAACATCCCCAGTTTTTGAGCTATCTCCTCAACTTTTTCATTTCTTTCCTTTTTGATTCTTTCCAGATCATCTTGATCCTTTCCCATAAGGGTTGTAACCCTCTGCTTTATTCTCAACTCCTTGCTAAATACAATATCCAATGTGGCTTTTTCATCCTCAAATAATGGAGCACTCACTCTTTCCAAAGCCTCTTCTTTAAGCCTTTCATGTTCTTTTATTTCCTCTTGTCTCCTTTCCAACAAAATGTTCCACAAATATTCAGGAACATGTTTCTTGATGTTCCACATATCAACTTCCAGTAAAACAATATATTTGACTATAGTTTCAATTATGGTAGCCTTTTCTACCTCATTTGCATCTTTATATAAATCTACAATCTCTTCCAACATATCATTTTGCAAAATACTATTAAACGATGCTTCTAACTTCATGGGGGAATGAGGCCTTATCGGTTCTCCTTGTTCTTTTTCTTTGCTTTTAACTAAAGTATTCTTTGTGTCTGCATTCTTCTTCTTTAGAGAATCCTTCTTGGCTTCCTTTTTCTTTTCTCTTATATGTATTTTGAATGCTTCTTTTTCTTTCTCTATCTCCTCTTCACTCTCAGTGCCAATAATATCAATTCTTCT
>VDFB02353493.1:70925005-71024913 GCA_007258455.2 Sequoia sempervirens | reverse complement strand
GTGGTGGTGGATTTGGGATGGCATTTGTGGTGGTGGTGAGTGGTGATGTTGTCTTTGTGATTTGAGTGGTGGATGGTGTTGTTGATGTGGTTGGTCTTTGAGATACCATGCTTTGAGATGTTAGGGGGGTGGTGGATGATGTCACGACTGCTTGTGTAGTTGTCATCTGTTGTTGGGATATCGCTGACAAGTTTTGTGTGATATTCTGATTAATATTTGGAATGTTGGTTTGATTGATACTTGGTAAAGGTGGAAGCCCCAAACCAAGGAGTGGTGTGGATGATGATGGAAATGGTGAAAGAGGTGAAAATGTGAGGGGTGTGAGTTCTTGAGAGAATGTTGTATTGTCAAAAATTCCCCCAAGTCCGAACATGTCACCTTCCTCTTGCGAATTTGTGAGGAGAGAATTTTGAGGTGTTGCGTGGAAGGATGATGATGATGGATCGTTAGGATTATGGAAAGTGGGAGGAACATACTTATGTAATGGATTTTTGGGTATGTTTTGTTCCAAGATGGTATTTATATCCAAGTCTTGATTATTAACAAGGGGTTGTGTTTGAATAGCATTAAGAAATGCATTTCCCTTATTGGCATTGGGTTGGGTTGGAGCAAAAGATGTTGTGATTTGCAGAATGTTTTGAGTGATGTTTTAGGATGGGGATGTAGATGAGATGAGGATGGTGGATGAGATGGGAGGTAAAGATGTCTCCACTATAGTACTCACGTCGAAAACATAAGGTAATTTGGCTCCTTGTTTTGCTAGCTCAAGCATGTATAGTGAAGGGTTAAGCCTCATCATGATGATGATTTTATGGTTTTCTGGATTTTGGAGCATTTTAGTTATTTTCTCATGTGACATCCCAAGGGTAAGATCTTCTCCTTGGTTTTCCTCTTGTGGGTTTTGTGATGATGAGATAGTCAAAGGATTTCTTGATTCGAATGGATTCATTTCGACGTTTGTTTGGCTTAGATCACTTGAAGCGAGTGTTTCTTTGTCGGCTTCCATCTTCTTCTTGTATTGAGATCTAGTTTGAACCATAAAACAAGGATCAATTTTCAAGAATATGGGAGATGAATCTCTAATTCTTTGGATTGATCTTTACTTTATGTACAAAAGAGAAAATTTTAGGATATCTTGAGGATCGAAAGATGATATGACAATGATGCAAGAGATTGATGATATGGATGTTTTGATCTTTTGATAAATCTTGAGGGGGATGCTAGACTTTTGTCACTTTCGGATATGTTTTGGATTTTGATTTTTGATTCTTTGGATTGCCCTTGATTTGATTTTTTTGGTTTGCTTTGATTTTGAACAAATAGACCCTAAGATGTTGGATGATTATCTAAGGGGTAGATTTGCTCAAAGGATGATAATTTGAATATGTGTAGGGAGAAGGATGCATCTATCCACACCTATTCAAACAAGATGATAGTTTAACTAAGCATATGAAGAAGGATGCATCTACATATACCTAGCTAGACAAGATGGTTTGATAAATTTGACTAAGTACATGCAAAAGGATGAATCTACACATACTTAGCCAAAGATGTTTTGATAAAGCTTTCAAAGATTTTGTCTCAAGGATTTGATGATTTTTATTTTTTCCAAAAAGCCTAGCATGAAGGATAGTTTCAAGACTTCTCAAAAGGTGATGATGAGATGATTTTTGGTTTGATGTTTGAAGGATGGGTGAAAAGAGATTTTGATTTCCTTTGATCCTAAGATGAACCTAAAAAGACACTTTGTTTACCTAAACCTCGGTATTGAAGAACATGCAATGCTTCTATAGACCTTTATAACCAAGAAGTGATTCAATTTGAGCATACATTTCTGGATTTTGAACCAATGACTTTCATTTTTTGGGATTTTTATTTTCTTGGAAATCATGAGGTTTCAACACATATGAGAGTTCATTTTGTTTAGCTTTGCCTAGTGACTTTATTTTACCACAAACACTTTCTTTGATTAGGTTTTTCAAGCTAGATTTCCAATGTCTTAATTTATTTGAATCCCACAAAATATGTTATGTGGAAATTCAACGAATTCAAGGCAAGGGTTACCTATTGTTTAACTCTAGTAGACAAATTGAGATGTAATCCAAATGTTTAGAAACCTCTAAGGATGTGAATCCCAAGGGAAAGCAATAACATATGGACTAGGTCAATTGTATTTGTCTCCTAAAGGGTTTGAAATTTTGATGATGATGTTTAAGTGTTTGTTTCCAATATGTTTTCAAACAAGCAAATCATTTTGTAACCAAGATTAAGTACAACCCTATGGATGTGGAAGACAATATTTGTTGGATTCCCAATTGGACAAGTCCAGCTACGCTTATCTTTAGTGAATGGTTAGATGCTTGACCCCACTGGTTCCCCTCCATGGCTCATTAACATCATCTGGGGCAGCCAATCATCAACATCCATGAAACTCCCATGACATGTTTTCCATTTCTACTAAAAGACCGAAAATGTGTGGGGTGGCTTCAGAATGACCATTCTTGCACCAACAAATAGATCAAGGAGTTTGGAAATTCTAAAACATGGGTTTTAATTAGGACTTTTCCTTCATGGAGAATGACCCATATGGCGAGAGTCCCTTTTCAGATCCATCTCGTCAGAGCCAACAACATGATATTGGTGTTTATTCCAATACCCACATTTATATCCTGGTTGGAAATACTCTTGGCTTTAGAGTGTTACCAGTTGAGTCGTTCCCTTGGGTGAGTACTTTTTCCCCAAGGCAGACCCTCTAAGATAACAAAAGCGAGTAAAGACAATATCTATAACTCGATCAATCTTTGTTTGCAACACAAAGAGAGAGAATGTACGCAATAATGCTCTAATCACACTCGCACAATGTTTTGTTTAATTTTAAAACCTAAAAAGAAGTGTGGAGGTGATTGCTTTATCTCAACCTAAAATCACAAAAAAGGGCCTTTTGATTCTCAAAATCGCTATAAAGCGCGAGAGAAGCGCATATGTCTTTTTTCAATGAAGTTAGTTTAAGTAATCCCTCATGAAAAAAAAGTTGCACTTGTTCATTTTAGAGCCACAAAGCAATTATGAATTCTTTTTAAAGCACCAAAGGACAAATGAGAGTTGTTTTGTTCAATTGTTAACCAAAAAAAAAACTCTCGTAAGAAGATATAACAATTTCTTAAAAGTGTTAAAGAAACACTAAAGTGTTTAAAAACACTTTGATTTTGTGAAGTACCATCATCATGCTTCCTTTTTCTTTCGTTTTAATTGATCCAACCTACAAGAGAGAAAATCATTCAAATTCTGCAAACACAGAGGTTAAAAAGCATAAAACAGAAGATAAACTCAACATTTGACAAAAAGCATGTGCTAAAATAAAATTTCAACTTTTTACACCCTACCAACGGCGCAACCCGTGATTGTGTCGCAATTTGATTTCTCCAGCGGTGTTGTATAGCATCACTTACCAGTCAGTGGTGCTCTGTACCCGAACCAGTGAGCTCAAATGCGTGGCCCTTTTGCTTAGTGTCGTTGTTTGATTTTTCTGAAAAATCCCTTGGTTCAGATTGATCAAGCGGCGCGGTTTGAAATTCAAAATCTTGGGCAAGAAGACTTCAATGTCGCAGTTTGAGTTTTTAGCGGTGCTATATGGCGACGCTCGAGAACCAACAGTGCTATATGGTGACACTAAGCTTCCAGCATGGGAATTTTCCTATGCACAAACAAAAACACAGAATTTTTAGGAAAAAAGTGACTAAAAATGAGATTGTGCCCTCCTAGCACCAAATGTGTGAACACCAATCCCAATACCTGCAAAACAATAAGAACAAACACATTAGATTGTCAAATGCAAGTAAGAACAAGGATTCCCCATGAAATCCACTTACCAAGTTCAAATTAGGAAAATAAATAATGAAGAACACAATAAAAACAACAAAATAGAGATTGAATCCTAATTAAACTAGCAAACTCATGATCACATGGGGGAATTGGTGCCAATTTGATGTGAAAATTGGCCCTTTCCCAATTCCTATGATGCAAGATTGATGTATTTTGATGAGTGTTGATGTGTGATCCACTTTTTTATGCTTGACGAGTGCTCCAATGGAAAAACCTGCATAACGTAGCTATGATTCAATGATATTTGATGGAAATGGCTAAATATTTTAGCATAGTAACTTTGCATAATTTGTGGATGATCAAATAAGGAATGGAGCCTCTTATTTATAGATGAGATTGATGGATGAATGTCCAAATTTGAGCAATGTGGGACTAACATTCATCCAATGGCAAGATGCCACTTGTCAACCTATGAGTGGATGGAGGATGTACAAGTTTTGAGGATTGTGCCAATAAATGCCTATTTTTGAATTTCAAATTTGTTGAAATGACATGCAAGAGGGAAGGAAAAAAGCATTAAATGCCACTTGTCTCAAGGAAAAGGACATGTAAGATGGAGTAAATGCCTTGTTGGATGTACATGTCAACTTGGAGAATATACCAAAAAGATGCCTTGTTGAGGAAAATAGGGATCAAATAAATCAATTAAATCTATTTTCATGTGCAAGTGGTAAAAGATGGAGAATGGGACATGATAGAAGATTAAATTAATCAAAGTTAATTAATTTAATGAGAGATTAGTTGATGTGACAAATTTGACTTAGATTTGTGGATTTATTTAAATCAAATATGAGAGGAATTTGATAAGAGATTAATTAAATAAAGATTTTGATTTACTTAATTAAAAGAGATGATGTTAGATTAAACTAAATAAGGTTTTAATTTATTTAATTTAATAGATAGACTTTAGACATTTAATTAAATAAAATTAATTATTTAATTAAATAGGGATAATTAGATCAGATTGATTGATTTAATTAACAAAAGAGAGAGACTTAATTAGATAAAATGATTTATTAAATTAAGAGAAGAATATTGATGAATTTAATCAGATAGGGGGATTTGATTAAATGGTTAGACCGAAGGATGATTCAGGATGAAACAATGTTAGTAGTCAGGATCAGATGCACAATGTCAATCGATACATTTTACGTGTCTACACAAACACTTAAACATCATCATCAAAATTTCAAACCCTTTAGGAGACAAATACAATTGACCCAATCCATATGTTATTGCTTTCCCTTGGGATTCTATCCTTAGAGGTTTCTAAACATTTGGATTACATCTCAATTTGTCTACAAAAGTTAAACAATAGGTAACCCTTGCCTTGAATTCATCAAATTTCCACATAACATACTTTGTGGGATTCGAAGAAATTAAGACATTGGACATCTAGTTTGGAAAACTAATCAAAGAAGCGCTTGTGGTAAAATAAATTCACTAAGCAAAGATAAACAAATAAAACTCTCACATGTGTTGAAACCTCACGATTTCCAAGGAAACAAATCCCAAAACGAAAATCCTTGATTCAAAATCTGGAAATGTATGATCAAATTGAACCACTTCTTGGTTATAAAGGTCTATAGAAGCATTGCATGTTCTTCAATATCGAGGTTTAGGTAAAAAAAGTGTCTTTTTTAGGTTCATCTTAGGATCAAAGAAAATCAAAATCTTTTTTCATCCATCCTTCAAACATCAAACCAAAAAATCATATCACCATCACCTTTTGAGAAATCTTGAAATTATCCTTCATCCTAGGCTTTTTGGAAAAAATCAAAATCATCAAATCCTTGAGACAAAATCCTTGAAATCTTTATCAAATCATCTTTGTCTAGGTATGTGTAGATGCATCCTTTTGAGTATGCTTAGTCAAAGTTATCAAACCATCTTCTTTAGCTAGGTATATGTAGATGCATCCTTCTTCATATGCTTTGTTAAATTATCATCTTATTTGAATAGTTGTGGGTAGATGCATCCTTCTCCCTACACATATTCAAATTATCATCCTTTGAGAAAATCTACCCCTTAGATAATCATCGAACATCTTAGGGTCTACTTGTTCAAAATCAAAGCAAACCAAAATCAATCAAATCAAGGGAAAATCAAAGAATCAAAATCCAAAACATATATGAAAGTCCCAAAAGTCTAGCATCCCCCTCAAGATTTATCAAAAGATCAAAACATCCACATCATCCATCTCTTGCATCATCATCATATCACCTTTTGATCCTCAAAATATCTTAAAATTCTCTCTTTTGTGCATAAAGTAAAGATCAATCCAAAGAATTAAGAGAGTCATCTCCCATATTCTTGATCCTTGTTTTATGGTTCAAACCAGATCTCAATACAAGAATAACATGGAAGCCGACAAAGAAACACCCACTTCAAGTGACCTAAGCCAAATGAACCTCGAAATGAATCCCATCGAATCAAGCAATCCTTTGACTGTCTCATCATCACAATACCCACAAGAGGAAATCCAAGGAGAAGATCTTACCTTTGGGATGTCGCATGAAGAAATAACCGAAATGCTCCAAAATATAGAAAACCATAAGATCATCAACATCATGATGAGGCTTAACCCTTCACTGTGCATATTTGAACTAGCAAAACAAGGGGCCAAATTACCTTATAATTTCGATGTGAGCTCCATAGTGGAACCATCTTTGGAGGTTATGCCTCTAATTTCATCCACCCTCCCCATCTCATCTACACCCCCATCCCAAAGCATCACTCAAAACATTCCTCAAATCATGACATCTTTTGCTCCAACCCAACCCAATGTTAATAAGGGAAATGCATTTCTCAATGCTATTCAAACACACCCCCTTGTTAATAATCAAGACTTAGATGCAAACACCATTTTGGAACAAAACATACCCCTAAAATCCATTACATAAGTATGTTCCTCTCACTTTCCATAATCCTAATGATCCATCATCATCATCCTTTCGTGCAACACCTCAAAATTCTCTTCTCACAAATCTTCAAGAGGAAGGTGACATGTTCGGACCTGGGGGAATTTTCGACACCACAATGTTCTCTCAAGAACTCACACCCCTCACATTTTCACCTCTTCCACCATTACCACCATTATCCACACCTTTACTTGGTTTGGGGCTTCCACCTTTACCAAATATCAATCAAACCAACATTCCAAACACCAATCAAAACAACACACCAAACTCTCAAAACTTGTCATCAATATCGCAACAACAAATGACAACTACACAAGCAATCATGACATCATTGCAAGGCATGGTCTCTCAAGGACCAACCACATCAACAGCACATTTCACCACTCAAACCACCACATCAACAGCACCATCCACCCCTCAAGTCACCAACACAACATCACCGCTCACCACTACCACCCCCACCACCACCAACTTCTAGCATATCAAACCAATATAACATGGCATTCAAAGAAGCTCAACAAGCTGCTTATCAAAGGGGATTCCTACAAGTGCAAATACAAAAATTCGCGTAACTAGTTGCTCAACAAGCCGCTCAAGCTATGCAAGCTGCCCAAGCCGCATCACAAGCACAACAGGCCGCATAAGCCCAAGCTTTATTGCAACAAAAACAACAAGCCACTCAAGCTGTGCAAGCTACTCAAGCAGCCCAAGCTGCATTATAAGAAAAAAAGGCTACTCAAGCCCAAATTTTATTGCAACAACAAGCAACACAAGCAGCAGCCCAAACACAAGCCCAAGCTCAAGTGCATGCCCAATATCAAGCAAAAGCACAAGCACAACTTATTGCACAAAAACAAGCAGGGAAACTATAGGCATATTAGCAAGCAATAAAACAATATCAAGAGTAGCAAGAAATAGCCCAACAACAAGCGTTGTTGGAACAACAACAAACACAACAGCAAGCACAACAATAGGCAATCCTAGCACAACAACAAGCAATCCTACCAAAACAACAACAATAACAATAACAAGCGTTGTTTATATAGCAGCAAGTGCAAGCATACCTGGCTCGAAAGAATGTGCAAATACCATAAAACAACCCACCAACCAACCCACCCATCCAACCCAAAATTGAAACCCCCCAAAACACCTTCATCCCACCCCCTAACCTGCAAAATGACGTAACAGCACAAATCAGGTTGCTCTCAGAACAAGTGCTCAATCTTCAATCAGGGCGAACCACAAAAACACCAAGAAACTTGTGTCCCTATCCATTTGATAGGAGCCTTGTGATGAAACCATTCCCCAAGGGATTTGAGATCCCTAAGTTTGACAAATATCATGGGATGGGAAACCTTGAAGATCACATTAGGGAATTCCAAGTTCATTGCATGGAAGTCACAAACGACGATACCTATCTGATGCAACTATTTCCTAGGAGTTTGGTTGGCCACGCTATGGAATGGTTCTCTCGCCTACCAACAAGCATCAGAACATTCCAAGAAATTATAGACGCATTCATTAAAAATTATGCATGCAACATTGCCATGGATGTTAATCTAGAAAAAATTTCAGCTCTGAAACAAGGTAAGGGTGAATCATTCGCTTCATTCCTACAACGATGGCGATCCAAGGCCAATCGGAGCAAGTGGACCATGCCCGAGGAACAACAAGTTTGCACCATTATATCCAACCTTGATGGCCTCTTGGAATTTCATCTCAAGGTACAAGGGATCACCACATATGACAAGTTGATCTCCAAGGCACTTAGCATCGAACAAGCCCTCATGACTCAACCCGCAGGATCAACTTCATACCCCGAGCAACAAAACAACCGCCCACCTGCCAATTACAACGATAAACCTCGCATGTGGCAAGGAACAAAAATGTTACTAATGATGGTGTTTTCGATGCCAAAGAGGTCATCAGTGCCCCACGCCAAAAGACACCCACACCACAAATCCAAATCCAACACCAAAACAATCATCAGACAAGACACCAACCAAACAACAATCCGACAATCAACAATCTCAATGATCAAAGGGGACCACCCCAATGGAATAAGAGCTATCCCAAGCAAAAATACACCGCTTTGGGGGAACCACTAGAAGTCATCATGAAGAGCCTCATAAATGAAAAAAATCATCAAAGCACCCACCTATGACAATTACCAAGAACTGGATGTGAAACCTCCTTGGTATAATGAGAATCAACTTTGTGACTTCCATAAAATCAAAGGGCTTACCACGAACAGTTGTATGAGGCTAAAAAATATAATTCAAGATCTCATCGATGAAAGAATTATAAACGTGGAACAACCTACAGGAAACCAAGATCTTAAGATATACATGAATCTAATGCCTAACCATGGCAATAAAGGGAATAATAATAACACCAATAAGCGGAAAGGCACCCACACAAACATCAATCATGTGTATGAAATAGTCGTCACCTCCCTAGATGAATACTGAAAAGTCATCACCATCAAAGATGCCCATGCCGATTGTGGAGTCACCACAAGAGGCGGAAAAGCTACCATCACAGGATCATCCTAGCCAAACAGAGTCCCCGCATCTAGATTTGTCCCCAATGGCTACAATGTCCTAGATCAGCTCAAAAGAATGCCAACAAAAATCTCCATCATGGAGTTGCTAAAAATCTCATCTGCTCATAGGAAAATCCTTGAGGAAGTGTTGGCTTCATCCACTATCCCCGCAGAGCTTGATGCGGAACAATTCCAAGCTATGGTCGGAACTATCATTATGCCAAATCTCCTCAAATTCTATGACCAGGATTTCCCCGCTCAACCATTTCACAACCATGCACTCCACTTAGAAGTCATCATACAGAAAAGAAAAGTCAAAAGGGTCTTGGTGGATGGAGGTACGGGCTTGAATATTTGTTCTCTCAATCTCATCAAACAATTAAAAATCTCAGAGGATTCTATCAACAAAGGAAAGGGTATCACAATAAGAGCATATGATGATCAAGAAAGAGTATCACAGGGCACAATCAAACTCCCTATTCAAGTAGGGATTGCTATCATGGAAACCACTTGTCAGGTCTTGGACCTCAACTGGCCATATAACATCCTCCTAGGACACCCATGGATTCATGCGATGAAGGCAGTAGCGTCAACTTTCCATCAATGTGTTAAATTTACACATGAGGGACAAGAAGTCACCATCCATGGAGATCCCAAACCCTTCTCCTATTACAAAATCCTTGAAGCAAAGTACTATAAAATCCCCCAAGTACCAAAAAATGATGAGGGCCCATCTACACCATACATTGATCCCTCCACCCTCGTATCCACTTCTGCAAAAGAGACACCTGTCACTCCCACCATCCCCACCATTTCTGACATTAATTTCATCATCCAAGATAATGATTGTGGAAACTACAAGCTCCCTAATATTTCTTTTGTGGTAGGAGAGTTACAATAATCTCCTAGATCACGGGGACGTCCACAAATAAATGAAGCCTCCACATCTCAAACATCTCTTGAAGATTATCCCAACTTTACAAGTTGCGGAGATCTTGGCCAATAAATTATTGAGGCAGATCCATCTCATATGTTATATCAAGATGAAAGACTAGTAGCTAATTTACCAATGGATGACAGAAGCAAGGGTCTACAAATGATGCTCGCAATGGGCTATGAGAGAAACCAAAGACTTGGGAGAAACGACAATGGGCTTATAATACCTATCATTCTGGAGATGCAAGCAATAACAAATCTTGGCCTTGGATGTACCCCTCTGAGTATAACCATACGTGGCCAAAGTCCTCCAGTTAGAAGGGTCAATAATCCTCCTCAGCCAACCATAGCAGAACTACGCTTACCAGTATCAACAAGTAGAGTCATAGATAACTTTACATTTGATATAACCAACATCTGTAGTAGTAGTGATGACAAAGATACCATGACCAACTTACCTAGGCTATTTGAGGATACCACTCTTTGCATGATTAGCACCCTATCTTTTGAATCAGACCACCAAAATCATGAAATTCGCCTAGTATATCCCCAACTCATCGACTATGACCAATGAGGACCACCAGTTCTTGATACATTTGAAAACGATGAGGCGCTCTCGGAATTCATGGGACTGTGGGATAACATTCCATGTGGGGATCACAAAGCAGGGTTCATAATTGAGCTAGATACACATGCCTATTATTTGGAAATGATTGAATCCCTCAATCATAAAAGTGAAAAATTAAGAATAATATCAAAGTCCTTGAGTGAAAACCACACTATGGCACTCTCCAACCAGAAAAAAGTAAAAAAGAAAGGATGCATCCAACGGTGAAAAACTCTCTGAGGCTCCCGAGGATGGGGGATTCAATCTTCCTTTTAGAGCTATTCATCAAGAAAAATCAGCAGTCCTAGCAGAAAGATGTAATCCAGTCAACCTAGGAACAGAGGAAAACCAGCACATCACATTCTATGCAGAGTCATTACTATCAGAGGAACAAGAGCTCCTAGAAACCTTCCTAAGAGAAAGATAGATAAACTTCGCATGGAGCTATGCTGACATGTCAGGACTTGATCCAGAGATCGTGGTTCACCACTTAGCAGTATATCCAAAAGCAAAGCTTGTTAAACAAAAACCTCAAAAAATTCACCCTCAAATCGCCCTATTAGTCAAAATGAAGCTAAAAAAGCTATTAGATGCGAGATTCATCCAACCGATAGATTATCCAGAATGGGTGTCAAACTTGGTACCTGTCTCAAAACCCGATGGGGGCATCAAAATCTGCATAGACTTTAGAGACTTGAATAAAGCATGTCTGAAAGATGACTTCCCACTTCCAAACATTGACATGATAGTGGACATGACAGCCAGACATGAGATGTTGTCACTAATGGATAGATTCTCAGGGTACAATCAGATAATGATAGCTTAAGAGGACCAACACAAGACGACTTTCACTTGTCCATGGGCGACCTATTGCTGGAATATGATTCCATTCAGCTTAAAGAATGCAGGAGCAACATATCAAAGGGCCATGACATTGACATTCCATGACATGATTCATAAGACAGTCGAAGATTATGTTGATGACATTCTAGCCAAGTCCAAAAAGAGAAAAGATCACATAGCAACCTTAAGTGCCATTTTTTATAGGCTGGAAGAGTACAAGGTCAGATTAAACCCAAAGAAGTGTGTCTTCGGCATACAATCAAGAAAATTGCTAGGATATATAGTGTCAATGAGAGGTATCGAGGTAGATCCAACAAAGGTAAAAGCAATCCTCGAGATGGAGGCACTAAAAACATTAAATAAATTAAGAGGTCTCCAAGGCAGACTCCAATCCATTCGACGATTCATAGCACAGTTGGCGGGAAAACAAAACCCATACTCTCACCTACTCCAAAAGGTAGTAGCGTATAAATGGGATAACAAGTGTGAAGATGCATTCAATAAAATCAAAGAATATCTACTAACACCACCAGTATTAATGCCACCAACCCCAAGAAAACCATTGATTCTATGCATATCAACAACAACATCAACCCTTGGAGCTCTCCTAGCTCAGCATGACGAAAATGGAATAGAAAGGGCTATCTATTACATTAGCAGAACAATGGTTGGACATGAGATAAACTATTCATTCATGGAGAAAGCATGCCTAGCAGTAGTGTTTGCATCACATAAATTCACACATTACATGTTGGCACACAAAATAAAACTCATCGCCAAAATTGATTCTCTCAAGTACTTACTGTCAAAAGCAATGCTCATAGGAAGAATGGCCAAATGGGTGATGATACTATCAAAATATGACATTGAATATGTGGAGCGGAAAGCTATCAAAGGCCAAGTCATCACAGATCAACTTGTAGAAGCACCAATCTATTCAGAGAATCCTCTCGTCTCAGAGTTTCCAGATGAATCTATTTTCAACCTCAATGTAACTGACCACTGGAAATTGTACTTCGATGGCTCATACACGCAGCATGGATCAAGATCTGGCATCTTCTTCATCACCCCACAAGGGGATTGCATACCAAGATCCTACAAACTGGTGTTTCCCTGCACCAACAATATTGCAGAATACGAGGCTTTAACCATAGGTCTCAAAATAGCAGTGCAGTGGAACATTATAGCTCTCAAAGTATATGAAGACTGTCAATTGATAAGAAATCAAGTAAATGATTAATACCAGACCAAGGACGACAAGCTCCCTCCATACAAGAAATTGGTGGAGACCCTCAAAGAATCCTTCATCGAAATTAAATTTGAGAAGATTCCCAGAACCAACAATAGAGCAATAGACGCCATAGCAACAATTGGATCCTTACTGGATATCCCCCACAACGTTCCAAAATATGAATTCTTGATAGAGCAGCTTCTCGTGCCTGCATTCGAGGTACCAGAATTAGAATTTTTGTGCAAAATCATTAGTCTCGGTGATCCTTGGTACCATGACATTTATACATACCTTCGAATAGGAGTCATACCCGCCGATTTACCCTCAAACCTAAAATGAACCCTTGTCAAAAAGGTATCCCAATTCATCATCCTAGCAGATACCCTATATCAAAGAAGCATAGAAGGAACCTTACTGCAATGCTTAAACATTGAGGAGGTATTAACCGCTCTAACTGAAGTACATAACGGTATTTATGGTTCACAGTCGAGTGGAATGACCATAGCCAAGAAACTACTGAGGATGGGGTATTATTGGCCCACAATGGAAAGAGAGGCACATGACTATGCCAGAAGGTGTCTACAATGTCAGCAGCATGGGGACCTCATCCATGCTCCAGCTCAAGAGCTTCGTCCCATCATCACACCATGGCCCTTTTCATAGTGGGGACTCGATCTCATTGGAAACATCACACCCACTACATCTAATGGCCACAAATTCATCATAACTACCACAGAGTACTTTACTAAGTCGGTGGAAGCCATACCCATGACATATATAACTGGGAAGCATATTTCAAAGTTCATCCTGAACTATCTCATTTGCCGCTATGGTGTTCCACAAGCCATTATCTCAGATAATGGGACACCATTTAAGAATTAGGAGGTTTGTGAATTATGTGAAAAATTCAAAAGCCAACATCGCTTCTCCACCCCATACTATCCCCAAGGCAATGGCCAAGTAGAAGCTACAAACAAAACCATTCTAAAAATCCTCAAGAAAATAGTCAATGATGCAAGTCATGACTGGCATTTGCAGGTTAATCCCACCCTTTGGGCCTATCGCACTAGTATCCACACACCCACTGGTGCCACCCCTTTCTTCCTGGTCTACGGATCAGAAGCAATACTCCCCATTGAGATCAAGATCCCATCACTTAGTATATCACTGCAAAACCTCATCACAGATGAAGAATACTGAGTATCAAGACTAAATGAGCTGGAGCTACTGGATGAGCGACATATAGATGCTTTGAATCATTTGCAAGTCTATCAAAATATACTCAAAAGGAGCTATAATAAGAAAATCAGAAGGACTTTCCAAGTTGGAGAACCGGTATTGAAGGAGAATCAGAAGAATTTCCCAAACCCAAGCAGCAAAGGAAAATTTGAACCTAATTGGTTGGGACCATTCATTATCATAGCAAGTTACAAGTCAGGGGCATATCAGTTATCAACACCTGAAGGGGAACCTCTGCAAGAGCACATGAATAGCTCTCATCTCAAAAAAATTTATGCCTAAATCTTTCAAGGTATAAAACCAAAAAATCTAAAAAATTTAGAAAATGTCCTAAAAATGGTTACCTTGGCAAAACCTAGCAAATAGGCATCTTGGTGACAACAAAAATCAAAAAGAAAAATCCAAAATTTTTTTTAAAAAAGCAAAAATCCAAAAAATTAGAAAAGGATTGAAAACAAGAAGATAAAAATCGCCCTCTAGTGAAAACCACTTCGGGCACTTTGACAAGTACCTTGGTGAAAACTTGGCAAACAGGCGCCTTGTGTAAATAAGCACTTTCCATCCACCAGGATCTTTATGGCTTGTTCTGCGTCATCCATCCACTACGTTTCCATCATCCATCGCATTTGGATCTCCATCCATCACTCATCCACCCACATCCGCACCATAGCTTGGTCCTATTTTCGTATCATGATCCCTCCTAGTACTACTCAGCCCATCCTCAAGGTCAACTTGTCCTACCTTTATCGGAGTAGTCTATTGCATCACGCTAGGGGCATGTTCTCATCGGATCGGATTCGTGTATATTCTTAAAGTCCTAAAATATCAGAAAATCCAAAAACATCAAAAAATTAGAAAATCCAAAAACATCAAAACATCAGAAAATCCAAAAAACATTCAAAACATATCAAAATCCCAAAACAGGTCAAAAAGTCAAAAACAATGTCATCTTGTCGAAGTATGGGTCTCTGAGCCTTGAACATAGGCAAGGTTGATCGTTGATCATCCCCCGAGACACTTAGGTCAGTCCTTTAGGAGTCTATCATAATAAACTTACATCTCATCATGTATATCGTCATCTGTAAATCGTTCAACTCATCAGTCGAACTACGTGGTCTCTGCGTTTATAACGTAGGCAAGGCTAATCTATTGATCAGCCCCCGAGGCCCCTAGGATAAGTCTTTAGGTTAGTCTCTTGGTCAAAATCTCAAAAAACCCCAAAACATTGAAAAATCAAAACATTTGAAAATCTCCAAAAATACCAAAAACAGCCTCAAAACATCTCAAAAAGACCAAAAACATCCAAATATTTGAAAAAATCCATCTCATCTCACTGGCACCCGCAATAACAGCATTCATAATAAACGATTATCATCCTCAATCTTTGGTAAGATAATCAGAAACAAGTCTAGCCAGTATAAATTGAAAACTCAAAACGTCAAGTCTTAGGTCTAAGTCGATACATAAACAAGTTGGTCAAACTCTTTGTGTTGATAACTTATCATCCAATTGGTCCCATATCAATAATTTGAAAGAACGCTTTGGATAAACGAAATGATGTGCCGCCATCCACTAACATGTCCTAGGATGTATCCTTCCTACAATGGGCATTATCTTTTGGCAATAGTTTTGGTTCTTATCCTTAGAAAACACATCCCCTTTTTGGTTAGCAGTATTGAAGAACATCAGCTTGTTTGTTTACTTTGTCTTTATCTTTTGACTTATCTTATTGCACTCATTCCAAGGACTTCTCGATGATATCCGAGCAAGAGGATTTAGAGAAATAGGAATGGGGCAACAATCATTATCTTTTGTCTGCTATGATTGATGGATGTTCTTGTAATATAACCTTGGTGAATACTTGCTTTGTTAGGTATGTATGGAGGATGTTTTGGGCAACTTGTTGACTATTGCATTGATAGGTTATACCTTTATATGTTTTGGTCCGAGGTGTTTGAAACTTCTAAAGTGCATCCTAGCAAGGTTTCTGTATGTCAAGTGTGAACAAGGATACTCCTATATGCTTGTCAATTCAAAGTCCATCACACTAGGTACAACGCCATCCTGGTTTTCTATACCTTGATGCATCATACCATGTGTGTTATCAAACATAAGGAAATTGGCCCTTTGAAAATCCTAATTCCTCGGCAAGTAATCATCATCATTTTGCATATTCATCATCTTGTGTCTTGTTGAAATGACTTCTCTTCTTGCTCATCGCACTAACAAGGTACTATGACAATTGATCATCATCATCATCGTCGTCGTCATCGATCCTGCATCCGCAAAACATTAGCATATTGCATCAACATATCATATAGGAAACATATGCATGGCATTTCCATCATCATATAAACATGTTATCATAATCATTCTTTATAGATTGGCACATCCCTTTCTCATTACATTGCATTCATTTTTTTTGCATCACATTGCATTCATCCCATAAATCATTGCATAACATTCATTTGCATAAACATTTCATAACCATTTCACATTACCACCTACTGCATAATCATACATAATAGGTACACAAACATTATAGATAATCCATTTCATACTCACATAACATCATAAAGTCATCTCACACATTGCATTCACTTTTTCATAAAACATCATCATATCATCACATATAGTACATCACATTAAATGCATCACATACATTACATTATCATTTAACATGTTTGGGATAATATTTGTTATTCTAAGCATCTTAAAACCATCTCATTTGCATCATCAATACATCATCATATAAAACACAACCATCGCATTCACATTGCATTATATTGTCCACTAATCATCCATGTCATCTCATAAATAGTATCACAATCATTTTTTGCATTTCATTACATAAATCATTCCACGTCAGCATAAATAGAAACATACAAAAATCCATTACATGCAAAACGTACATCCATCCATAAACATTTTATAAGCATGATTCACATCATTTTGCATGTACACCATAGATCATTTCCATATCATTTTTCATATTACATATTACATATCATATCATTTCAAATCATCATATAGATTGCAGCATCATTACGCATCACATAAATACATCTGCATATCATAAGTCAACAACATAATATAGATCTATTAGGTCATAATCATTACATAATGCATATATCATCAGAAATAAATGCATCCATAAATACATCAGATAACACCATAACATCATTGCACAGCATATAGAAATAGAATCATTCATCCATGCATAAATAAATGGTACACATCACATCAAAATCATCATCGACATCTCATATATATATCATCATCGAGTAACTGTCATAGTACAAAATAATCGGATCACTGTACATGTTTGTCAATCAGTACAAAAAGGCCCACCAGGCTATCAAAAAGGAGCCCATAAGGCACAAAAAAGTATCATCTCGATCAAGGTCTACCCCCATGTATGTTGCCCTCGCCCCTGTCACCGTGACCCTCTGCTAGTCTATGACTGGTCTGCTGCGAGTACTCTAGGACTTGTGCTGCTCTAGGTATGGCTTCACGATAATGCATCCAGTAATACTCAGCCTCTCAGATGGCCTCCCTATAGGACCGAACGAACACTGTACCCTGAGAGGAGGAGGTTTCCATGCTCTCCAATTGTTATCTTCGGCCTAGCTTTGTAGCACCTGTAACTCTGCGGCTTGTCTCTGCAGTATGGCCTAATCTCTCTCGGCCCTGATCTAATCCCTCTCAGTCTGCGCCTGATCTCTCTCCCCTATCAAAGTTTGCACCTGAGCCTGCAGCTGCGCAATCAATGTATCTCGGGGATCCACCTACCCTGCTGGCTACCCTATTGGCTGTGTTCATGGAGGTTTTACCTGAGGTTGATCCTCACCTCCAGCCCATGGTGGTGCACCTGCTGGCACCTGATGCTAGTCCTGCATCTATACATCAACCTAATCTAGCTAAGCTGGCTAAACTAGAGGCCCGGTTGGCTGGTCCTGTCATGCACCATCCCTTTGTCCTTATCCTCCCCCTCTGCCTCTCACCCTCCGTCGATTTGGGACTGCTCCTGGAACTATCAAACAAAGGTGAGGCCAGAACCAATCCTTGTATACATGTGTCATGCATGCATCTACAGGCCCCTGATCATAAGCCCATGGTCGAGCCACGAAATGTCTAAAACTATCCACGGCATTTGAGGTAGGAATGTATCGCCCACATGAAACCTGTGTCATGGTGTGGGAAAATACGGCCACATAATCATCATCTGGTCGATTCTGAGGCTCATCGAACTGGCGCTGCATGTGCCCGGGAAGATATCTCTCTATCACGGTATGCTCTCACCCCTACATGAAGCGGTCCTGGTGGGCATTGAAAATCTAATGCGCATCGTCGGCCCATCCGGGCCGACCAAGGTACGAACGCCATGTGAACACCTGCATCTCATCTAGGACTCTCCTCCAATAGGGAATCCCATGCTCGCCTATGTGTGTGAAGGACACACCCCCTCTATAGTGCCATAGGAGGGGATCATCATGCCCCATCGAAACTATAACAATCAGTGGCCGAAGGACAACAATGTGCTCCCACGCCCATACGTGGAGGAGTGTCACGCCTGCTCTAAGTGCTCTATCATCAAGGTAGACGTACTCATGGAGATCTTTGTACAAAGATGCAAGAAGAACCAGCCCCCAAGAAAAGCAAGTAGGCCTATCATGCATAACCATGCACTCCCAGCAAAGTCCCCAACCAGGACTGAAGTACCGGCCTCGTTGGTCTAGGGCAACGATACCTGAGATAATCATCACAACAACCAAGCAGAAGGGAGGTGCCAGAGCCCTATGACACTCGAGCTCAATTTTCCCCTCACAAATGATAATGTCCTCTATGGCAAGGACCCTGTGGCAAGCATTATGCCCCTCATCTATATCAAAAATGACACACCGACCATGAATTGGCAATCGTAAGATACACCAAATGTCCTCCAAGGTGACGGTGGCCTCGCCAGTGGGAAGGTGGAACGAAGAGGTCTTGCTATACCATCTCTCAGCAAGTGCTGACATCATCCCAAGGTGGGTACAAATGGGCGTTGTGTAGGAAATGTACCACAACCCCATGTCTCATAGTCAGTCCTGATCTCTGTCGCTCAAGTCTCGCAAGTAACCGAACAGATCCCGCGACCTGTGCTCTTGGGAGTAGAGCTCCCTCACTGCGTCCTACATCAAGAAGGGTCATCATGTTAAAAATTTTGAAAAACATTTTGTCGAGCATCCAAGAAACCACTCTAGCGTCGCAATCCGTGAAGGCGTCGCAGTTTAATTTTTATCAAACTACGACGCTAGGGCACAAAAAGGTCGAAAGCACATCGTCGCAGTGCAATTTTCTTCCCAACGGTGTAGTTTGCAAAGATTCCTATCACTAAAGAACTGCCGCGTCACACTTTAGAAATGACCCTGTGGGCCATGACCTTAGCGTCAGAGTTTTCAAACTCCAAACTCTGCCGCCGCAGCACAATCTGACACTGAGCAGTGCAGTTTGATTTTTGAGCGGTGCCATATAGCGCCGCTGTAGACAAATTGACTTTGAAAGCATTAAATGATGGCTAAAAACAAAAAATAAAGCTCAAGTGAGGATCACTTACCGGTGCCCCAATGCTGGGTGGTCGCTAGTACATCCACACTCGGTCGGAAATGTGCATCAGAAGCTATCGTTGTGCCATATTGTTAGGAGGTCAGAGCTCAAATCTCAAGGTTGCTAGATGGTTGTGTGTGAAAATGAATTGAAAGTGACCCCTTAGAGCCTTTTTAAGCTTGGAAATTAGGGTTTTTTCACCCTAATTGGCTATCCTGCTAGGGTTTTTTCACCCTTGAAGCTGTTTTTGTCCAGTCGAGGCCTGTTTTACATTGTTTTATTGTATTTAGACATGTTTTTGGCCTCCTAGAACATTTTTGGACATGTTGGGCACCTTGTCCTCTTTTTTCGTAAGATCACCCAAAAATTGAAATTTTCATCCAATCTCTTGAGGGGGCAATATATTGGCATGTTTTCTCTCGCCAGGCAATAGTGGGGCAAGATTTTTTTAAAAAGCAATTTTTTTTGGCTTTGATTGAGATCGTTTATTTTTTGAACCAACGCAACAAGTGCATTGCTTCAAAGAGGGGCAAAATGTAGACACGTAAAATGTATCGATTGACATTGTACATCTAATCTCAACTAATAACATTGTTTCATCCTGAATCATCCTTCGGTCTAACCATTTAATCAAATCCCCCTATCTGAGTAAATTCATCAATATTCATCTCTTAATTAAATAAACCAGTTATCTAAATAAGTCACCTCTTCTCGATAATTAAATTAATCATCTTGATCTAATTATCCCTATTTAATTAAATAATTAATTTTATTTGATTAAATCTCTAAAGTCTATCTATTAAATTAAATAAATTAAAACCTTATTTAATCTAATCTAACATCATCCCCGTTAATTAAATAAATCATAAATCTTTATTTAATTAATCTCTTATCACCTTCCTCTCATATTTGATTTAAATAAATCCACAAATCTAAGTCAAAATTGTCACATCAACTAATCCCCTTCATTAAATTAATTAGCTTTGATTAATTTAATCTCATATCATGTCCCATCCTCCAGCTTTTACCACTTGCACATGAAAATAGATTTAATTGATTTATTAAATCTCTATTTTCCTCAACAAGGCATCTTTTTGGAATATTCTCCAAGTTGGAATTCAAAAATCCAAGTTGACATGTACATCCAACAAGGCATTTACTCCATCTTACATGTCCTTTGCCTTGAGCCAAGTGGCATTTAATGCATTTTTCCTTCCCTCTTGCATGTCATTTCAACAAATTCAAAATTCAAAAATAGGTATTTATTGGCACAATCCTCAAACCTTGCACATCCTCCATCCACTCATAGGTTGACATGTGGCATCTTTCCATTGGATAAATGTTAGTCCCACATTGCTCTATTTTGGACATTCATCCTTCAATCTCATCTATAAATAAGAGGCTTCATTCCTCATTCCTCATTTTACCATCCACAATTTGAGTAAACTTACTATGCTCAAATCATTAGCAAATTCCATCCATTATCATTGAATCTTAGCTAGGTTATGCAGATTTTTCCATTGGAGCATTCATCAAGCATCAACAAAGTGGATCACTCATCAACATTCATCAACATACTTCAATCTTACATCATAGGGATTGGGAAAGGGCCAATTTTCACATCAAATTGGCACCAATTCCCCCATGGGATCATGAGTTTGCTAGTTTAATTAGGATTTAATCTCTATTTTGTTATTTTCATTGTGTTCTTCATTGCTTTCATCCTAATTTGAACTTTGTGAATGGATTTCATCGAAAATCCTTGTTCTTGCTTGCATTCTCTAATCTAATGTGTTTGTTCTTATTGTTTTGCAGGTATTAGGATTCGGGTTCACACACTTAGTACCATATAGGGAGACCCACCTAGGTTTTGCAAAGCCTGAAGTGCAGGGGAGAAAATTGTGAGATCATTATCTCGTTCATTGGCCAAATCTCTCTTTGAATCTGAGTATAAGACATGGAACATCTTTAGGGTTCAATGTTATGTTGATTTCGGCACCAACACATACCACAACACAATGATTTATGTGGGGAAAACCCTTTTGGGAGAAAAACCCCACACTCCAAAATCCACCTAATAGATTATTCAGAAATCATAAAGATTACAATTTACTTGCAGAGCAAGCTTCCAATAGGATTATCACCACTCAGAGATCCAGAGGAAACATGACTGCTATTAGACTCTTAGAATACATCACAATACACAACCGTAATACAAGTCCCTCATAAAATAGGGTTGCCTTCTAGGGCAAGTCAAGCTAATAAAATATCGGTCATCAGATATGAGACATAATGATGAACAGTCCAGATTTACAATAATAAAATATAAATATAAATAAAATTTTCCTTTTGGGGGCACTACCCCCAAGCCCCCGCTAGGTCACACTGCCCCTAGACCCTACCCAGGGGGATGATCCCCATGTACCCCTCATGGGGGGGGATCCCCTCGATGCCCCTTGGTCATTGTCAGATGAACAATACCTTATGTAATTGCAAGGTTGAGACACATTTTCTCAACAATGTTATAATGCAATATCTAATAAAAATAGGAGTAAGATATCTAGAGAAACTTGGGGTGTTATTGTAATGGTAATGAAGGAGGTCACTGCAAAAGATCAAAGATTAACCACACCTCCTAGGTGCATCACAACTAAATAATTATTTAATTACAAAAAATATAATATAACATTTTATGTAATGGTGTACAACACCATATCCCAACACTGAGGCTATCTAGTGCAAAATTGTGAATATTGTTCATTTCTAAATTGGTAGATTTCCTAGTGAGTATATGAGAATTATCCTCTTGATTGGTAAGCTTGGAATTAAGCTTTGGAAGAAGATTCTTGATAAATTTCATATGAAAGTTAGTCACTTGACCTTCAAATGGCTATCTTTTATTGGTAGAGTGATTCTTCTAAATTTATCTTGCAAGCTATGCCTATCTATAGTTTCCTTATTTTAGTGGCTCCCAAAAGTTTTCTCAAGGAATTTGATGCTTTAGATAGGAAATATCTATGGGAAGGTAATTTGGACTCACAAAAATGGAGTCTAGTGAGTTGGGACTAGATCTGCAAACCTAAGAAATTTTGGGGCCTTGTTCTTTGCCAATATGATCTTAATTGCCAAGCCTCAACAACCAAACTATTTTGGAGATGGTGTAAGCATCCTTCTTTTCCTTGGGCTAGGATTCTCAATTTCAAATACTTGGGAGGGTGATGGATGAATATATCACATGAATGGATTTGAGTGGTAAAGGTTCCATGATTTGAAACACTATTAAGAAAGTAGTTTCACTTATCAAGCAAGTTTTATTTTAGACCATTAATGAAGGAAATAATGATTTATTTTGGGATAATTCTTGGGACAATCATCCTCCCATAACCTCCTCTTTTCCACATCTACAAAATATCCATAGAATTTTCTCGAAGGTGGGGCAATCCAAAGTAGTTGACTATACGATTCATTCTCCCTTGAGATCTTTTTTTTCAAATTTGTAAGGAGTCACAAAGCTAACCTAAATGAAGATATTTAGAAGAAAGAGATATTATGGATTATATTCTTTCTCATAGCTTTTTTAGTTCTTTGGAGGAGTTTGATGCTCTTTCTTTTGGCCATACTTCCAAATGAGAATTTTTAGTTGCTCTCAGCTATCATTCTTTAGATGTGCATAACCATGGATATATGGAATAACTTGAGTGTAAAAGAATTTGGAGTAGGTATGGATAGACTAAATTTAATTATGTTAAGTGGCTACTAAGTCATAATAGGTTCCTGAATTGGAGAATGTATTTGCAAAAGATTTTTTCAAGGGACTTCATTTTTCTTTTTATGTAGTTCCAATGAAGAAACTACTAATCACATTTTTTCTTCAATTCTCATTCTCAAAATGATTATGGATGCTCTAATAGAAACTTTAGAATAGACTTGCTATTCATGTTAATTCTTTATGAGTTTTGGAATAGTTTGGGTCAACCCCCTGCTTTATCTTCTTTCTTACTAGCAGTTTGGGAATTGGTCCTTCTTTATTATTTGGAAAATTTGGTTAGAAATAAATTGATGTAAATTCCAAGATATAAGGATTTTAGTTATTCAAGTTTCAATCAAAATAAAAAATATAGTATTAAGGGTACCATTCAGGCCAATTTTCAAGATGAGAGGCCTCTCACTTCCTCATATCAACATATTGTCAATATTTTGGATATTTTCCTCCATTGTCCCTCACAATATAGATATTTCTCTATAGAAAGGTGAACTGTATAGGTAAGTGGTATCCTCCTCCTAGTGATTTTCTTAAAATTAACACATATGGGTCTTCTAGAGGCAACCTAGGTTTGACAGGAGTTAGTGGAATTGGTTCTTCTCTAAGTATACAGTCTTCCATTCTAATAATCAAATGGAATCTTGGAATATTCTTTTTTCTCTTGAAATAGTCCATGCTAAAGGGTGGAAGTGGACAATATATGAGACTAACTTTATAGTGTTGGTTTCCATTCTAAATTGAAATAACTTTCATAACTCCTCCTAGAAACTTTCCATGGTGTTAAAAAAGATTTTATGTTTGGCCATGAAGTTTGAATTTGTTTCCTTTGTTCATATTCCTAGAGAATGGAGGAAGGCTACTAATTTCTTGGGCAAATGGGCCTCTGAATGTGTGATTGGTTGGCTAGTGGAAGATTGGGAGGATTTGGATCAAGATAAATCTTGGGCTCTCTTAAAAATTCTTCATGAGGATTAAAGAAATATTCTTTATTTGGAAGGGTTTGGGGATAAGGAGTTTTGATCAGATTTGTGGCATTTTATTGTCTCTTGTTAATTGGTTCTAGAGGACCCACGAGTGGATTCCCCTTCTATCATTTATTGTGATGACTATTTCCAATTGGAAGCCTTGCTAGTGCTGTTGTACTTAACAATGTTATTAATATAATTTTATTTTTCCCCCTAGAAAAAAGTAGGTGCTCACCTTTACATAGCCAAACTAGCACATAAGTATATTGTGAAACCAGTATTGTGATACACTATTCAGTGGGTATAGTTTTTTGTAGGGTATTTTTATCTTTCAATCATTAACACAACACCTTAGGGAAATCCCCCTTGTTATTATAGATCCAAAAGTGAAGGAGGTATTATCCACCTCAAACCTTGGTCCTTAGCTTCCCAACCTGAAGGCAAGTTTGTGGTAATCTTCCTAGGTTTGACACCGTAACACCTAGAAGATTACTAGACCTTAGGGATTTGGGGATTACAACTCATATCACCAATAGACCCCACCCCTTTAATAGTGTTGGTGGGGGGCTGAGGTAGGGGGTGGTTTAACTCCCCACCTAAATGATTTTTTTATATTTTTTAAAAAATCAAATAAAAATTAACATGTGTGGGTTCAAAGATTCCTTGCTCATGAAGGCCTAATTTTTTGCCTTCATATTTGATGATTTGACATATTTGATTTGTGATAGGATACTTGTCACTTTGAAAGCAAGATTCAAATATATCTTTCAATACCCATGAATCATTAAAAGTTTCAATATGTTGCTCTACAAGAAGACCAAATTGGACAAAGGTGGTTGAGCCAAGCTAATAGGATGTTTTCACTTTCTACTCATTCACAATTGTGATACCTTGATCGATTATATACTCAATGTGATCAATAATGACTTTCTTATGCTCATATTGGATAAATCAATGTAATTTTCAACTTGATTACCAATATGCTTCATATGATTATTGTTTGTTTACTTATTTTTACACATTATTCTAGCATTTTATCAATCAACACTAATTTTGCTTCTTATTTTTAATACCTATTTTAACTTTGTTAATGGTTAATTTGAATACTTTAAATGTAATAATTTGTTACTAGCAGTCTTGAGTATAGTGTCTAATTATTTGATGTAATTCTATATAGAATAATTTCTTACTTTTTTATGTGTGACAATATTATCATTTTATACAATCCATATTATGTATGTAATGATTTATTTTTGCATTTCTTTTTTTAGTATTATGTTGTAAAATTAACTATTATATTTACAATAATAGTACTATAATTAATTTATTCTATTTTGATTCTATTTTTTATTGTACTTTCACTTTTATGTTTACTTCATATTGGTTCTATTTAAATATAATAATCATTTATCTTCCTTTGAGATTATATAACTTTAATTTTATGATAATTCTAATTCTTTTATGATTGTATGTTACATAATATATATTCTATTTTGATTATTATTATGTTGAGATGCATTTTATAGTGGCAAAAATGAGTCTCATGTATTAATTGTGTACATAAAAAATCCTTAGCTTAAAATTAACATCAATTTACATGTTAAATAATTAATATTAGTATGTAAATAAATAAAATAATTATAAAGCAAAATAAAATAACTCTAGACTAATATTTTTTGGTGTCTTTTAGATAAATGTATTTCACACACACACACACACACATATACATACATATACATACACTAGTAATAGCTCCAATATCATTATCATTTTAATTTTATATTACTCTAATAAATCATACCATCCTTTTATACGATTTCAACCTTATAATTATACTAGTCTTTTATGATTATTTTTCTTCATATTTTTTACTCCTAGACCAATTTGATTATAATTTTCTCCCCTATATTATATAATTTTTTATCTAATAAAATATTAAGATTACAATTAATTGTATTACATCTTTTTTATATATACATTTTAATTCTTCTCAATTCACATTCCTTCTTTTTATTTTATTATCTTATCTATCTATCTATTGAATTCAGTCTCCAATTATCATTTTTTTTTTGGCTTGGGCGGTGGGTTTGCTCCCCATTGGTCTTGGGTTTGACTCTGCTCCCGGGTTTAAGAGGTGGGACTTCTTGCGGGCAGGGGATCTCATCCATCGGGGACTAGTCTCGTCCCAGCTCGCCCCAAGTGCCCAAGATACGGACTGCTAGGCCGTTAGAATGAACCGCAGGAACACCCCTGTTGTATTAAAAAAAAAACTACTATTTTAATTATATTTATATAAAAGCTTCAACCAATGCTTTTTTATATATATAAGACCACATGTTGAAATGAAATAGGTAATAAGACCACATGTTGGAATTGCAATGTCACAAGCACATGAACTTTAGAAGACTAATTCAAAGGTGTTTTAAACATGTTTTTTACAATTTAAAATCCACTGCGCGCAATTTGAGGTGTGTTTGTTGAAGTTTCTATTGGAGTGGCACGAGAAATCAAGCTAAGCAATATTAAAAATATATGTTTAATGATGGGTACAAATACTCACAACGTTGAGGAAGAGATAGTTAAACATGATTAAAATATTAATATTTAAAATTTAAAATTGAAACAAGTATTAGGGAATTTTTCTTTTAAAAGAACAAAAATTGCATGGGAACATGCTTGGTAATAGGAAGATACATATTGAGAAGTGATTAACTCAAATTAAATGTATAACTATTGATAAGTCAAATAAATTTTATATAATATTTTTTGAACTCTAGATTTGAGAAATATTATCAATTAGGTTTAATATATTGTTATTATTATATTTAAATTTCATCTATTTAAAATAAAGATATCATATATTGTTATTATTATATTTAAATTTCATCTATTTAAAATAAAGATATCATTCAGATAATAAATTATGATTAGTTTATTTTATACAATATGATTGTATAATTAAAAAATAATATAGATTTTTTTCTATATATAGAAATAACAAATCAATAATAATATAGATTTATAATTGATTTACATATATTATAAAATTGAGTTTTCAATCTAATTTGAACATACAATTATATTATAAATATCACATGTAACAACAACAATTTCACATGATTCTTAATTACTCAAAATAGATCATGGGCAAAATCTTATGAAAAAAATAATAAATATTTCTTGAAAACTTGTACACACTTATAACTAATCATGTATAATCATAAAATCAACATGCTAGAAAAATATCAAATTTTGCATATATCACTAAAATGATAATTTCCCTACCTACTGTGTAGTACTAAATATTATGCAAACTTATCTAGTGAAGTAACACATGACACGACACTATTGATGTTTGAAGGAAGAGGATGTCATATGGGTGTTTTAATACCTACCACAAAATCATGCGGGTAAAAGCACAAACAAAATAGTTCTGAGTGAAACAGTTTCACCCTAAACAATTTCACCTAAAACTATGTGGCTTATATGCGACACATAAAGTTTCAAGTGAAACCCTTTCACTCGAAACAACAAAACAAAACAAAAATCTTTGTTGCTTTAAAATGTTCACTCAATTTGTATGTAATTTTTTTGACTGAAAACACATTTTACTGGAAGCTGTTTGTGTGGCATCCTTGTTGTAGCCACCTCATCTTTCAAAAAAATTGAAACTTTCCCCTTGAACATGATATTTTTTAGTCATAATGTTTTATTTCAAAACCTAAAAAATACTTTTTTGTAAAGCTCAAAGTGAAGAATGCAAATATATAATTTTTTGATATTTTGATTAGTTTTAATATGTTTTTTTTAATAATGCAAGTAGGTTGTTAAAATAAAAAATGAGTTACAAACATTAGATTTTCACAGCCCATAAAGATAAGAGAGAGTTTCTTCTAGATTTAACTATGTGCTATTTTTTGCATCAACATTTCAGATCACACTCTATGATCCATCATCTAGATGAAAGAGAGTCGTAAGATTAAAAATGATAAGAAAAATAGAGTTCTAGATTCATCCTTTTACGGCTCTCTTTCATCCTGATGATGGATCACAAAGTGTGATCTAAAACGTTGATGCAAAAAATAACACACAGTTAAATCCAAAAGAAACTCTCTCTTATAAAAAATGAGGCTGATTAAAAATTAAAAAATATAAAAACATATTTATTTTTTAAATATATGTGCACTAAAGGAGAGAACCCTCCCCAAAAGGTATAATTTTATTTTTGAAAAGGATAAGAAAATTAGACAATAGTTGATGTCAAATAAAAACTATCAAATTTTAGTACATTTGACTTTAAATGTTATTACGATGAAAATACACATCAACTCAACATCACTTTTTCCTGAAATTTTCAGTAGTTCAAAATCTACTCTTAAATTTATAAAAAAATATCAAAACATTTTATTTTTTAAATTGAAAAATTACAAGAATAAACTTCATCAAGAGTTCTACATTTCATTTGTTTACATCATTTTAAAATTCAAAACATAAAGACCACTTTTATGTGGTGGAAGTTGAGAATTTTTGTTTGTGTTGGCTGATTCCTTCATAAAAGTGTGACACAAGTTTGTACTTTTACCCATACATAGTCCTAATATAACCCAAAAATGTTAGTAATTAGTATTGTTTAATTCATATATATACTATTATTAGAATATTCAAAATATTAAAATATTATTTCTTCTAGTATTAATCATAATTTTAAGTTTAATTATTATTGATAAAGGTTACATGATGTGATAATATATAATTTGAATTAGAATTTATTATGTATGAGTATTTAATATGATTGTATTTGATTTATTTATGAAAATTAATCCATTTCCTTATTTTATTTTTGTGACGTGTTTCATCCCTGATTAGGAGGGTATCATATGAGAGGCCATCAGTCACGATTCAAAAGTATTAGCTTAGTAAGGTTGAGGATGTTGGAAGATTGGAGAGTTTTTCATTGATGATGTTGTTTGGCAACATGAGCATAGTAGGTACATAGCGACATAATGCAGTGTTGTCATTGATGTCAACATTGTTGTGAATCATTTTGATTAATCCTAAGAGGTTTTTTTAGTATAAAGGAAGACATTTGTGCAAGATGATTTGGTCTGAAAATATATGTTGTGTGGAAATTTGATTAAGTGTCAAATCTACCAATTTAGTGTAACAATGTGTCAATTTTTGGGTCCACACCACTCTGTAAATGAAGGTTTCACTTTGTGCTTCTAACATCATTTTGTTGGATGTTAAATGTAAAAAATTCCAAGATTTCATCATGTTTGGACAAGTGGATTGAGAGATATGAGTAACAATGTTCGGTCTGACACATTACAATTATTCTTTGCAAAATGTGTTTGTGTGGGAGAATCCACACTTCTTCGTGGATGGGTTTTTGGACTTGTGTTGAATATATGTTTCCAGATGTAATTAGAGAGTGGATTCCAGTTGGCATCAAATTTTGAGGTCCACTTGTCAAGATGTGGATACACAGTTAAAGGATTTTTGGTTTAGGTCTTATATGGAGCCAACCTAACACGTTTGATGTTGTGCGAAGGAAAAATATGTATTGTTGACTTACGTAGGATCAATTATAGGTCCATGTCAACCTAACTTAAGATGTTTTAAGATATGAATTATGGTGCGTTATGTGGATGAAAATTTTTGGAACTAAAAATTTATATTTTGATTATTACATCTAATTAGGCTGACCTAATTGATGTTATACTTGATGTAGATATATACATGTTAAATTGTTTCTAGTGTCTTGTGAATATGTAATGAATATGTGATACATGTGATGCAAATTTGAGCAGAGCAGTGTGAAGTTAAGTTGTGAATGTTAAGTTGAAGATCAAAATTGTGTGAATGAAGAGCATGGCAGAGTGTTGAATCAGAATTAGATAAAGCTTGTTTATTAAGCTTCAATAGGACTATATTCATGCATATATTAGATGCAAATGTAACGGTTCAAAAAAAGGATATGATCCACCATCTCTCTTCTAGCTTTTTCTTTGTGGACAGTGAGTCCACTTGTAGTGGGAATTTCTATAAATATACTATAACTGATTATAATATATTCTGAGCTAACCCTTACTATGGTTTTTCCCATTTTGGGTTTTCCATGTAAAAATCTCGGTGTTCATGTGTTATGTGATGTTTTGAATGTTTCATGATTTCTTTTCGTATTATAGTTGAATCAGCTTTGGTTATTGGATGTTTAATGTTTGAACAGTTTAAGAGTATTGATTCACTGCCCTCTTAGTATTCTGGGTGTTCAATAATTGGTATCAATGCTTGGTTCCTTGGAAGGAGCTTAATCACTTTGGGAAGGTCTTAGAGATTGAACACATGGCTAACATAAAATTCTCATTCCTTTGGAAGATATTCCTGCTGTTGATTTTATAGAAGAAGATTGCATGCTTGATAAAGATGGATAACTCAAAGTTTCTCTTGAAGATCTAGAAAAAATTGAAGGTGAAAATAGAGATATGAAGGAAAATGTCAAAGAAGCAAATGAGTGTATTAGAAAACTGAGAGAGTGAATCAAGAAGTTCAAAGAAAGGCATAAGGAAGTTAGTGAATAGTTGAAACAAGCAAATGAAAACATCACCAGATTGAAAGTGCAAGTTGAAGAAAATAAAAGAGTTGAAGAATGTATGAATGCAATGGTGAAAAGAAAATTTGATGAATGCACAAGGCTTGAACAAGAAGTGGTAAACCTAAAATTTGATCTAGAAAAAGAAAGAAGTCATGAATATAAATTCAAGATGAGTTCTAGAATTCTTGATGAGATGATTTATAGTCAGAAAGCATCCAAAAACAAAGGTGGCTTAGGATTTGAAAAAGGTGAAACTCAAAAGCTGATTAGACACGTAATGCAGAAGAGAAGATCAATGAACCAAAGAAGAAATAAGGTGAGAAGAATAATGGAAAGATTTGAAATCAAAGAAATGAAGCTAGAAGACCACTGGTAAGACAACCAAATGCACAAAGGTAACCATATTTTAATGGATTTTACTATTCTTGCAATAAATTTGGACATAAAGCAATGGAATTTAGAAGAAGAATGAATCAGAATATTCCATTCATTTTTGGTCAATGTTTCACATGCAAAAGATTTGGTTATAGTGCAAGTGAATGCAAAAGTCAAATAATGAATGGCTATAACAATGGTAGGATTATTCATTCTTTCAATGGTTACTATTATACATGCTACAGATTTGGACACAAGACCAATCAATGTAGATCTAGAGTGAATGGAAGGAATATTTTTTAGAAGAATATCACATGTCACAAATGCAGTAGACTTGGACACATTGCCAAGTTTTGCAGAAGCAAAAACAAAAGGGTAATTCAGTAAAAGGGATAAACCAGTTAAAAAGTTTGATATGGTTGAAGTAAAGATGGAAATGGAAAAGATTTGGAGAATGAAGTAAGAATACAAGGGAGAATCTATACCATCCTTTGGTGAAGATGTTTCCTCCAGAAACTAAGTTGAATGCTTTGGCTTAGGGGAAGCTTTAATAGATATATTTTGTCCCCCACCAGAAAAGAGGTGTTGAGGTTTGAGCAAAAAGATATGCGGTGTAGATCAACATGCTTGATCTATTGGTGAAGATTGTGGAAGAAAACATGACAATGCAGAAGTTTGCTAAGCTTCAGAAGTTATATGTGCATATAGATAAAGTGTTTCCAACTTTATGGGTTGAAGCATTCAATGCAAAATTAGGTCAAATTGAAAGGTTATAAGTGATTTCACTAAGGAAAAATCATTTCACAAAATAATTCGAGGAGAAGAGCAACAAAGATAGAATTCAAAGTGTTCAAGGCAATTTTTGTTTCAGTGCATCAAAACCCAAATTCAACAAGCACATAAAAGGTATTTTACAAATCTGTTTACCCTAATTTTTGAAGAACTTTTCTTGGAAATAGCTTTTCATCTATTTTGCAATGGCTACACTAAGGGTTATAGAGGTTATAAAAAAACCACAACCAAAATTCAAGAGGTATCCCAAAAAAGCCATATATGATGACCCATTAGGCACATTCTCGCATATTGCATATGGGGTTTTACCGATTGAAAATATTAGGGCATATATTCATGGAAAATTGGACGAGCATTCTCCCTATAAATTAAGTGATATATGGGAAAATGAGTTAACAGGAGATAGCTTCACCCTAAAGCTAGAATATAAAAACCTAGCTGAGAAGAAATTGGATGTATAGAAATGGTTCCCTAATTTCTTTTATGATATCAAGTGGATCAGAATGGCCTTGAGCAGAATACATGATTATTTTCTTTGGAATGATATGTCAAACATGATCACTAAGGAAGTAATAAGAGAATTCACCGGTCTATGCTTCACCGAACCCATCCCTATTTTGAAGTTTGTTAAAAATGAAGTGGTAATGGAGAAAATAGGTGCAACTTATGATAAAAGAGCCCTTGCAGTAAATCCCATTAAGAATCTAGTTGTGAGATATGCAGCTATGACAATCGGTTACAAAATTTACTATAAAAACATATACCATTCTATATCTGCCACTACAATCAATGTGGCATATGAGATGGTAGAAAATGTATGACTTGTGTGCGTTTCTTAGGCAACAATTAATGGATAATTTGAAGTAGAATAAGGAAAAGAAATAAGTATTTAAGTATGACACCTTGGTCATGTGCTTACTCTTTTAAATTTCTTGAAGGAGCTTCCCATAATTGGAAGTGTAACCTAAATAAGAGGAAGATTAATTGCACATCAAATTTCAGATCATATGAGGATTCTTGGAGATGTCAAAGCATAAGATGATTCCCTTACTAATTTCTTTCCAGTATTCTAGAAGAGAATACATGAGAGAAAGAATTCTAAGGAAAATTATTGAGAGATACAAAAATTATATCGCATTCCTTGTATCTACAGACCAATACATTTTGGAGGCAGTGGAACCAAGAACTATTTGGGTTCCCAAACTGGGTTATGAGGTGATAGAAGTAGATATTATTGGTTATGTTGATATCCTGTTAAAGAGCCCCAAAGACACCAAAAGGAGAAGAATTGATATTATTGGCACTGAGAGTGAAGAGGAGATAGAGAAAGAAAAAGAAGCATTCAAAATACATATAAGAGAAAAGAAAAAGGAAGCCAAGAAGGATTCTCTAAAGAAGAAGAATGCAGACACAAAGAATACTTTAGTTAAAAGCAAAGAAAAAGAACAAGGAGAACCGATAAGGCCTCATTCCCCCATGAAGTTAGAAGCATCGTTTAATAGTATTTTGCAAAATGATATGTTGGAAGAGATTGTAGATTTATATAAAGATGCAAATGAGGTAGAAAAGGCTACCATAATTGAAACTATAGTCAAATATATTGTTTTACTGGAAGTTGATATGTGGAACATCAAGAAACATGTTCCTGAATATTTGTGGAACATTTTGTTGGAAAGGAGACAAGAGGAAATAAAAGAACATGAAAGGCTTAAAGAAGAGGCTTTGGAAAGAGTGAGTGCTCCATTATTTGAGGATGAAAAAGCCACATTGGATATTGTATTTAGCAAGGAGTTGAGAATAAAGCAGAGGGTTACAACCCTTATGGGAAAGGATCAAGATGATCTGGAAAGAATCAAAAAGGAAAGAAATGAAAAAGTTGAGGAGATAGCTCAAAAACTGGGGATGTTACTAATGGAAAAAGAAGAAGAGAATATAGAGATCCCTCTGAAAAAAATATTGAAGGATATATGCAAACAAATGGTTCTCAACATGAGCATGAAACAAATGAAGAAGTTGCATTAGATAACACTCCTCTAGAAGTGTACATGACAAAAGGCAATGATGAGGAGGAAATGATCAGAGAAGACATCGCAAAGGAGAATACCTCCACTCCTCCTCCGATACAAAAATATGGAGTTACTCCTCTGAAAAACATTGAAAACATTACAGAGGAAGAGAACACAAACAAATTTGATGATGATAAGAATGATGATGCGAAGAATGAATAAGAAAATATTGATGAGGAAAAAGAAGAAGAGCATGAAGAGGAAGATGAAGACAAGAACAAGGATGCATCTAGAGATGCAAAAACAAGAAAACCAATAGACTTCAGTTTTATAGATGACAAGGGAAAGGATGTGGAAATTTTAAAGGCTTCTAGTGAATCTTTTAGCTCCTCTAGAGATTCCTTGAAGAATCTTTTGAGCATGCATCCTAAAGTTCAACCTGTTGTATCATTACAATTGCTATAGTTGTCGATGTAATAAGGAAATGTTGATTTGGAAAAGATCTTTCCCATCCACAAGCTACAACTAGGAGATATGTTTCATGCATCTGCAAGAAAGGAAATAATTGAAACACATCAAAAGACCAAAGAACTTATGGAAGAAGCAGTTAAGGAATTGCAAGAGACTGCACTTGAATCAAATATTGACACCACACTCTCTGGTATGGAAAATTTCAAAATGTTGATTGAATCCTTTAAAAATTATGCATCCAGATTGAAGGAAGAAGCCAAGAGAGATGTTGAGAAAAGGTTAAAGGATAAGAGGATGCTAGAGATAATTAAGAAATGTGCCATGCACATAAAAATTTCATAGAATTATTGAAGGAAGTAGAAGGATGTGTTAATGAGGCTAAGGCACTTTAACAATATCACATGAAGTGGCCCAAAGTCACACAAAGCATAATAAAGGATATGGATTCTATTGAGACTCAAATTTATGTTGCCTCAAGTGCATATGATCTAGAAGTTGACCTCATTGGAGAAACAAGGAACATAATAGAAGACATGCACAAGAAGTTCTTCCAACTATAAGTGCAAAAAAAAACACATTATTTTGTAGTTTGGAGAGGTAAGGGATCTAGTCAATCCCAAATTTATACTTGTTTCAAAAGCTCTTCTAAGAGAAGACAAAGCTAAGAAGATGAATTTGGTACTAGCTACTTTGGAAGAATGAGAATAATTATTGCTTGAGCTTGAAATGTAGAATAGGTTGCTTGCAAAGGCTAAGAAAGAATGGGAAAATGGTAGGAAAGCTTGGGAAGATTACTTGAAGAAGTTACAAGTGTCAACCACCCCTGGTTGATTTATCTTTTATTATTTTATGCATTTTCAACATTTCTATTCAGATTATTTTTACATATGCAAACAATATAGAGAAGTTTTTTAATACCTTTTTGGTCTTTGCTTCGATATATGACTCAAGGCGAGTCAAACCATTCTTTTCAATTTGTATATATGCTTACATTTCTCAAGGTGAGTTCTGATGGAAGTCAGAACAAGTTGTACAAGCACCCTTTTCCCTTGATCTCAAAGGGGGAGAGTAATTTGGAGAATATTTTGGAGATTATTAGCATGCTTCCATCAATGAAAAAGGGGGAGATTGTTGGAAGATTGGAGAGTTTATCATTGATGATGTTGTTTGGCAACATGAGCATCATGGTAGATACATAGCAACATAATGCAATTTTTTCATTGATGTCAAAATTGTTGCAGATCATTTTGATTAGTCCTAATAGGTTTTTATAGTATAAAGGAAGAAATTTGTGTAAGATGATTTGATCTAGAAATATCTATTGTGTGGAAATTTGACTAAGTGTCAAATTTGCTAGTTTAGTGTAACATTGTGTCGATTTTTGGGTCTGCACCACTCTGCAAATGAAGGCTTCACTCGATGCTTCTAACACCATTTTTTTGGATGTTATATGTATCAAATTCCAATATTTCATCATGTTTGGACAAGTGGATTGAGAGATATGAGTAGCAGTGTTCGACCTGGAATATTATAGTTATTCTCTGCATAGTGTGTTTGTGTGGGAGAATCCACACTTCTCCATGGATGAGGTTTTGTTCTTGTGGTGTTGAAGATATGCTAGATGTTAGTAGAGCATGGATTCCAGTTGGAATAAAATTTTGAGGTCCACATTTCGAGATGTGGATACACCATTAAAGGATTTTTTGTTTAGGTCTTATATGACTTGCCGACCTACCATGTTTGATGTTGTGTGATGGAAAAATATGTATTGTTGACTTATGTAGGATCAATTATAGGTCCATGTCAACCTATCTTAAGATGTTTTAAGGTTTGAATTATGGCACATGGTGTGGATGAATTTTTTTGGAGCTGACATGTTATATTTTTATTGTTACATCTAATTAGGTCAACCTAATTGATGTTATACTTGATGTGGATATATATGTTAGATTTTTTTCAGTGTATTATGAATACATAATGAATACATGATGTGTGTGATATGAATTTGAGCAGATAAGTGTGAATTTAAGTTGTGAATGTTAAGTTGAAGATCAAAATTGTGTGAATGAAGAGAATGGTAGAGTGTTTTGATTAAGACAGGAAAACAAGTTTTGAATGGATCTGAAACCATTAACAAGCAGGTTTTGACGGGGACCCGAAACCCACACAAAAAGACCAAGGTACAAAAGCATGGAACACAGACAACCAACAGCAAACCAAAAGGTGATTATACAATAAACAACATGAATACACAAATCTACACCAAATAGAATAGGTTTTAATGGGATCCTTAAAAAAAAAACAAGGGAACTTTCATCCAAGAACTTCCTAAAATGACCAGGTAACCATCAACTTAAAATAGCTAGACTGTGGCACTACACTTATCAGCACCAACCAACAACACACTTCCTAAAAGATCCAAGTAACCATCAACCTGTATCAGCTAGAATATAGCACAACATTTATCAACACCATAACTACCTGAGACAACCAGGAAACCAACAATGTGTGATAGCCCGAGAAAAACATCTCACTTAGCAAAAGCACCCATCCAAGTCTCCAAATCACTGGCTGAAATATCCAAATCATGAAAAACCAACTGATCAAAAAAACTAGAGCCCATCAACACCCCCTCTCCACCTCTATAGGAGTAGTCACCATGGAAACCCAAGTTAGCACTGCAGAGGAACTCCAACCCATCTGCATTCCACCTCCATAGGAATGGCCTCTACCTCAATAGAATATTCACTAGAGAAAACTCATAGAAGAAGTGTGAACAAACCACCACACCAACAACACCCATCTCCACCTCAATAGGAGAGGTCTCCACCTCAATAGGAGACACCAACTATAGGACACAAAATAAATCCAACACTCTAGCAAAAAGAGTTAGCATAGCAAGTAGGGGAACCAACATCAGGGTCTTCAAAATGAACAAAGTAAGCAACCCTGTCAAATCCAAACCAAGGGTGGAAACAACACCCATAAAAACATGTGAGAGAAGAGAAAACCATGAACTAACCAACACATTATCCACCTCAAAAGAGGAACACCCATCAAAATAAAGGGCAACAAAGACTCCCTTAGGCATGAATAACACTTGGGACAACAAAAGAACCATGTTGGAAAAACTAGCCAGTAGCATCAAAACCAAACGCAGAGTAGCAACAACACCTAACTGCACCAAGAATATCTAGGACATGGGAAAACAAAGCCCAACCAAGAACCCAGCCTTTGAGAAAATCCCAAACAATAAGAGAGGCACCAAAGAAAAGCCACTGGGACCCGAGAGAAGCAGGACAAGGCAAGGAAAGCCCCTAGGAAGATAGAGTAGAGAGAAGGAAAGACGATGAAGAACAACCTCTAACCCTACATGCTAGTCAAGGTCTAAAACATGCAAAAAACTCTCCACAGACAACTCCACCAAAGAAAAACAAAAACCCACAACCTACAACAAAGAGGAAGTCCCACAGAAGCACAAAAGTAAGCCACAGGGACCTAAGAGAAGCAAGACAAGGCAAGGAAATTCCCCAAGTAGAGAGAGTAGAGAGAAGGAAAGACAATGAAGAACAACCTTTGACCCTACATGCCAATTAGGGTCTAAAACATGCCAAGAACTCTCCACAAACACCTCCACCAAAGGCATACCAAAACCCACAACCTACAACAAAGAGGAAGTACCACTGAAACGCAACCCCAAAGCCACACCGAAAGAAAGCTCCCACAAAGAGGCACTGGAACACTCAAAAATAAGGACAGGGCTAGGAGAAACCGCAAGTGAAAATAGAAGAGAGAAGGCAAAACCATTAAAAGAAACATTTGACCCTACATGCCAGATAGGGTATAAAAAATTCCAAAAACTCTCCACTATCAAACCCACTATAAGCACCCCAAAAACCCCACCCAGTGCCAAAGAAAGAGCCACATTAAAAACTGACAGCAAAGGCAATGAGACAACCAAGTCCATAGGAAGAAACGAATAGGAACCCAACCACACACCCAGTAAAGAAGAACTGGGAAAAATCCCCATAGGGCCAAAGCAACAACGAGACCCGAAACACAACTCCCCAACAGGAAAATGACAACAGCAAAAACCAAACCATGACTTCCCAAAAGGATGAAAACAGTAAATAGACCTATAGCAGCGTAACCTAGGCCAAAGACGGTAGCCAACACCACTCCTCAGTAGCCCCATAGAACGACACCAGTAGCCATCCCAGCAGTAAACCATCTGTGTCTGCAGAATCATCGCCATCCTCTTCAAAAACATCCCCAAATTTCAAATCTCCCCCTGCTCCTCTTCCTGCTCCATTTCCCCAGATTTCTCTAGCATGGCAGAGTGTTGAATAAAAATCGGATAAAGTTTTTTTATTGAGCTTCAATGGGACTATATTCACACATATATTAGATGCAAATGTAATAGTTCAAAAATAGACTGTGAGCCACCATCTCTCTTCTATATCTTTCTATGTGGACAGTGAGTCTACCTGTAGTGAGCATTTATGTAAATATGTTATAACCAGTTATAATATATTGTGAGCTAACCCTCACAGTGGTTTTTCCCATATTGGGTTTTCCACATAAAAATCTTGGTGTTCATGTGTTATGCGATGTTTTGAATGTTTCATGCTTTCTTTTTGTATTACAATTGAATATGCTATGGTGATTGTATGTTTAATGTTTGAATAGTTTAAGAGAATACTGATTCACCCCCCCTATCAGTATTTTGGGTGTTCAAAAAAGGAGTCCAAGTATCAAATAGACTAACTAACTAGCTATGAACCTTAGGTAGACAATAAATTTTATTTGATTTGTTAGAAGAGTCATGTAATATTTGATGTTAGAGTCATTATTTTAATATTCTCAATCCTATCTAATGTAGTCAATTATGATATTATTATTGTTGGGTCATTTTACCTAGTTGTGATTAATTGGTTTTGGTCAATGAGTAACATAGGATTTAAGGAATGTGTTGGAGGTTTTTAAAAGCTAAGAAAATTAAGCTTGTCATTATAATAAAATAATGATAAATACAAATTGCATTGTTAATGTAGTGTATGAAAATGTACTCCTTTACATTTTTTGGACTTAATCATGCCTTAAAAAGCCCTATTTTACATATACAAGCCTAATAAATTGCATTTTCTGAAGGAGAAGCCCGACAATAATTAATGCCAACACATAATTAATTACCTTGAGCAATGTGTGTTCTAGGAATAGGGACCTAGGACCCATTCACCCATGAGCGAATGGGTCCTCCCTAGGCCTTTGAAACCAAACTTAAAATATGTTTTTGGTAGTATTTTAATGTCTCTAAATTCAAATTTGAATGTCGGCTTGTAATGTTTAATTTTCAAGAAATTAAGGATAGATACCTATAAATACAAGGTTATTTTATCAATTCAAATCCTAAGAAGAAATTCAAGTGAGAAAAAGTATAGAAAATATTATGATCAAGGGAATTCAAGAGGAGATTTATTAGTAATTTATTGCAGCAATCAAGATCTCAAACATCATGTCAAAGTCTTTTGCAATCATGCATGTTTTTGGAGCTAACATTGTGATGTAGGTTTCAAAGATCCAAGTCAAGATTCAAGTATCAAGATCCACATCCATTGAAGCCATATCATACAAGATAAAGATCAAGATTTTAGTCTTCTAAATGTTTATTCAAGGGTTTAGTGAGTTGCAACATAGCATTGTTCATTCATCATTCCTTTCATGTTTCATTATTTCAATTCAAAGTTTAATTACCAAAATGGGGTTTGACCAAGGCAAACCCCCATTGACGAAAAAAATTATTTTCTCCTCTTTGTGAATGTGCAAGTTTATAGGTTGAAGAAATATTGAATACCTCAAAGTTGCAAAAAAATGTCATATTTGTTATCAATTCACAGAATCTCACCTACAAACCTTATTTCCAACCTTTCGACAGTGGAACCTGGATCAAATAGAATCTATAGACCAACACCAGAGGATCCTAAAATATGAGAAAAACCTCTGCATAGAGACCTATTCACCTATGTGTGAATGAGTCTCAGGTAGCCTCCCAAAACTACATTTTGGTGACAAGTACACATCACTCTGCCATTTATAGATCTACCAGAAGTTTGTTGTTTCTATCTATATTATGCTTTAAATTGAAGATCCAAATGTTAGCCTGCATAATTATGTTGATTTACTATTTTTAGTTGTTCTTCCAAAAGTGTTGTTTAGGATGTTACCCTCGTCCTCAATCATAAGGAAATTAATAGACTTTCTCATTGAGTTGACTCACCTAAGGGTCATAAGACAATTCTTCATGGGGATCTCATTTCCTAATGAAATAAAGGAGAATGGTTCCATTAACCATCCCATATTTGGTATCACACCACACGAAAACCTATTTCTCTTCGTTTCAGATAAAATATAATAGCACTATGTTGGGTAACCATATTAGAAATTTTGAGATTCTATCAAAGGTCTTTAAACAAAAAAATTATGACATCTAATTGATACTATTAGCTCTTATGATTTGCACCCGAGCTACGATTCAACACAGGAAATCATGAGCAACATGGGAACTTTTCTAAGGTTTTGGGTGACCCTATGACATAAAACTACCTCCAGAGAAAGCTGGCTCTTATTGATTTTACCTAAAACTACTTGTCTTTCTACGAAAAAGGTAAGAAAATGCAATATTGAAATGAAACTAAAACTTTGATACTATGGTGAAATACCCAAACTAACTAAAGGCATGCAAACTTGATTCTATTACACTTTCAGTTAATAGATTGATAGAAAATCTACACAACTCATCTTTGCATATCAACTACAAAAGTGATTTATGAGAAGGTGCTTATACAAGACTCTAGAAAGAAAAGAACAAATTTCATAACTTGAATCCTTGTATTGCTCACACAACTCATAACTTGTAAATGGATATTTTCTTGGAAAGAAGGTACTTTTGAGGATACATAAATACAACGAAAAGCACAAATTTCACAAGTATATTGATCAATTTCAAAGACATGTACACTAACAAGCAAGTGATGAGAAGGTAAATTGTATCAAGGCTATTAATTTCTCAAGGTACTCACAGTTTGTATGACTGCATGAATTAGAAAATATACTAAAATCTAATAATGAAAAATCTCTAGAAATCTGCCAATTATGAACTGAACTCAAATGAGTTACAATGAGCCAATATAACTCACCACCAGAATGGTTGCACCAAAGTAGGAACCAATAACCACTTTGGGTTAGATGCCTTAGAAAAGCCTAGAAAAAAGGCTCTAGATTCCTCTAATACCACCTCCAACATGTGGGGAATGAATGGTTTTGGCCATAACAAACATTTAAGCATATAAAACCACCAACAAGGTGTAATAATGACCCTAGAATCATGGAAACATGTCTCCAAACTAAAAGAAAACCTCTCCAATATTCTCTCCATTTGTTTTCTCTCTCAACTAAAAATTAGGGCCATAAATATTTTGCATTTAAGGAATAACAAAATAATTTCAAGATTTATAATACACCTTAAAACCATTTTGTTTTACAATAAATATATGCAAAATGCAAACACATCATTAGACCCTACGATTTAATTGAGCTGACAATTTTAAAAAGAGGTGGATTTCTTGTGTTGAAATACCATACATGTGTTATAAAAGTTTCTCAATTGTATAATATGGCATCACATTATGAAGTTTTCCATAGAGACCTAAGGCACAAATAACAAAAGTAAGGTCGCGGGCTCTCTTTAGTTGATGTTTTATTTGAATAAAACAATGGCAAAAATGCCATCAGCTACCAAGATTAGGGTTCCAACCCTAAAAAAAAACCAAAGAAGGAAAGCTCATTTTAGATGAAGATTCTCGAAGAAGCCAAGCCGCCGCCGACCAAGGGTTTTTGTAGGTAATTTCATGGCAAAATTCTGACCACACAACATTCTTTATTGACAGATTTTGGCAAGAAACAAAAAGAGAGAGCTTGAGGTAAGATTTATGAGAATGTTTAATCTTTTGTTTCATTTTCTGATGAAAGAAGAGGCTTGAAATGCTTGTTTTTCCTTATTTTAATGGTTGTATTTCACTACAAAAAAAAGGTGTTTCCTGTATTATATGCTCGAGCCATGTATTTTCTACACTTCTTGTATATTTTTTGCTTAAATTTCTAAATGCTCATTTCAGAAAATACTGAATAAAATTCGAGACCATGGGTCTTTGATGGTTTTCTTCATTGGAGGTTGTGGCTTCTTCATATGCCACAGCTTTTGTCTCTACAGAAATTCAAGGGAAAAACTATTATGGGTTTTTCATTTCCACATAGCTTTAAATTCCTCCATTTTTCCTCTTTATTCTCCTAATAATGGGTAGGCACATGTCTTCTAACTGCAACCCTCATTTTAAAAATAGCACCATCAGCTTTCTATCAACCCTTGAGGAAGCATTCTCACTGCAGGATTTGAAACCAGACAAAGCCATTATCACTAGGGTCTGTAGAAAGAAAAACCTTTCATGTTGCATACAGGTCACGAGCTTTCTACCTTTTGAGCCTTCATTTCTTCGAGTGTGCATTTTGTTTTTGGCTTTTCCTGTAGCTTCTTTCATTGCATTTTATGTAAAGAGATCTGAAGAAAGTCATGGCTTCATTTATCTGTAGGTCTAGAGTTTTGCTCTTCATTGTTCTTTCTAATACTTTTATCATGGCCATTTGAAGAATTTTCTACTGGAAATACATCACCTCTACACAATTTATGCTCTCATTATTTTTTGTGAAATCTCTCATGCCACTACAACTATCAAGGCCGTGGGTATATTGACATCTTGAAATATGTTTTCTAAACTAGCGGTCTTTCATGATTGTAGTTTTATTATGATAAGATTGTGCCAAATTAAAATATGAATGAGATTCCACGAGAGGGAATTCAGCTGAAACAAGAACTTCTCAATTGATTGTCCCAAAAGATAATGTTGTTGTGCATAAAATATAGTTTGTAGAATGATTCAATGATATTGCACAGTTTGGTATGAGTTAAACACTTTATGCATTTTCCCCATTTCTTCATGAATTTCATGTAACTTAGAATGATTTTTTCAACTGCCATATTTTTTATAAATAAAATCAACATGTTGCTACTGGATGTTGCTACTGGTATAGAGACACAGGTGACTCTTTGCACATGACTGCCCGTTTATATATATCTTTAAGCAATTAACACTAGGAAGTGAAAATTTTCATGAATAGCTTGTTCCTGTAATTGCACTATTTCACCAATATATCCTATCTAATGTAGATTTGGTGAGGACTACCCCTATCATTGCTCTATTCATCATAATGTCTTCTCTTTACTATATATACTCCTGCTTATTGAGGACACATTTTATTCTGTCACTAATATTGTGGCTTGGTAATGCACTTGAACTACAGTCCAAATAAAATTGTCATCACGTGACTGTTTCCTATTACTATTATGAGATTTTCCACCTTTATGTTCCTGACTGATTTTGTCATCTGGATACATGTTGTCCTGTGCATTCTTGAATGGTGTTAAAATGTTTTCCCTTTCTTGCATGTACATAGAACAGATATTTCCTAAGAAACAATGTGTTTCTTTTACTACTATCATAAACTGCACCTTCATTAACAAGGAATAACACTGTCAAAAGAAACTATCACCCATAATTTTTCTGAACTTCTGGATATCTTCTTGATTGTTCTTGATATCTAGTTCATGTTTAATGGTTTATGATGATTGATCATATATCACTTATGACAGTAACCAACAACTTACTACCGTAAATGATGTGTGTTCATTTACATAAACCAATAAAGGGATGAATCTATTTGATAAATGTCTCTTAATACCATAAATGCACAACAATATAGCACATCAGGCTCAACCCTTGTGGGAGCCACGTTTAAACCCACATGTTGAAGCTTGATAAAACAAGAACATTGATTTCCCTGTATCTAGACATGAAACAAACAGTTAGAAAAAGAAAACATATGCATATATCTGGAGGCTTAATGATTTCTTTTCTCTTTTTTTCTCTGAACACGAGCAGCTTATAGCTTATTTAATGCATGTAAAGGGTAGTCTATATACTGGTGGGTGGATGTATATATAGTGTTAGGGACCGTCATTGTTTAGAGCTTGGCTCTAACCTCATTGCAACTCTTTCATATGCAGGACATGGAAAATGGAAGCTACAAAGGACACAAAGCAAGCAACTTGGAGTTGAGGATCATGAAGGACAACGGACTTAGACCAGTCATCAGGAAATGACTGGCCTCTTCCTCTATATATGCATTTTTTATATTCTTTCAATCCATTTGTGTATATATTGCACTTTACTTCCATTGGATAAGCTATATCTCACGGCTTGTGTGAGATAGACTTCAACTCTTGAATCAATAAAGATTTTCCTTCAATAATGTTTGTGTAAATATTTTCAATATTGTATGCATCTGTATAAATGCAACAATCTATTACTGAAAATAAACATTCTTTGATTCTTTTGTTTATACACCTGAATGCAATATTGGGAAGATTGTTATGAAATGCACCTCATTTTTAGTTTGTAAACAGTTTAAACTCACTCAATTTGACCAAAATAAAAAATGAGTAACAGATACAACAAAGGAGGAATTAGAATAAAGTGTGAACCTATAATGAATCCAAATGATAAGAATAATTATTTTTGGCCTAACATATATATTAGGCATTATCCTTGAAATTAAACAATTTGAAATTATTCTATTATGAGTCAGATGTGGAATTAGGAATTTGCAATATTGTTGTGAGTAGGATTGTTGGAAAAGGATTATGGGGAGGGGTTTCTATTCCCATCTACTCCTATTTATCCTAGTCATGACTTGATGACTCTAACCCTATTTGAGTTACACATAAAAGGGAATCTAATGGTCAAAACTTTTGGGGTTTTCTCCAAGGAACATAGAGTGTATAGAAAGTGGTTCTCTTATGGGAATGTGCACCAAGATGGGGGTCCAGTGCTTGATTTATGTGATTGATTTGAGATAACGTAGGCACATTATAACTCACTCACATTATTGTTTTCTTTTGAAATTTTTCTCTTTCTCTTTCTCTTCTACTAAAACTATATCCATGAAAATATAAGTGACTTGTGATATTGCTATCAAGATTAAACCGTTTAGTTTTACAATTCAAACTCATTGACCCATGTTTCATGAGTAGTGGTTCACATGAACCCATCTCTCATGATAATAAATTGTCCAATTAGCACTCATTTCATCTAGGTGATTCTCATAGAGGTGACGCATTGGGCCTTCCCAAGAGGTCACCCATCCTAGTACTACTCCAACTCAAGTGTGCTTAGCCACAAAGTTTTAGCCCACTTTGCTTGCAACTAGAGTTTTGATTCAATTGTCTTTATGGAATATTAGTTTTGGATAAAAAAGAACCAAGTTGATTCAATGGTGTTTTACATTAGGATGATAGGGAATGATTGTATTTAAATTATTGATTTGGGATTGGACTAAGAATAGGATGAATGGATGGTGGGTATTTGGATGGGGTGGATTAGAATGAGTTAAATTTGAATTAAGGAAGCTAGACAAGAAAGTTTTAGATTTTATTAGGGTGTGTAGATTAATTTTTTTTATTTGATTCTAGATGGTTAAGATTAGAATGTTATGGATGAGTATGAATAAGTTAGATTGGGTTCACTTGATGTTTAGTATAATCTAAGGCTTACAATATTAGACTAGGGATGGATGATTACATATGTTAGAAATGGATTAGGATAGGTTAGATAAGGATGAAAATGAAACTTGGATGAGGGGTTTGGTTATCATAGAATAGAACTTTGATGTTATGATTTGGCTTGTGGACTAGGATAAGGAGGTTAGAGGATGACTATTTGGAATTAAAAAAAAATTGTAACAAGAATGAAGGTGACGGGATATTTTAGATTGTAAAAGGACTTGGCTATGTAATCTACAAATTCAGATTTTAGACTTTTTTTTTTTTAATATAAATGTTTAAATTTTAGACATAATTTTTTTTAATGATTTTTTTACAAGAGGACACATCAAAGAAAAAAAAATGCATTGGTTTAAGTGGGTATGTAAATTATGATTATTGGTTTAGCACATGAAGACACACCAACCATATTAAAAACCCATTATATTCAAGTGGGTGTGTTAGTTTCTATGGGACCACAAATATAATATCTACCAAGTGAAAGATAGTTAGGGAATGTAAGGTCATAGACCACCTATACACCCCTTACCATGAAGGAAAAGTATCACCCATAGTGAGCTATATCTCATCATCATGGAAGTATGCAGTGAGTAACTTCATTGGGCTAATGGATTACCAATGCACCACAAATAAAGATGGTTGAAATATCCTATCTATTATTGAACAAGATAACTAAGGCATATCCTCAATATAAATAAAGGTATGTAACAAAAAAATCCATGAAATGAAAGTGAAAGATGTCATATATCTTGGTATATAAGGGTAATCCACTCTCCTCCTTCACTTTTCAAGGTATAGAGTTCATTTAAGCTTATCCCAAAATTAAAAAAAAAATCCCTTCCAATGAGTTTATCTTTTGATTCACCCCCAAATTTATGTACACATTAGAACAACAAGGTTCAATTCATCCCCTTGGTGGTGACATCTAAGGTAAGATTTCTAAATGGAAAGAAATTCAATTGTTTATGATTCTTAGGATCATATTTTAGTGCAAAGGAAAGGAATACACACTTGAACCCTTCAATTAACACAACAAAAGTAGAAGTGAATAATGTTTTTGATTCCTCAGATCACTTTTTTATTACAAAGGAAGAGCATAAACACATAGAAGTCCTTCAAAAATATAAAATAAAGCTCATTCCATTTTAAAAAATAATGTGTAACTACTATAGTGATTAAAAATAATCTCTTCAATCTTGGAAGAAAAGGAACGTTGTCGAAAATGCCGAAATTGGTGAAATTGGTGAGTTTGCAGTCTGCAACTTTCCCTAGGGTTTCTCTGTGCACTATCAATGGTGTTTCCTCCACTGGTGTGTCAGAAGTTGGGGATTTTGTTGTATTGAAGGGTATTTCCATGGGCTCTCATGGTATCTTGAAGGGTTCGTCAGGTGTTCTAGAAGCTCGTGTGTCGACATTCGCTTCTTCCTTGGGAATCATGAACAATTTTACTTTGACTCCTGGCACTCAACCACCACCTATTCACGATGGAAACAATGCGGAATTCACTCACATTGGGATGGATTTGTCTCCCAAAGGGGTTCAAACACAGAATGATCAGGCTTCTAGTAATTTGCTTCATGGGCAGGGGCAAAATGGGTTTAAATGCTCATTCTTGGAGGTGGCCAAATCTGGCTCTCACTCTCTGATGGACACATCACAAAAAAACAAGAACTTTACTAGTAATAAGAGAATCCTACAATGTTCAGGTAAACTCGTGTCTCTGAATTTTGATGACACTTTGTTGAAGGAATTGCGTGAAAATGAAGGTTTCTTTTGTAAGAATGGCTTAATCAGGTGATTTAACCATCATTGGCCCAGTCTTCTAGATCTTCATGATTGGATCACACAAGCATTGCTTCTGCATATGGAGGGGAATCTTTAAATTTACCCTAATGCGAGGTGTTTTTTCAAACACCATTCTTAATTATGTTTGGATGTGGGAAGAAAATTTGCTACAGCTGAAATCTTGACATCCAGAATTTGATCCATCTACTAAATCATTTTTCAATTTTGTCAATTTGGGTTCGCTTTCCAAATCTCTCCCTTCACTATTGGTTTAAATCATGTTTTGCAACAATTGGAAATTATTTGGGCATTTTTGTTTATGCGGATCATAACTCTAAAAATTTTAATATACACAACTTATGCCAGGATTTTGGTGGAATTGGACATCTCCAAGGATCTTCCAGCATAAATTATCTTGAGGGCCAATGATCAATGTTGGAAATATATGTTGGACTATGAAGGATTAATTTTTAGATGCAGGAAGTGTTACCAAACTGGGCACATTGCAGTGGAATTCCCAACAATCAAATCTCTGCCAAATAAGGAGGCTTCTTGGTGGAAGGACTGTTCCCCCAAACACTATTCTGTTATGCACCCTCCCAAACAGAATATCTCTCCTTCAAAGTTGGATCTCAAGAAGAAAAATGTGGAAAAAGACAAGGAAATTCCCCCAGAGCCAAAGGTAAATCCGAAATTACTACAACTAAGCAATCCATGCTACATGGAAAGGACAACATGTTCATAGAGGTCCTCGATTTCTGATACATGTTGAAACAATGAATGATCTCTCCCCCCAGGATGCTTTGACACCCTCAAATGGGTAGGGTTGCAAGGGTAAATCTGAAGGAAATTGTCATTCAAATGATCAAGGCTGGACATAATTTAAAAGAAGGAGATATATTCCTCCACATCAGATGACCAAGAAGGGGGAAAATGGGGCAACATGATAACCTTTATCTAGGTGGTGTGATTCTTTTTTGTCTCTTGTTTTTAGGGTAGGAGCTTTATGTTTTGGTTCACTATAGGCAAAGGCACTATGAGTAATTATAATATTATTTGTTTTGTTCTTTCCCCAATTGGAATCATTGAATGTGCCCCTATTAGAGGGTTGATGCAATTCTTCTTTTTACTATATCTTATACTGGAGTGGACCCCATGTCCACAACTTCTTGCCGATCAAAAAAGATAAAATCTCTTCAAATAATTCCTACACCAAATATGTCAAAAAAAATTAAAATGGTCCTTGGACCAACAATTTGTAGTAGACACATTAGTAGTTTCAAAGATCAAAGTATTTGATGCATGATTTTCTACAAGGATAATGCATTAGAAATGAAATTCAAATCCTTACAAAAACTAAAAATAAATATCAACACAAAGAAAAGTAAATACACTATAAAAAAATCATGATTTTCTATGTAATTTAAAAATAATAAAATTTGGATTTCATATAAAAAAATTATGAGTTTAAGAAGTTTAAAAATAAATGTTGACTTTGAACAATTATACCTAAAAAAATATATGTGAGCTAAGTCATCTTTCTAATGAATATAAAAAATTAACAATTTAAAATATGAGAAACAATTTATTCAAGTTTTAAAAACACTATTATTTTATGACCAAAAAGGAGAGAGGGCAAGCCATAATGGTTAGGCAATTGCAATAGCAGTTAGGACCTATTTGGTTACATGGTCAATTTGAGGAAACAATTTAACCTAGTGGCTAACAATGTTTCACAATAAAGTTTAATGTTAGTGGTTACTACTTGACTAATTGTACATGACATGTTTTAGGATGTAGTTAAGTTCACAATTAACACCTTGTGACTCGTGTTGGAAATTTGAGATGACTTTTACCCAACATTGTTCGCATCCACATAGCCATGACCATTAGAAGCTAGAGGGAAGAAAATAGTTAAGTGCCTTAATCCTTGCTCACTCAAATGAATAGAGGCCAAAATTTTGAATTGTCATGACCCTTAGTATTATCAATGGATCATGGAACAATATTTAATGTAATTATTTTTAGAAACTAGCATTTAAATATAGAATTGTTTTTTAACCAACAAGTAAAATCTGGTGTAATGGATGAGAAATAATTTTTATATAATTTGACTATGGTATAGGTATATCCAATACAATATAATACAATACAATATAATACAATACAAATTTATACATGTTTATATATTCTATATTACAAACCCTAGATCTAGGAAAACCAAAACCATACTTAAATTGTGATGAATAAATTCTACAAAATTTCTACATGCTCTTGGAAAACTTTCTATTGATCTTGATGCAATTGGCATCCCAAGGAAGAGTGATATTTTTTCAATAACTTCTAATAATATTGCTACATGATCTTGGAAACATTTATATTGATCTTGATGAAATAAAGACTTGTAATGTTGGGAAATTAGTGAACCACTTATGTAATCATAATCTAACATGATAATTTATTAAAATGAAAGGAACTTAGTTGATACATGGAAGAAACACATGAATTTATAAATCAAGAAAAATAATACAAGTCTTAGATCAAGCTAAGGTGTATCATTTTATTGTAAGTAGGTGCCAAGTAGAGTTTTTCATGCACATTCTTGTAGGTCTGGAGGACCTATTAAAATTATGAAAAGCTCAATGTCATTAGCCTCTAGTGTAAAATAAGTTTTAAATAGGTTGATTTAAATACATAATATTTTTTAACTTGATATATTCCTAAAATTTGGGTGTTCATTATAATATACTCTATGTAATTTAGCTAGAATTAGTTTTGAGATTAGTAATTACATAAAAATTGGAAAGCATGTGATTTTTCATTTTCACTTTATTTATAACTTCACTACCCTATTGAACATACATGTTTAATCTAAATATCTTAGCCATATTATTACATTTCCTTGATCTAAATGATCTAACCAATTGTAATGCCTAAAAATTTCTACCAAATTACAGTTAAGGACAAAACACAAATTTCAAATTTCAACAACAATCACTTGCATAATTCACAAAAGGTTGCTTCCTATACATGTACTTCATGAAAGCATAACAACATTTGACCAATCAATTATAAGAACCTGGTCAAGTAAAAAAAAATTGTGACAATCATGGTTGGGTTCTAGTGGAGACATGGAAACCACATCACTGAGATAGACCTAATTAGTTCAACTAACTAATTAATAATCTAAAACACAATTCAAGTCACATGCTAAACAATAAAATATATATTAATAGTAATCTCAAATTAATAATAAGAGAATGAGACTTAGGGCCATACCTAGTCCTCAGGGGCTCATCTCTGACGGACTTTCCTATGTATTGCACAGAGGCTTCATAGTTTGACAATTTTAGTTCACCCAACTCATATTTGATTGACCAAAAATCACACATTTCACCTAGGTTTAAATCACCACTAACTCACAATGGTAGTAAATACAAAGAATGATCAACAAAAGTTAATCTATAAGGGCTCCTTTTACTATAAGGAGTAGTGGTTAACAAACCCGATCAATGCTCCTCAAGGGCCACTTGATAATTGATAACCAAGAATGATCTAAGATGAAGGTAACCATATCATATCTTGAATAAATTATTATAATTGAAGTTGTGGTTTTAATCCAAACCATACAAAGGTCACCATATAACATTATTAATATTATGGGGTGAAAGGTTAATAAGAAAATTCACATATAGAATCTTTCTAGGAAATTCAACCATCATACACCCATTTGACTAACACAAGGGGTATAACCCTAAGGTTCAAAGATGACTCTACCTCAGTCACTCTCATAACTCAATAACACTAACATATGTGAAACTTATCTCTCTAATCCAATTCATCCTATCACCTCTATTCTTTTATTTATAAACTAAAATGAGTGGGTACACAACCCTTTCTAGGGTCCTTTCTCCCTAGATAGTTCCACAGTCGGCTGCCACCCACTTAGGTGAAGCTGAGGATCAAAAAACTTGTTAAGGATACCTTAACAACATAAGGGTATAGAATCAATCCCTAATAATTTGGAAAAAATCAGCCATGCATAATACGAGTTGAATTTGAGTATTAACATAAGAATGTATTATAGGGGTCCTAACAATAATATCTTATATTTCCCTTAACGGACTTTTGTTGATCAATAAGTGGTTGAAAAATATTTTGGGAATCTTGCAATATTACTCCCTTGCTAAATCTGAAGACACTGAGTATTAGGGTTAGGAAAATTTACTACTAGATTTATAATTTTATACTGCTTACTTTTTAAGGATATGGTTCCATCCTAAGAATCCTTTCAAGATATGCACAAATTTTATAAAGATAGTTATTCATAAACAATGCCCATCACATATACACGACAACTTAATGTTTGGACTTAATATTTGTGTCTCTTCAAGGAAACAATCTTAGTTAAGTGAAATGTTCAAAGGCCATCTCTAACAACGAGATTAGTAACCATAATGATATAACTCAAAAGAATCAAACTTGCTCTCCACTCGACCATATTGGTATCATGAAGCCTCATGAGCTCTAGCCAAACCCCTGAGCAAGAATTATTTTAGCTCCATGATGATGAAATGAGGTCTTCCATTTAGATAATATAAAATGGTATTTCAAGACAAGATTTATCTAAGTAAATGTCAAATAGTGCCATGAGTGCGATACTCAAATTTTGTTGAACAGGGCATTCCAAAACTCATTATTCTTACCATTTATTGCATATCAAAAACTTATATAGAAATTACTATTAGTGGAGTTTGAAGAGCAAGAAGGACGTAGAAACCTTAGCTCTATTAGTTTAGGAATAACATTAAAATTTCCATACAATGGCTTAAGAACAAGGATTTCACTTGAGACCAATGGAATGGTTGATGGAATCCAAAATTATAAACACAATCCCAAAACACTCATGGGTATGATCTAGGTATAAATAGAAACTCCCAAATATTACCCCACTAAAACAATATACAAAATACACAACTAACACCCCCAATACACACGATAGGTTCCAAAATGGAAATACATCTATGTGTATGAAATTCCTAGTGGGTATGCTTAAAACAAGCTAAAGATAGACTCCCATACCTGCATAAATATTTTTGAAGGGCCTAAGGTAGGGTTTTGAACCTTTTCTTCTACTCCACAAATCCTTTGTCCTCCATGAAACCCCATAAAGGTCTTCAGTCGTACAGTAAATCTGAAATGGTAGTGTGATTCTATACCTTCCAATCTCCACCGCTTAGAGAAAAGGTGTCATGCCTAGCCTCTACCTTCTCTATTTCCTTTCGCTCCCTTCTCTTTCTCTACCCATCATCCCTTTTCCCCCAAAGCTCCTATTGTCCTTCCTCTATAAGAAAATGAACTCCATTCCTTTTTTCTTCATCGACAAGATACCTCACTCGAGCCAAGCACCACCGACCTCATTTATTGCCTTGGCTATTTTTCTGGCTTTTCCAACTAGGGTTTGTATTGCCTTTAATCCCATTTTTTGTATTTGCTTGATCTCCCTCAACTTTCATCATCGACCTTTGCAATAATGGTGGCATCCATTTCCTTCATTCCTCTACAATAATATCACCTAGAGCTAACATATCATTTTATGTGCCCTAGGTCCATTCTTCTAGCCACTAACATAATCTAGCCTTTGAATGCAGGCCATTGATCTTGAAATTTGCACCATGATGTAGCACACCTCAATTACCTATCTAGCTTTGAAACACCACCGTCCAATTTGACCTGCTTTAATTTCAACCACAGATCTCTATTGATTCACAACAATTATGTGGATTAGGTGAAGCAATCAATTCTTTCCACGTGTCACTATCCTGCATTGGATGAGTTTGAAGCTTCTTATCCTATTTGTCTACCTTCTACCTCATGATTGACATGATTTGAAGGCCTCAAGAAACAATACCAAACCACAATGTATGATCCTCTTTATGCATGTTGAGGTTTGTCCATTAGCCTTACCCTTTACCATTTTCCCTCCTTCACACCATCGCAAACCAACACTAACCTCTAAAATATCGAAGCATGAGACTCTGAATAGTGCTTTAAGTTGTCAGAGGTCGGGGATCATTAATTCCTCTTTCCTCATCCTTGAAGTGCATAGATAAGCTTAACAAGAAATTATGAACACATATGTCTAATTTTTTTTACACTTATCAAGGTTCAACCATCGACCTTACCCCTTACCTTTTGTCTGCCTTTACTCCATCGTAAAGCTTCCCACCAACCTCTAAAACATGCATGATTTTGTTGAATGTTGGGGTTCTCTCTTCCACCTTATCGCTTCCATGTCTTTGTGTTAATGTGTAATCCAACCTATTGACCCATGATGTCTAAAATAATCCTAAGAATTTGACAGACTTAGCCCTTTTAGGTATCATCCTTCGAACATCCTTCTTACCACATACCAACAACTGGTAAGGCATAGGCCTTACGCACGAATCCACGAACACCGAAGTCATTTTGGGTGTTGAGGTTACCTCATACTTCTTCCTTTGTTTCATGTTAAGGAATAAGCCTTAACATAGGCCCATAAACACCAAAGCATTTTTGGGTGTCGAGGTTCGCCCTTAACTCTCACCACTTACCATCCTTTCGATAAGGCATAAGCCTTCCTACTGAACTCTGAAGCTCAAATGTTTCCTTCATTGGATTTACCCTTTTGGATGTCGGCCCTCAAGCTTTCTTCTTATTCCATTTTTTCCAAACTATTAAGACATAAACCTAAAAGTCGACCCACGAACACCAAAAAAATTCAAGTGTCGTGGTTCAAGGTTTCACCTTTCCCTTCATCTATTTCATGTTAAGGAAAAGGCCTTAACAACCCATGAACACTAAGACCATTTGGGGTGTCGAGGTTTGGGGTTTCATTATACCCCTTTCTTAGCATTTCTAGTAAGGCCTAAACCTTAACACCGACCATGAACTTCGATACCATTTTGGGTGTCAAGGTTCGGGTTTTCCTCATCCTTCATACTTAACATTTTGTTAAGGCCCTTAAGTCTGATCTTTGATCCCCGAAACCTTTTCGGGTATTCGTATTTAGACTTTCTATTTTTTGCATCCTTGTCTTTATGTTAAGCCTTGATGCCAAAGCCCGATGTCCAACGACCTTTTGGACTTTACTCCAACTTACTTTATACTTATCATTATGTTAAGGCATAATCATTAAGGCCGGTCTTCAATGCCCAATAGGTATTACAAACCTTAATGTCAATGTTGAATGTCCAACACCCTTTCAAACTTAACCCTTTCCTTCTTCGTTTCTTTGAGGTACTCAGTATAAGGTATGACCAAAGCCCAAATTCTGAAGCCTTTTGAACTTAACTCAATCTTCCTTTATTTCTTTAAGGCATTCGGTATAAGGTATGACCGAACCCTGAAGCCTGATCTCTTGTAGTAGAGAGTAAGCCTCAAGTTGTTGAAAACTTGAAGTTTGAAGCCTGATCGGACTTAACTAAAAATAACTAACTCTTTTCTCTTTAGCAAGCGATACAAGGTAAGCACGAGGCCCGATGCCCAAACTTTTTCAATTCTTCAAGGCTTGTTGAACCACACCCTAAGGCCAATGAATCCTTCTCCCTAACATCCTTATGAAGCCCTCTTGACCTCAAACAACAACTCCTCATCTGATATCACTCATATCTTTTTTTGACCTTAATAAGGTTCCCCTTTTGACCTTAATGATAATCAGATTGCCAACATGCTATCAATCTAATTAAAGCTAGTTTCAGTCATCACTATCAAATTAACTCTCTATTAACATCTTCCAATTACAAGATATGATGTTCTAATTTAAGTGTAGATCATAATTCAATGATATATCACAACCTCAATAGCAATAAAGACAAGACTCTTCCTCCTTCCTTATTTACTTGTTATCTTAATTTCTCTAAGTTAAACAGTATTGTATGGGTTGAATCTTCACCTACTAGTTTTACTAAAACCTCTAAGGCTCCTTTAGTGATTTTAGTCATAATACTTGATATGAGGAACCTCAAGTGAATACTATAGGAGGCATTCACAATCAACATGATTCAAATGATAAGAAACAACTACTACTACAAGGGGGGCTTAACAACACGTTATAGCATGACAAATTATAATATCTATCAATGTAGATTTAGTCATTTACTTCAACAAAAGCATTCACATAAGAATTTAACTAATCTACTCTTAGAATCAAATATCTAAAAGTATAGTGGCACTCAAACACATTTGGATCTTGTAGCATCTAAATGATGCACTCTAAATCTAGACAATAGAGTAGCATAATTTTATAATAAAATGGGTTGTAACTTTGATATAAAGGGAGGGGCCTTACACCAATCTTCTACATGCACCATCTATTATTTCCAAGACAAAAATGGAGTGACTAATATTTTTTGGGAAATAATAGCCCTATAATATCATAAACATGAATGGTAATAAATATTTTTTTAATTCCACATCTCTATAATTTTATTTTATACTATGAAATAGATAATTTTTTAGGATTATCAATTATATGTTTGGTATGTTGGAGGAATATGCAACTAGCCTTTTCCATCCACTATTTCAATATTTTAGTGGTTACTTAAATAAATTTTCTAGTTGTTGGTAAATCCTTTTTGGTATAATTGTTAGAAAAATATACTTTCCCACTTTATACTATCTATTTAGTGGGAACCTATATTAATTTGATTCCTATCTTGAACTACATATAAGATATCCTTAATCTTGACTACTTATTCTTCTAAGTAATTTGTATTGATGCAACACCACAAATAAATGAATTAAAACAATAATTCAAAAAGATGAGTACACTTGGTTTTGGTTTTAGCGTTTTCCATATTATTATCCTTTGAAAATTATAATCTCACACTTGATAAATAGTTCCAATGCACTAGACATATTTTATTATTAATTTGGTATGTTACATGTAATTTTTAAAATATAAAACTATTTTATTTAAAAACTTAACAATAAAAATAGAATATGCAATTGAAACCTAGAATTGAGAAATTAATTTTGGCATACTATAAACTTATGCTAAATATTAAAAAATGCTTAACCAAAATAACAAACAAGAATGGGAGGTCCTAGTAAAATTTTGTTTAGAAAATAATAGTTTGAGAAAGTAGTACACTACTTCTATTCCTACAAGATTATACTACACACATTCCATTTATGAATTGTCTCATAATAAGATCTAGAGGATTGATAAAAATTATGTGGATCTTCCACTTTTGTATAAAAATGGCATTGTTGCTCACATTGATCATTATGGTGTTCCTCACACTCATTTTCCACTTTGAAAAGGTTGAATGATTTATTTGTATCAAGATACTCATGTAACAAACCAATTAATTCCAAAATAAGTGGAGGGTTAGAGAAGAAATATTGGAGAAAAACTCCTTCCATTAAATTCTATAAATAAATTGTATGAGCTAGAACTTCTGAAAATAGAGAGAAAAATAAAGGAAAATAGATACAACTTGCTTCAAGAAGTGGGGAGAAAAACCAAGGAAAATAGAGCAGCACAAATTTATAAACAATCAAACAAATTATAATTGTTTAATTTATGAGAATGTATGTACTTGGAAACTTTTCTATAACATACACCCTTCATAAGTTTGTTCTATGGATAAAAATACACTTTCTCGAATGAATCTACATCTTGTAATCCATCCACTTTGGAAAATATTATTAATATTTGTAGGTTTCTTGCATATTATTAATCATCCCCATTATTGATTGAAACTCAATCTCCATGTCACATTGCATTCATGTCAATCATTCAGCATCACTAGTGACCATACCTCATTTAATTGTGTAGGTCATCTCAATCATCCAACATCACTAGTGACCATACCTCCTTTAATTATGTAGGTCATCTCAATCATTCAACATCAGTAGTGACCATACCACATTTAATTGTGTAGGTTTGTAGCTAGACAAACATTTTAATTATTTTGGTTCTTGAAGCTAGCTAGTAAAAAAAAAATTCAAAATATTTATGTCTTTGAATACAGTGATAAGTATGAAACCTACATATAAACCAATTATGCATTGATCTATCTTTTCATGTCTTGTCATATTACAATGGATATCAAACTTTACTCTTTCCACGTGTAAAAATATAGATTTGAGGGATGTTTTCATAGTTTTTAATGCCATTCAAGAAAACATGTAGTAATAGAGTTGTAATTTTAGCACACATAATTTCAAAGTCAAGTAAATATTTATATAAACTTAACTAAAAACACACACACATGACAATAACTTTCATTTATGTAGTAAGTATTCACCAATTTAGATGAATATATATTAATGACATTTTCTAAATTATTAGATAAGGAAATTAAATAAAAGCATTGTTGTTTTTTTTAATTCTCTATGATATTTGATTAAATAAGTGAAGTTAGATCCAACTGATGCATTAATATTCCTAACTCCAACAAGAACTAATAAAAAATTATATGAACATACAAATTTTACTATTACATAATTATACTAAAATATTTATCTTCAATAAACACCTCAAAATAATATCTTTTAATATTTAAAATAAATACTATATTAAATATGGTTCTATACATTAATACCAACATAGCTATCCTTACTCATACTTTTTAATATTAAAAATAAAATAAAAAATTATGTTTTGTCCTAAACCACTACTTTGGTCTTACTATACCTAAAAAATAAAAGTACAAATAAAACTATAAAGGAAGAGATAATGAAACTATTTATTATGTAGAATATTTTACTTCATAATAAAAAAATACTCTAAAAAGTTGAACGGTCAAATGTAGTAATGATTCAACACTTGAATGGACCATTCAAAAAAAATAAAAAAAATAAAAATATTTCAATTTAATAATTATGTTTTTGGTATGACTCCACTTTCTCCGGGCTTCCATACACGTGGGTGCACATGGTATGTTAATTTTCTCCATCTCCTTCAACTCATGTATAATCAATTTATTGCATACATTTATTAAATTCGTCTCTCCATACATTTATTAAAAGTCAAAATACATAACAAAGAGTATGTTGCTCATATGGAAAAAAACTAGAGAATTAATTGAGAGGCAGATGGTTGAAAATTGGAAATATTGAATTATTGAAAGATTTGGATGGAAATGTGAAGAGAAAATAAATGTATAATAATAAATGAATGTTAAATGGATAAGGTTTTGAAATTTGTTTTGTTATTAAACTTCAAAAAAGTGTTTCTTTGGTAGTGTAACTATTTATTATATTAGGTCTTTTTTTTGTTAGAAGATAAATTTTATTGGCTAGGATTAGTTTGTAACTATAAATTTATATTTGTGATCTATATTCATTCTGGTAAGTTGTAGATTTTGTTCTACAACTTTGCTTCATATTCTATCATCCACTATATCATTCTTAAAATTTTGGGCATTAGAACCATTGATAAATATTGTGTTAGGTTTTTGGTCCAACCAAGTTAGGGGGATAATGTACCTCAATCAACCCATGTTGAAATTGAACAATATTGAAAACAAGAAGCAAGTACCTAAGATGCAAATTCTTTACTCTTTTTATTGCACCAAATTGAAATGTGTCACTAATACTTGCTACCTACAATGATTGACACGAATTTTCACTTTAAGGGAGATTAGTCATATATGATTGGAATGAATGCATTGGATACCTTTAAATACAAGGATATAGAAACATATCACACAAACCAACGTTTATTCAAACCTAGGTGGGAAGGGTAAAGGTGGGAAATCAAAAAAAATTGAGCTAAGGCAAGATGACTATGAGGACAATCTCATGATTGGGAAATAATCCCAAGATAGGAAAGGGGTCACAATGGGTAACATGTGCATCAGAATAAGTGTGAGAATGAGAGTAATAAATAAGTGGATAGGGTGGTTGTATAAGGATGTGTGAACATTCAAAGAGGTATAAGTGGTAGGTATATAGAAAATTATATAATAAGGATGGTGGATGACATAGAGTGAGGGACCCAACTTTCCATTAAAGTATTCTATTGGTCAATATGTCTATATCAAAGCACTCCCCTCAAAAGAGGCAATAAACTAAATAGAAAATAACATGGTATGAAAATTTTACTAGTACATTTTCCCCACTTTGAGGTACATGTGAATTCTAGAATGATCATGTATCTCAAAATATGTAGCACTCACAAACATGCATGTAAATAAAATATCCAAATACAAAGAATATTGCCACGTGACCACTTTAAAGTAATGAACCTTATGAGGATATGATCATGTGTGTTTTCCTTCAATATATGTGTTTTTCCATAAGATGGATATTTATAAGCACCCATGTATATATACATATTGAAATATATGAACATTAGTGATAGGATATGAGCTTCTTCACAATTGATTATATCCATAAGATATAGGGAGTTGTAAGAAGAGTAAAACAAGTACATGGAAAGTAAATGTAATCTACTTGCATGTAAACATATAATCATGTAAATCTATAAGAATCTAAACTTGAAATAATAGAAACATCAAGTCATATAACAATATAAATGTAGTCCATTTTTTTATTTTAAGTCCTTGGCATTATTTAAATATTCCATTTAAATAATCTTTTTAGTTTTTTATCTTTATCCAAATAGAAGAGTATTATTTTTTTCATTTTTAAAAGATTGGTAAAGTTTTTTGTTTAAATATTATTCCTCAAATATAAGTTTCCCACACCAAAAAGAAAAAAAGGAGGTTTTCATGCCAAAAAAAGGGAAAAGCATGAAGTTGCATGAAAATTCAAATAGAAGACTCTTTGTTTGGGAGCTAAAAATAGAGAAGGAGAAAACACCGTGTTGAAAGAAGAGTTAGGTTTTCTTTTACTATTGGAGTTGAGGTTTAAAGAATCTTGCATGGAGATTTGAAGAGATTCCAAATTATATCGCCATGAAGACAAGGAGATGAAGGAGTTGCAACTGATCATGAGCCTTCCCAAGCATACCCACCATGCAAACTTGAAAATATGGATTTCATTATGTAGGTGCATTGAATAAACATTTCCTTCTTGCTTATTAACTCTCATTCATCACTCTTTAATACATATATAGTAGGTTATTGTAGTTATCTTCTAGTTTTTCATGATTAAATTCAAGAAGGGAAAATCACAGATGATAGGCATAAGGAGGTTTAAAAAGGTGTCAAAACCTTAACCTACATCCATAGTCACTTGAAAATTATAGAGACGTCAAAAACCCTGCTCAAAGTTTTTTGTATGTGGAGAATAAAGTGGCTCCCTCAAGGGTTGAGCCCAACATACTGCTTTCATGTATCTCATCTAGGGTTTAAGTGCAAAAAAGGAAAATCAAAACACCTTTGAAGATGCTTGAGTTCACCAAAGTTTTGAAACCCTAGTTAGATCAAATGAAGAAGCCATGATTATCACTATCAAACTCAATGAAATGATCAAGGGTAGAAGGATAATGCATTGAAATATGACAGTCCCCAAGTTCAAGTATAAGATGACAAATCAACATGGTAGTGAGGTTTGAAGAGATTGATATGATAATGCAATGAGTAGGGAAGATTTAAATTATCATAGTCATTATTATCATAAGAGGGCACAAATAGTTTCATAGCAATGGTAGGGTTTGTAAAAGGAAATACCCTACATGAAGGTAGCATACCATAGCCATAGTCACTTTCATAAATGAATAAACATAGTCTATCATGCATTGCAATGGACATCTAAATGAAACAATCTCATAGTCAAGTCAAATGACTAGGGTTTTAGTGAAAAGGGGTGTGGGTTCCCAAATCTACATAAAATTGAACCTTAAAGGTGTGTCATGTCTTATGCTCAGGTTCAAAGAGAGATCTGGCCAACAAATGGGAGAATGATCTCACACTTCTCTCCCCTACACTTTAGGCTCTACAAAACCTAGTTGGGTCTCCCTATATGGTACTGAATATAGATATGAAATAAAGTTTTATTGCAGAACCTAGCAGATAACCTTCATACAAATAACAAGGGTTTATGTATTTGCAAAATGGAAGGCACTATCTTTGTTGTCTTTAAAACCCAAGTATGAAGTATGCAAATAATTAGAAATAAGTATTGTAGAAAGTAAATTTTGGTTTCATATTTGAAGTGTGTTTCTGAGTTTGAAGGAAAACCATTCAAAATAAACTAGTGCCTATCCAGGGCTACGGAGTCATAATGTTTTGCACATCCTTCATCACATTTTAAATATATCTTGATGATCAATCAACCATTAACACCATATGCTAATGAGATCAACTAATAACTAATAGTGCAACTTCTACTTAATAACCCAACCTACAACAAAATATTCTCATTATTTTCATTGAAAGAAATTGCATTTCTCCTTGAGAAAATAGTAACCCTAAAAATAATCCAGATGTAGCAAATGTGCATGGAAAGCTTTACAACCCTAGATTGTATTACTGAAAGAAATACTTCATTACAGACTAGAGACAAGATACATTGAGAGCATGCAAAAGCATGTATTTATTTATGCTACAATCAAGATATACAGTACAACTACAGCAACATTTGCACAACATGAGTCTCTAGTTTCTTGCACAAAACTAACAATGTGCCCCTTACAGCTTCTTCACAAAATCCTAGAACCCCAAAGAATGAGACATAAATTACATTTTAAAGAAGAGAAGAAATCATAGATTGAATCTCAATTTGATACATGTCACAACCTCAACCTTTAGATCTACAACAAATTGCCCCTTTACACATTATTTTCCATCTTCTTTTGTCTTCATTCCTTGCAACTAAGGTTTGTATCCTCTTGCATTTACAAATCCCATGCAATATTTTTACCTATTTGTAAAAATTCACTTACAACTGCATTTTCACCTAGCAAGTGAAAATTTAACTTCTAGGTAAAAACCCATTTCCCTAACAATGCTAAAATGCATTTTAACTGTGCAAATTGATCCACATAGCCTTCATTTCTACCTTTGTTTCCCTGTAATTAATCTGGAATTTAATTTAAACGAAAAATATGTAGCCATTTCATCTACAAATAGTTTGACATTATGTCAAATACTTATCCTACAACCAATTTTTCCTTTAATTAAGCCTACAATTTTTGCATCACCATTTCCACTTGAAATAAATTCAACATCCTCATTCTCTCATGAAACTCAAAATGCAACTCGGTCCGATTAAGAAGTGATTCCAGTCACAACAAAGCATAATAAAACCTCTAACCATGTGCCATTTTTCCAAATCTCCATGGGAGGATATTTTTGTGGTTGTAAGAGCATTTTTAGCTTGATTAGCACTGAAAATCATTCACAATACCAATCAAATCAATACCTCAACATTTGAAACCTCCTTCATTCACTCTGTAATAGAGAAAAAAACATTTAGATGGTTGTCATTGCAAAGGGACCATGTGCAGGTCGTTTTCATGTTGTCAGTAGCAAAAAACTTGATAAATTTCTACTAAAAACTGTTGTCGAGGCATTGGAAAGGCTCCAGGAAAAACTTTATAAAGTTTGCAAAGTATTAAAGTTTGTAACGTATTAAATTTTCCCTAAATTCTTCCTATTCATGTGTATTTCCACTTTGGAAATATTTAAAACATTTGGAATAATTTAAATATTAACATTTAAACATTAGAAATTATGCAAAATTTAATTTCTCTTGTCGGCCAAATGATGAAATTCATTGCACACAAATGATAACCCTGAGAGCCAAGATTTTTGTGAACGGGCCTAATTAATTAAATAAAACATGGGTTTTCTATCAAATCTTGCCCAGCAATCCAAATTTTGGTACCTCCTTTGTAAACAGGCCTACCAGAGGTGTTTGTTGCACCTGAAAGACATTAAAATAATGCACCATTTGACCTTGGATTTTGATGAAACTAGAAATGAAGATGTTTTAGACCCAAATAGGAAATGGGTTGCCCTCAAAATTTTGAAATTTGCAATTTTCCATAACACCAAATCTATCGTGGTCGTAGTCAGAAACGCATTAAATAGGCTATCATAACTCATCCTAAAAGTATGAAACTAAGCAGGCATACTACCATATGTTCCAAGAAACTTTCTACCATACGAATGTGAATGAAGACCTCTGAATTGCAAAATTTTAATTGTTAAAGATGGGCTCTAGGGTCGATTTGACAAGAAGTAGGCCTACCTCTATTGTCAAACTAAAAGAGCATAGGCACTTCAAAAATTTGAAGGTGCCACCAATGGCTCATGTTCAGGGATACATGCCCCTTGCAAGCATGGCGAGATTCTAGATCTCTAGGGAATAGATCATGTGTCAAATCCATTGGGTTCTCTGTAATTGTACCACTATGTTGTATTGAAACTCATTTTCAAACTTCATTTGGTGGCCTCGGGCCCCCAAAAATGGAGAACCAACACTTAATCCTGTCAAACACTTTATTTTCTATTAATTGACTCAAACCCAACCTGCAAACATCATCATAAGCTGCCTGCAAACTAACCCTGTCACTGACATTGCCATTAACCATTATTACCATATCTTTGAGCTTGCCACTGTCAACATTAAATCTGTTAAAATGCATTTTGCAAAAATGTGCCAATTGAAATATATCATCATCTATATATATATATATATATATATATATATATATATATCACACTTATCAAGTGAAGTACATTCATGCATAATGTGACATTTTGCATTATCTATCTCAGTATCATGCCCCATTAAATGATTTCCCAACTAGACTGAAAACTTGAAACATTCATATGTCATTACATAGCTGGTATCAATCAAACTAACTTCATTATTAGTTTGCACATAAAATATAAAACTTTCATAAAAACTTTGTCTGATAGTCCCATCAAGAAGCATATGCCCTAATTTATTGAAGTCAAATTGTAGCTCCAAGTTTGAGAAATCAAATTGAATAAAAGACTCATATAAAACCTTGGAGTCATCCTTTGATATTTGTCCCATATCTAACATGCATTCATTTTGTGTGATGAACAAGAAGTGTTCATACACAGACATATGCTCAAATTGATTTGTATTATACTGACATTCACATCTATTTAAGCACTGAAAATTAGTCATACTGTTACATGTCCCAGTGGTATGGAAATAAGATCTATCAAAATCCATAATATCCTTGTCCATATTCAAATCAAGGTTATCACAAAAAAAATCAGTCCTATCAACATCTCATGCATCAATGAACATTTCCATCTCAAGTTCATACATGATGTCAAACTCATTCTTCAGACCATCATACAATTCAATTTGAAATTTTTCAAATAAAGGCTCAAAATTTTCACAACCTAATCCTAAGCCAAAATTTTCACATTGATTTTTCATAACATATTCGCTATTGCAATGAGTAACATAGTCAATACTACCTTTCACAATGTCAATAGGAACATCTGAATCATTTTGAATGCTAATATTTTTATAACTAATAGGGTCAACAGATATACATTCATGTGCACGAGTACCTTCATGTGTACTATCGGTTGATAAGCAAGTCGACCTATATGCCAAAGATTCACTATAATTTGAAAGTTGTTCATTAACAATTGAATAAGCATCTCCATTCTCTTTCACATCAATGCACTCCTTATTGAATGAAAACATGTCCATTTCTACAAAGAAACAAGTATATTCCATCTCATCATTAATTTCATGAGCTAGTGGCTTCACATATAGATCTAAATCAACACATTTCCCAATATTTTGCACATCAACATCCTCTTCATGTGTCATAGAAATTTACATCTCTATTTCACATAAGCAATCACAAGCAGCAGGGACATAATCATGTTCATTAACATCATAGTCAACATCATCAACATCCTTATCATCTCTAACACTTTGCTTAGGATCAGGATACTGAACACACAAGTTTTTATCTTCAAATTCATCATGATTCATAGAGTTAGTATGCTCTATTGATAGCAAACCCAAACAACATTCCAAGTACTCATCATATGAAGTTTTTTCATTCACTTGTCAACAAGTGACTTCATTAGCATTCACATCATTGCATCCTTTATATGAAGAAAGCAACTTTAGGGGTAAAAGCACAAAGTTGTGTCACACTTTCAGCCAATTTATCAGCACAACTGAATTTAAGTATTTCTAACTAAAAATCAATTTTGGTCAAACATATGATCTAGTAAGATTCATTATAGCTAAGTTAGATACCTCCGCAACTTTTTCAACTAAAATTGTTGGCTAAAAATATATGGAGCACCACTTTGAGTCCAATTTACCAAAAAAATAAAATTATTTGAAAAACTTGAAGTTTCAATAACTCCTACTAATGTAAATAACATTTTTTTTAAAATATAAAAATACCTTTTTGTAGATCCATAAGTGTAGTTTTCAAAAATATATTTATTTTAATAGTTTAATTATTATTTATATTTTATTTTGTATTTTTACTTAAAGTAGGTTATCAACACAAAATATTAGGTTGATTACCATGCCAAGGAAAAATACTAAAACTTATTTTAAAAAATTGAAAAAAATATGATGCACTAGATAAAAGAATCTATTTCAAGATGGTATAATTTTTTTCATTTTAGATAAATATTTAATATGAAAGTTGATGTCTGATGGAAACAACAGTTTTTTGATTCACGCACATTTTAATATTTATTTATATATCAAAATTGGAAAAAAAATATATCCATGCACTAAAGTTTCAAGTTATAAATACACACAAAAAAAATTGAAAGAAAAAAAATAAAATTTACTATCAAAAGTTTTTAATTAAGGAAAAAACAAGTTTTAGAGGGTTCCCAAAACCCTTAATAGTTTGATAGCGAAGGATACATCATTAACAGAGCATATACAAAAACAAGAATCTGCCCAAAAAGAAGAAAACACTAAAAACCAGGGCAGAAAAGCCAAAAAACTGCAAAACAGCCAGCCCCTAGGCTAGGTTTCGGAGGATCTCTGCTGCTTCCTGCTCTAGACTGTTCATGTTAAGTGCAAACTTCTTGATCTCTTGGATGTTGACTAAAGCTTGGTTTGCCTTCCTTTTCAAATTTGCTCTGGTCCTGTTACTCGGCCCCCCACTATCCAGCTGCCCTTCCTATTTGTCCAAATCAAGAAATAGAACAGTCTTAACCTAATGGGCTTTTTCCAGGTTTTCCACCATGGTATTCATGGTCTGTGCAGTGGATTTTAAAATCTTATGATTCATAACTAGCACTTTATGGAGAGAATTTTTGATATTCCTCAACTGCTCCTCCATATCCGCCTGCTTTCCATCATCATTGCATTTGAAATCCTATAATTCCTCCACTATTTTCTTGAGGCACTCAACCATATACTTCTCTTCCTCAGTCCATAAATCAATAGTCCGACCACTACCACTGCCTCTGTTATTGTCGTCATTAGCTTTCTCCATTTTATTGTTCATAGCTCGCTGGTTCAACTTAATTTCCTTTATTTCAAAGAACACCCACCTCATTAACCTAAAATTATCAACCGCCCCATTGCGGGAAATTGCAAGAACATCGGTGGGAAATTCTCGTTCCTCCTTAAAATAGTGATCCCCCACCTTGAGGTCCATAAGGAAGTGCGGTCTCTCTTCTCTATCAGTCGCAGGATGGCTGGAATACTCAGACAATGACTCTGAATGTGATTCTTCTTCATTCACATCATAGGAGGGGTCCTCCGACATTTTTCTCTTACCCTTCTTTTGAGGAGAATCCCTAGATTTTCCTTTATCCATGTCAACAACCCTAACCTTAGGCGATGGACTCTGGTAAGGCAGAGCCGACATAGCTTTAAAGTGGTCATAAATAAGGACAAGCAGTCCTTCATGAAGAATAGAATACCTGGTAGGGTTTTATCTATGGCTTGTCAAACTATTATTCAGAGAATACGCAAGATAAAAAGGAAAAGAAATCCTGACCTAGTGCCTGAAATGATTCAGTAGGATGAAATGATACCCAAAGACTCTGGTATAACGACCATCCAAAGTGACGTACTCCATCAACACATTCAAAACCCTCCTCCAATGCGAGACAATTCTATCCATATCATAGTAGCTTCTAGAAGTCCTTCGTAACTCCTCCCTTTCAGCATCCGACTTAGGAAATTTGTTAACCGCTTCATCAGATTGCTTCCTGTCCCTGTATAATTTGATTCCCTCAGTCGAGAGGCCAGTGACCTCAGCAATAAGTTGTTCATTGATGATCACTTGTCTTCCAAACAGGTTAATCTCACCATCCTTCCAATCTTTCTCAAAGACCCTAGTAACCTTCGGGTCCCATTCATGTAGTTTTTAAATGAAAATAGTAATGCCACCATTCTCCAGCTTCTTCTAGAGCTTTGGATTGCTCTTCAACTGTACACTGCTTATCGGCTCTACTCTGCGACTTTCACCACCCATCGTATTGCCAGTAGGAATGGAATAGTCCAAAACCCTGTAGAAACAAGCTCCTAAAATGCCCAAAAAGTGTGTGAAAGTAATCACATGCAAACGGGAGATAAAGCAATTACTCCTCAGCCAACTAGGAATAATCATTAAAATGCAGTCCCGAGACTATAGGGGAGGACACTCAGCCATCATTCAATGGAATGGGAAATTGCACCTTCTCGTGAACATGGTCATACATCATCAAGACCTTAATGTCAGCCTCCAACTCATCTTGCCCCTACCACATCACCTTTTCCTGGGCTTTGACACCTTTGTTGGTGAAGAAATCTGCCACCGTGTTTATTTTTCGATAGGCATGCGAAATATAACTTTTCTCAAACTTATTAATAATTTCCTTAGAAAGGTCTATCCAATTTTGTATTAACCATGAAGGATTTTGATGGCTCTTTAGGCATTGTATAATATTATTTGAATCCCCTTCAATCCACACATTTTTATACTTCAATTGGCTAGCCAACTTCAAGGTCTGGAAAACACAAGAGGCTTCGGCCACATGGTTGGTCTGAGTGCCTAAAGGAACCGCCACAGCCGCAATAAAAACACCATTCTCATCCCTTATCACCCCTCCACTCCTGGAAAGCCCAGGATTTCCCTTGGCCCCACCATCAAAGTTGATTTTGACCCAACCAGGGGGAGGGAGACTCTAGAATATGCCATCTCTAGGATCCTTGATGCTTTTGGACATATTGAACATATCCACATTAATTTTCCAAGCTCCCACTATTCTACAATCATACTCCTGCATACTGACCTTACCTTTACCTTTATTCTTGTTATTAAGTAGATTAAAGTTTTCAACCACAACTCTAGTAATCTTACCAAAGACCACTTCCTCTAAGAGAGCAACATCCCTAAAGATTCTATTATTGCATTCTTTCCAGATACCCCAAGCAAGGTGAGGAAAGATATAGTTCTAGAGAAGATTCAGGGCCCAATTCTTAGAGGGGGGCTTCCATTGATTATAAAAATCTACAATAGTTCTAGGAAAAACCCAGCTAAGATCCCACATTTGCAGAATCCTACTCGATATGGCATAAGAAAAAGGAAAAAGAAGAAATAGATGTGAGGAAGTCTCAGCCTCAGCACAGCACAAATAACACCTATTAGGAAAAGAGAACCCCCTCTTCTAAATATTATCATTGGTCAACTGCTTGTTCTGAAGAAGAATCCAAACAAACAAATTAACTTTCAGAGTGAGGTTGTGCACCCACACCTTAGCCCATATAGGGTCATCGATGCAAGAGTAATAAGAGGCCACTGCAGAAGAAACAGAGTAGGTTCCAGAGGATGAAAGCTTCCAGACCATAGTGTCCTCCCGCCCTTGAGAAATGAGCCTAATCGAATTAAGAAGGGACTACAGAGGTTGGAGATTCTAACTAATAGAAGAAATCTCAAACCACTGATTATTCCTCTAGTAATCCCCAACCAGCCAGCCAAACCTGGACTCGCAGTCCTCCATATAAATACCATAGGTCAGATTATTGCAAAGACACTCATTACCAATCCACTTATCTTCCCAAAACCGGATTTTCTTACCATCACCCACCTTCCAAAAAGCTTCTTTGTCAGCCAAGTCACTAGATTTAATGGTATTTTTCCATAGAGAAGAACCAGAGGGAAGGTTCTGGGAATTGAGAAATTATTGAAAGGAGTCAACCTCCTGCAAGTATTTTCTATGCCAAATAGTAATCCATTCGTGAATATCAGAAAAAGTTCTCCAAACCTTCTTCGCAAGAAGAGCTTTATTAAACATTCTGATATTTCTCAAACCTAGGCCTCCAAACTTCCTGGGTCTGCACACACTCTCCCAGGCCACCAACGGAATCCTCTTCTTCTCCTCAACCCCTAACCAAAGAAACTGTTTATGGATCTTTTCAATAGTATCAGCAAACTTAGTCGGGATCTTAAACAAACTAAGGGCGTAAATAGGTAGATTATGAAGAGAAGCCTTAAGTAACAGAACTTTTCCAGCTTGACTCAAGAGGGCCCCTTTCCAACTAGCCAACTTCCTATTAAACCTATCAACCAGAGAAATACAAAAGGAATCTAGAGGTTTGGACCCTAAAGGAAGACCCAAGTAAGTTGAAGGAAGAGAATTAACACCACAGCCCAGGATGTTTGCAATCTTCCTCTGTCTATGCTCAGGGGTATTGAAAAAATAGAGGAAACTTTTGGCTCTATTAATTTTTTTCCCTGAGCCCTCCTCATAATGAACAAGACAGCTCTTTATAGCTTTGGCTTCACCAACAGTAGCACTTCCCATAAGCATCGTATCATCCACAAACTGTTGGTGCGAATAGGCCAGATTTTTTGAAGAAGGTTTTAAACCTTTTAAGCTACCTTCCATCACTCTTTTATGCATGATACTCCCTAGAATTTTAGCCATGAGGGTGAAAAGAATAGGAGAGACAAGATCCCCTTGTCTGACTCCTCTTGAAACCTTAAAGAAATGGGAAGGAGAGCCATTTATGATCACTGAGATGCTGGTGGTAGAGATCAATTCCCATATCAAATGTAAAAATCTTTCAGAAAACCCAAAGTCTTGTAGGATTTTAATCAAGAACTTCCAGTCCACCCTATCATAGTCCTTAGCCATGTCCATTTTGAGCAAGAACCCTTGGTTTTTTGAAACTTCAAGGGAGTGGATATTCTCATGAACCGTAATAATTGAGTCTAGAATTTGTCTACCTGGAACAAAACCACTCTGCTGAGGAGAGATCAACATCGGAAGAACCCCTAAAATCCTAGAAGTTAACACTTTAGAAATGATCTTAGAAAAAGAATTGCATAAGCTGACAGGATGGAAAGATTCAAAAGAATTAGCACCAGGGAATTTAGGTATGAGAACAATAAAGGTAGCATTAAGCTCTTTCAGCAGTTTCCTAGCTCCAAAAAACTCTTTAACAACACTAGTAACATCATCAGCAACAATTTCCCAAAACACTTGGAAAAAGAACATGAGGAAACCATCTGGGTTAGGGGCCTTATTCCCTTCGAAAGAAAAAATCGCCTTCCTCACCTCATCCTATGAAGGGATCGTCGTCAAGAGCTTATTTTGATGATCATCCAAGACATTAGGAATGGCCTCAATAAGAGTCTTCTGAGCATCCACATTCAACTCCTCTCCGGAAGAGAGAAGGTTAGCAAAGGACTAAATGGCTTCACTTCTAATCTATTCCTCCCTCTCAATTTTGACCCCATCCTTCATTATATAGGAAATTCTATTGGAGGCCCTATGTTTTATGGTGGTCAAGTGGAAAAACCTAGTATTCTTGTCCCCAGCAGCAAGCCAAGCACATCTAGATCTCTGTTTCCAGTAATCCTCTTCTTTAGACATAATATTATGATATTTAGAAAGGATTTCATTTTCCTTTAGAAGGAAATATCCCACATAGCCTTCTTTATGGATACGGTCCTGAATGTCCCTTAAATCCTATTGGATAGTAGCTTTAGACTCAAAAATATCCCCAAAGACTTCCTTGTTCCAAGTCCTGATCTTGGATTTGACTTCACCAAGCTTCTTAGCCACTCTAAACATGGCAGTACCATTGACATTTATGTCCCACCAATCTTGAATGCAATTAAATATGTTAGGATGATACAGCCACATTTTTTCAAATCTGAAAGGAAAATTCCTCTTACCTAACATAGACTCAGCCATAAAACTTATGGGGAAATGATCCAAGCCAATTCTAGAGAGAGCATTTAACGAGAAACAATAGTCCTTCAGCCAGTTATCAGAAATTAAAGCCTTGTCAAGCCTCACTTGAATGAGATCGTTCCCAACTCTCCTATTAGACCAGGTGTAGGTAGCCCCCTTGAGGTCCACATCATGCAAGCATTGAGAATTGATAAAATTCATCAAATCCATCTTACTATTCAACTGAATCTGAGATCCTCCAAATTTTTTAGACCCCAACAAAGGTGTATTAAAATCCCACATGATGATCCAATTCTCATTCGAAAAATAGGACCTAAAAAACTCAAGTTTTTTCCAAAAATTCCTTCTAGTAGTCTTACTATTGGGCACATAGATATTAGACAAGATCCAACTAAAGTCATCTCTGATATTCTTAAATTTGGTGGCCACATGATTAGCATCTTCCAAAATTGGAGTTCCTTGAATACGCTCCTGGTTCCAAAAAGTCACTAAGCCCCCAGAGGCACCATCCGAACTACTGCCCTGCACACCACCATTCTTAAAAATCTTAATCTTCTCCACCCGATCTTTGGACATTTTGGACTCTTGAATAATAAGAATATCAAGCTTATGGTCCCTAGCAAAATTGCACAAAATTTCTTGTTTATGGGAACTTTTTAGTCCCTAAATATTCCATGACATAACTTTCATATTTTAGATGGAGTTCTGCATAGGTCCAAGATGGTTTTTTGAGTTCCATCCGCAATGTTTTGAAAACATTCCTACTCTCTATTCCATTTAGTTGATTTTCTACCTGAACCTTTTGGGATTCCTACATCCGCTTTGGCCCTATTTCTTGTAGAAACTCCCACTATATTATTCCCCTTTTTACTCTTCTTCTTCTCAACTTTGGTGTATAGGTACTCTTCTTCAAGATCTAGATCCTCTAGACCCATAAACTCTTTCCCATCCATAATATCATCTATTGCAGCAGCTCTATTTAGAAGAGAGTAGCTAACCTCATTCCCCCCCTTGGGAGATCTGACTGAATTCCCAAATGTAGATTTCACCATCCCCGGTGAGCTTTGAGGCTCAACATGACTAGGAGAGTGAGACTCCCCAGACCTCTCAGAAACCTCTGCCCCCCTTTCCATGCTCTGATGTGAACGGGAAGTTTCCTCCAGACCATCAGTCACTGAATCTGGGATAACATTCAAGCTCTCATTCTGCTTTTCAGCAATCCTTCCTTCTACTTTTTCATCCTCCTCCTGGGAATCCTTGGCTCTCAATTCTACCTATGCTCTATCAGGGCCTTTAAACTCGCTTTCAAGATTTGCAATATTATCAGATCATTTGCAAGAATCCTCATCTTTCCTATTTTTTGGACTGGGGTTACACTCTCCACTAACTTTCTGGCCTTCCTTAGATAAATCAACACTATTCTCCTCCTCCTAAGGCTTCTCCACCGATTTAACCTTCCAAATCTTAGTCTCCTTAGGATCCACCTTCTCATTGGGTTTAGGCTTATTATTCGGGCATTTCTTCACCCAATGTCCAACTTTTTTACAGGTAAAGCACAAAAAGGGTAGAGTCTCAAATTCAACATTCTAAGTCCATTTTCCAAGTTTTGATACTATCTCAATCGACGAGGGGAGATCTGAGGACTGGGTTATCCCCACACATATTCTGGAAAAAACTAGCCTCTTTCTGTATGAGGTCATAGCATCAATGGATAGGAGTTCCCCAAAGGAGCTGGCAATCCCTCTGAACACATCCTCATTCCAAAACTCTAGTGGTAACCCAAGTAAGCACACCCAAATAGGCACTGCCTCAAAGGCAGCATCCGAGAAATTCATTTTTAGGGACCACTTCCTAATAGCCAGAGATGAAGAAACCTTTAAGTAGGGCCACAACCTCAACTTTTCCTTTAACTCTCCATCTCTTCTTCACAAAGTCCCTGACCACCTCAATATTTGGTTGTGGACCCATAAAATTTCCAACCAGTGATGACTCCATTAGAGATACGTTATGGTCTATTACAGGGTCAGGAATCATAATAGCAAACTTCCCACTCTCCGGGGATGAGATATTACTTACTGGGGGGAAAATGGATTTTCCAACTGGCTTGGTTCCAAATAGTGAAACCCACTTCTTCTTAGGATCCTCCCATGAGTGATCCCACAAAAAAATTTCCTTGGCCTGGTTTCCAAGGCATTCAGACCCACAAGCCCCAACCTTTGAAGAAGAGTTAGGGGAAGACTTACCTTCGGATACAACCTTTCCACCTGGATCCCCGCCTTTCTATGGGCCCCAGTCATTGGACACTGCTCCCTCCTATTCCTCGTCTGCATTCTCGCCTGCCACATCCCCAGAAGGGCCACCCCCTCGTCCAAAGCCAGCATCTCTCGAACCAACCACCTGTTGCCGCCCAAAAAATTCAAATCCTCTTTCCCGCTCAGCCATGATTCTCAATTTACTATAAAAAAGTTTGACATCCCATGCAACTTCATTTTTCAACATTTTATCAACAACTAAATTATAGTGTTAATTTATTAAAAACTAGTTTAAAATATTTTTTTAATTTTGTTTTTAAAATACAAACATAAAATATACTAAAAAATACATATTTTACTAGTTTACACCATTTCAAAATTCAAAATATATATGCCACTTTTTAGTGATTCAAGTTTAAAAGTTGGATCAGTGTTGACTGTTTCTTTTATAAAGTGTGACACAGCTTTATGCTTTTACCCTTAGATCATCCTTATAGAAGCATTTATAATCCTCAGAAAATAATCAAGTTCATTATCATCATGATCATCATCACAAGAAAATTCATCATTACATAAACTATACTCAGAATCTTCAGAAGGAATGCTTAAAATTTCATTTTCAATATCATGACCACTGATTTCCAATGAGATATATCTGCAACACTTTCACTATTTTCATCAATCAAAACATGACATGGAATGGAATCTTGCATCTCTTTTACTTCTTCATTAACCAAGATATTACAAGGAGATATTTCATGCATATCTATTTTTTCATCATACCATGTATCTTTATCTTCATCATTTTTATATTGTTCTGCATATATGTTGCTTGTGGGTTGATTACAATCATTATCCTCATTCAAACAAGATGGATCTTCATTCTTTGATATACTCATTTTAGTTATGTGCATCATGTTCTAATTTTTCTCACATTTAACAATATGACAGTTGCTATCAACATTCTGGGACATGACAATCTTTTCATAGTCACATATATCTTTCACAGTAATCCCTATCTAATCAAATACCTAATCAAGATTAATAGGCTTCAACTCTTTTGGTAAGGTACTCATCCCTGGCTCATATATTTCACAAAACAAATCAATGCACAGTGAATCCTCAGGTCTGAAATTTTTAGGGACCTCCAACAAGGCATCCAAAAACCTTGCAAATAAATCATATGGTGATTATCCCTTGTGCCTCTTCATGTCAGACAATTCTTGAACAAAAGACATAGGATCAACACTACTCAAATTTTATTCATGTTCAACTTGGAGTTCACTGTGATTTGCATGTTATAATGATGGACAAATCGGAATAGCAAAGATCTAACTATCTTGAAAATATTTTTTATTTTATTCCTTGAATTGGATGTATGCATAAGATGTTCTAGGACTGCCAACACTTGCAGCCATGTGTCCCTTTTGCATTGAGTACTTCAGATTATTTTCAACATCCATAGCTATAGCATATGTATGATGTAATGTTGCAGGCTCCTTGTCTCTTAGTGAATAATTCATTTCTTCATAAAATTCTCCAAGGTAAACAAACAAGAACAATGCATCATTTGGTTTGAGATCTTCTAGAATATCCCTTATTGCCTTTGGAAACCTTAAGTTGAAAGCTGGGACTAATTCTTCTTCATCTTTTTGAATGTCCATGAATTTTTGTATCAATGAACTTGCATAAATTTTCTCAACAATTTTCTCTACGAATGTTTCCATTAACTCATTCCATATAGAGAGAGAAAATACTAGTAAATTTAAAAACCAATCTATGGCATCTTCCTTCAGAGATTGAACAAAGAACTTCATGACAACATCTTCATGGCTTATCTCATAATCTCCCATCAAGTCCATGAATTCTTGCAAATGTTTACATGTTGATTCTGAGCTTTTCCCCCTAAACTCTAGCAAGTGTTCCCTAACTTCATGAGGGACAACATTTGGAAACCCAAAAATACCACTGAAATTTATGGCTTTATATCTTTTAATAGAGAAATTTATTTGATGACATGATAGGGGCTACACATTTTGCATGTTTACATCTGACTCCCCATAGGGATATACAACTGGATGATACATTTTATTACACCTCTTAAAAACTTCCTACATCAACTCTAGAGTTGATCATTCACTGCCCTATTTCTTTCTTTCATCATGACCTTAAAATATTACAATTCATAGCCCAAACACATGTATACCTAAGATCTCCTTAGTGGGAATATTTAAGAACAAGCATACTTCTTCAACATAATACACAACATACAATTAATAACTCAGAAGTATGTAGAATTTTCATTACTATTTCCCTTTCTTAGTGCTTAGTTTTACTCAATAGGGAACCAAATTTTTTCATGACTCTAACATATGGTTTTCATACACAAGCTTATCCTTCTTGAAAACCACAACATAAAAAATATACCCAGATATATTGTAGCTGCTGCAAATTTTCCTTCTTGACAAGAAATCTTTATAGATCTGAAACATTCTTCACATCTTCATCAGATTCTTTTGATAGATTCACCACCTCTCTTCATAGAGGACTAAACTTCACACAACATGAAGCTCTTTTAAAGCTTAATTTCATTTTGGGTCTCTTCCAACAACAAAGTCACACTTAACTTCTTTCAATCAGCTACAACAAAACCTTCTCTAGGTCTGACAATTTCAATATGTGAACCAAATGTTCAGATACACCAAAAAATTTACTCTTTCCAAATGGATACTCCTCTGATCTCCCCAACAGAGTTTCCAATATATTGGTTCCCAAATCTGCATAAATTTGAACCCTAAAGGTGTGCCATGTCTTATGCTCTAGTTCAAAGAGAGATTTGGCCAATGAATGGGAGAATTATCTCACACTTTTCTCCCCTACACTTTAGGCTTTGCAAAACCTAGGTGGGTCTCCCTATATGGTACTAAATATAGAAATGAAATAAAGTTTTATTGCAGCACCTAGCAGATAACTTTCATACAAATAACGAGGGTTTATGTATTTGCAAAATGGAAGGCACTATCTATGTTGTCTTTAAAATCTAGGTATGAAGTATGAAAATAATTAGAAATAAATATTGTAGAAAGTAAATCTTGGTTTCATATTTGAAGTGTGTTTCTGAGTTTGAAGGAAAACCATTCAAAATAAATTGGTGCCTATCCAAGGCTACAGATTCACAATGCATGTACACATCCTTCATCACATTCTAAACATATCTTGATGATCAATCAACCATTAACACCTTATGCTAATGAGATCAACTAATAACTAACTGTGCAAATTCTACGTAATAATCCAACTTGCAACAAAATATTCTCACTATTTTCATTGAAATAATTTACATTTCTCCTTGAGCAAACACTAACCCTAAAAAATACTCTAGATGCAGCAAATATGCATGGAAAGTTTTACAACCCTTGATTGTATTACTAAAATAAATACTTCATTACAAACTAGAGACAAGATACATTGAGAGCATGTAAAAGCATGTATTCATTTATGTTGCAATCAAGAGATACAATGCAACTACAGGAATATTTGCACAACATGAGTCTCTAGTTTCCTACACAAAACTAATAGCCTACCCCTTACAGATTCTTCAAAAATCCAAGAACCCCAAAAAATGAGACATAAGTTACATTTTAAAGAAGAGAAGAAATCACATATTGAATCTCAATTTGGCACATGTCACAAACTCTCAACCTTCAGATCTGCAATAAATTTCCCCTTTACACACTTTTTTCCCTCTTCTTTTTTCTTCATTCCTTGCAACCAAATTTTCTATCCTCTTACATTTGCAAATCACGTGCAATATTTTTACCTGTTTGTTAAAAAGTCACTTACAGCTACATTTTCACCAAGCAAGTAAAAAATTTCACTTCTAGGTAAAAACCCATTTCCTTAGCAGTGCTAAAATGCATTTTAACTATGCAAATTGATCCACACAACCTTAATTTCTACCTTTGTTTCCCTATAATTAACCTGGCATTTAATTTAAATGGAAAATATGTATCCATTTCATTTACAAGTAGTTTGACATTCTGTCAAATACTCATCATGCAACCATTTTTTCCTTAATAAAGCCTACAGTTTTTGCATCACCATTTCCACTTGAAACAAATTCAACATCCTCATTCTCTCATGAAACAATAAATGTAGCTTGATCTGATTAAGAAGTGATTCCATTCACAACAAAGCATAAGAAATTCTCTAACCATGTGCCATTTTGCCAAATCTCCATGGGAGGATGTTTTGTGGTTGCAAGAGCATTTTTAGCTTGATTAGCACTAAGAAATCATTCACAATACAGATCAAATCAATACCTAGACATTTGAAACCTCCTTCATTCACTCTGCAATAGAGAAAAAAAAAATTATATGGTTTCCATTGCAAAGGGACCATGTGCAGGTAGTTTTCATGTTGCCAACAACAAAAAACTTGATAAATTTCTTCTAAAAATTGTTGTTGGGGTGTTGGAAAGGCTCCAAGAAATTTTTTGCAAGTTGAATTTTTTTTTTCCAATCCTCAAACAACCCTAAAATCCCCCAAGTGACACTTTCACATGATGGAAAACACTTTTTACGCCCAGGAAGAGCCATTTCCTTGCTTCCCTGCAACCTCGCAAGCATTCTCTGGCGGGATTGCAAAAAACAACTGAGAGAGAAAGAGAATACATTTCTAAAGTTTTAATAAATCACTTCTAAAGCTTTAATAAAGTTTATTCAAATACTTTACCCTCCCTTCATAATCCCCGCATTCCCGCACATCTCCATTGGCAGTAGTGTTTGTTGTTGCGGGATGGTGAGGAAGCAAACTTTATAAAGTTTACAAAGTATTAAAGTTTGCAACATATTAAATTTTCCATAAGTTCTTCATATTCACATGTATTTCCACTTTGGAAATATTTAAAACATTTGAAATATTTTAAATATTGACATTTAAACATTAGAAAATAGGCAAAATTTAATTTCTCCTCCGACCAAACAAAGAAATTTTACTGCGCACAAACAAGAACCCCGAGAGTCAAGATTTTTGCAAGCAAGCCTAATTAATTAAATAAAACATGATTTTTCTATCGAATCTTTCCCAGCAATCCAAATTTTGGTACCTCCTTTGTAAACGGGCCTATCAAGGTATTTTTTGCACCTGGAAGACATTAAAATAATGCACCATTTGACCTCGGATTTTGATAAAATTGGAAATGAAGATGTTTTAGGCCCAAATAGGAAACGGGTTGCCTTTGGAATTTTTAATTTTGCAACTTTCTGGTACACCAAATCTAGCTCGGTTGTAGTCAGAAACACATTAAATAGCCTATCAGAACTCATCCTAAAAGCACGAAATTGAGCAGGCATACTACCATATGTACTAAGAAACTTTCTACCACACAGATTTGAATGAAGACCTCTGAGTTGCAAATTTTTAATTATCGAAGATGGGCTCTAGGGTAGATTTGATAGGAAGTAGACCTACCTTTGTCATCAAACTGAAAGGGCATAGGCACTTCAAATTTGTAAAAATTTGAAGGTGCCACCAAGGGGCATGAAGGTTGGCATTGACAAAGAGAAAAATGTGAGCTATCTATGGGTAAAGGTTTTCAACCCAAAGTGGTAGTGGTATTATTTTATACCAAGTTGCAAAGAAAATATAGGGACAATGGGTTATAACATATTGGCAAAGCAACTTGATGAAGATAAGTGATGCCATATGAAGAGTACAAATAAAAATCATGGAATCACTCCCACCACTCAATGCATACATGTGTAGAAGTATGATTTCCTTGTGAGAAAAGAAGACAAATAGAGCAAGGTTTCAAAAATGGGCACTTAAGACCATTTAAATGAAATATATGGCAGTTAAAGCATTGAGGTGACAGTCATACTAATGGAAATTACAAAGGGTAGCAATGTCAAGATGAGAATAAGCATGAGGAAAGTCAAAGCAAAGGATTTTTAAGAGAATCACAATCAAGGTTCATGAAATGATACAAAGCAAGGAAAGAATATATAGTTCAATGTCAATAGCATGGATGACTATGCAATGACATTCAAAAGCACACAGTGACAAGAAAAATGGACATTTTAGTATTAATGATTGTCATCATGCATAGATAGGTTTCATTGATAGTATAAAGATAGGTTACATTAACAGTCCAAAGGTAGGTTGCAAAGGACAGTCTTTGTGACTTCAACTAAAAAATTTGACATTCTTAGTTACTGTAATGGAAATTTATATGTCAATGACTATGGTGAAAAGGTTTGATCAATGGTAAGATGGACAGTGATTTATGACACCTTGAGTAAAGGTTCAAATAGAGATGAGTCAAGACAAGACTAAAGAAGGCAGTCCACCATGCAAGGTCGTGATAAGGCTTTGAAAAGTGAAAAGGGAAGACATCAAAGGAGGGGCATTCATATAGTCATTAATGAGGCAGTAGCAAAGATAAAGGAAGTGATAAAGTGTCAAAGGACTATGAAGTCAATGATTTTTCAAGGACATAATTCATGAATTCAATGTAGTCCTATTTATGAGTAAAGGGCAACTAAAAAGGGTAGTCTTAATACTTTTATAAAGGAAAAGGTCAGTAAGGTAGAATTTTGAAAGGACAATGAACACTCTTGAATTCATACACAGTCATGACAAAGGAAAATTTTGTAAAGGAAGGAAAATGATGGAAAGTTGTTGAAGGATGAAGGAAGATTTAAACTATGTGTGTCCTTAATGACAATCAAATGGAAATTCAGTCAAGCACAAGAAAGGTGACAGACACATAAGAAAATAGTCATTGAAAGTAATGACAGTATTTAGCAAGAGAGGATAGTCTAGAAAAGAATGCAATCTCATGCTTAAATGGCATCATACCAACAAGTAAGCTAGTCACTTTGAAAATGAATGATAATAGGGAAAATAATATATTAAGTGGCAGCCTTGAAAGGGAAGATATGCATCAGTAAAGAACAGTAATGGCATGATACTGCTAATCAAGAATGATAGTGAGAATGATAGTGCTAACCTAGAGTGACAATGAAACATGCCAATCAGTACAGTAACTTTATGATAGTCAAGATTTATGACAATAAGTCTTTATAACAGTGATTTATCCTCAATAGAGACTAAATACCCTATTTATCCTCTATAGGTCTAATAATTCATGTATCCTCAATGAGGACCTATGAACTTGACAAGTCTTCACAATCAGGGAATGTGAACCTATAACTATAGTACTTATGATTGTAATGAAAGAAGTGAATTTAGATTTGACATAAAAGTGACTTATGAATGTAACCATCGAGGGTAGAGGCATGTTCTAAGAAATCAAAAGAACATTGTTAATGATGATAAGGAAAATTAAATACATCAAATGGGAAGGTTTGAGATGGCAAAGAGAATGTAATCTTACCAACATCATTAAGAGTTTTTTTATCAATGAAATTCGAGCAAGTCATGAATGAGGTTTCTCAAGGAATCTTGAAGGTGAATAGACCTATGATGATAACAGTAGACAGTCACTTCAACAAATGATTGTGATGAGCCATGAAACCATTTAAAATGCAGAGGTTATGAAGTTGAATGTAACAAGAATATATCAAGTGGCATAAGGACAATGGTCATGATTTTCTTTGAGGGTTTAAATATAAAATAAGGTCTAATTGTCATTCAAGTGCAAGGTTACAAAAGTGAACATAGTCCAAGCTTAAGAAGGACAGTCCTCAACAAGTCATATTTATGATTGTGATTATGAGAACACATCATACCCAAATGCCAAAGAAAATACAATGCACAATCAAGGTGTAGAAAACTAAGTGATAAGGCATGTGGATTGTTTAACAAACCTAAAAGAATGTGATCTCATGGAATGTTACAATTTATGACAATCAATACCTTGATTGTGAATCTTGACAGTGGGTTATGACTGTGAAGACTTTGAATGTGTGTAAAGACCTTGTAAAATGAAAAGGAATGCAAACCCCTTGAAGGCCTAGTTGTCTACAAGTAACTCGCATACATATCATCATGCAAAGGATATTTATGAGATAATGGAAAGTTGAGTGGTATGAACATTTATTTTAGAGGTACTTACAGTCAGTTTAGGCCTACTTAAGAAGCCCACATGGTTACAACTGGAGTTAGCAAGAGTTTGAAGCCAGAATCATGCAATTTAGAGTAGTTTGAGGCCCTAAAATAAAGGCTTTTTTACCTTGTATGCCCAACAAGTTGAAAACTTCATGCAAAGTGTTTAAGGAAAGATTTTCAATCAATTTTCATGCATTTTTTAGAGGATCAATTCAAGTTCAGTTGGAGGTACACTTTAAAAAGTATGCAAAGGTCAAAGAGGTCAACAACTCAAGTCAACTCTTCTTCACCAGACTTTGCATGATTTTGCTTCCAGTTCAAAGGGAGTTCAACTCATCATGTAAACTTGACATCTTCCACGAGGTTCAACTTCAGTTATCTTGAGGAGATTTTTTATAAATCAAAGCATTCAACTCTTTTAGAGTTAGTTCTTTTTATGATTCCTCTTTTTTCCTTATGCAAAAAAGAAGAGATTATAACTCATTTTGAGAGATATAGAGCAATATTTTATGTATTTTAAAGCAATTTTTTCATAATTGTATTAGTAGAAGCTTCTATTATTTTAAAAAAAGTAGCACATTTTTCTTCTCTAAATTCTTTTATTAAATGTCTTTGTACATGATTTTATCTAGTTTTTGTGATTATCAATGCAAAATCCTTAAATTGTGTCTCGTAAAAAAAATTATGCTAGATTAAGCAAAACTTATACAGGTCATAAGTTTTGTTATAAATTAGTAGTTGTAGTTTTGAAAACTTTCAGTTTTACTTCATGAACCTGAAAAACAACCTTCTTATGAAACATTATTGTGTGAGCTTGTGGAAATTGAGTTGTGCATAGGGTAAAGCTAATATTTTGAGAGAATTTGTGAGTTGAGATAGCAAGTATAAGTCTCATATTTTTGGTGCATCACCTCCTAGGGTTAGTATTTTTAGTTTTAGTTCTCTTCTATCCCTTTTCTTGATCGAGGCAGTAGTTATCGGAGGTCCATCAAGGGAACCAACCCTCTCTGGAGGTTCATCTTCAACATAGGCAACTCATAGCTTGAAGATGTTCCAATGTTCCACAAGATAGCTAAGGTTTACAATTAGCCAGGGTGCAATCCTCATGACAATAGTTTTTGGCATGCTCGATGGGTCAATTTGAACTTTCACAATTCAAAGCTCATCCTTTCATTGTTGGTATTTGGTGTGTACTCAACAATTTTTTCCTTTGGAGGCAATATCTTCACACACCTAGTGACTCGAACCTTTTTTATTCAAACCTAATGCTTTTCCATTGTAACCAAGCTTTTGTAAGTTAGGAAATCCCTTGCCATAATGACTAGCCAACTTAAATAATGGTAAACATTCCTCGCAATAATTATTATATATATGAAACCCATCACCTTCATTAGAATGAGGATATATATGAGAATCTAAATATGATATAGCATTAAAATAAAGAGATCAATTGGAAAAGAGGAAACTTGGTTGTCATCTTGTTTTTCTTATTAATTAGGACTTGATCCATCAAAATTAAATGAAGCCAAATCATCCTCAAGAATATCATGAAAAATAACAAGATCAAGGATCATCAATGAAGATAGTATAGGCCTAGTTAACTTGGAGAGATAAATATATTTTATCTTTTTCAACAATTTGACAAAAACTTGTATGGGTTATTGTCAATTGTCCCCACATTGTTTATTTTGATGAATAAAATTATTTTTTTAATGAAGTTTAGATGAGATGATACACATTGCATAAGTCATTATGTATATATATATATATGTATGTATGTATGTATGTATGTATGTATGTATGTATGTGTGTATGTGTGTATGTGTGTATGTGTGTATGTATGTATGTATGTATGTATGTATGTATGTATGTATGTATGTATGTATGTATGTATGTATGTATGTATGTATGTATGTATGTATGTATGTATGTATGTATAATTATATTTATATCAAAATAATAGTCCTATTAAGATCTAAAAAGTGTGTAAAATATAGTCCATAAAGATAATCCAAGGGTGGGTAGGGTGGATATTAAATATGAAAAGTAAATGAGCACCAAACCTTAAGGGAAAGATATATCAAGGAAACATAAGTATAAGAAAGGAAGATTATATCTAAAAATGATATGAAAATTAAAAAATTGGATCTAAAAATCCTAAAGTTAGTTTAGGAATCCCAAAGAAAGGATAGGTTGTGTGTTGGATAGTTTGTGCTCAAAAAATATAAAGGAAAATAAGATTTACCTAGGTTTAGTCTTGAATAATCAAACAAAATGCATACACATAAGATAATTAGCCTAAACTAATTAATTAGGAGGACAAAGGATAGAGAATTGGAAATATTTAAATATTAATTTTTTTAGAAATATAAATAGAAAATAAATATATTTATCTCAATAACTAACACATTTCAAACGGACAAGGTGCTGAAATCCATGTTTCCAAATCCTAGAAAATAGTTCATCTTTGTCTTTGTAATCACTTGAAAGTATATCTTGGGGATTTGTCTTCTTAGAATATGATTTGTGGACCTGGAACTAGTTCACAACTTTCAATCTATACTTTTGCTCTAGATTCTTCATAATAATTTATGGAGTTCTCTCCTATAGCTTTGTCTAATACTATGACATCTATTATTCCTTTTCTAAATTTTCATGGATTGAAATTATTAATAAATATGATCAAGCCAAGAGGGCACTACACCTTGATCAACCACTTAAAATTAACAATATCAATAAAAAAAAACAAGTGTCTAAGATTTATATTCTTCTATTTTAATTGCACCAACTATAAATGTGTCACTATTAATTGCTCTTTAGAATGATTGAATTCTTGTTTTTCAAATTAAGAGAGATGATTCCTAATTATTAGAATGAATGTGTTGAATGTGTTTAAATTTAAGGACATAGAAACATATCACACAAATTTGTGTTTAGTTAGCCCTAGGCAAGAATGGTAAAGGTGGGAAGTCAATAAAATTTGAATTGGGGTAAAACAAATTCATGAGTACAAGGATGATCACATGATCAAAAACTAGCCCTAATACAAAAAGGGGTGAGATCACAATGGATAACATGTCCATGGGAATAAATGTGAGCTTAGGAGTAATAAATAAGTGGATAGGGAAAATGCATAAGGATACAAGAATATGGAGAGACAAAGATAAGTGGTAGGTTGTATAAAAAAGTGTTTAGTAAAATTGGTTGATAGCATAAGGCAAGGGACCAAAATCAACATAAAATTATCCTATTTGTCAATATATCTATATATCAAAACACTTCTCAAAATAAATATAAAATTAAATAAAAAATAACATAAATATACAAGTTTCACCATTACAATAACTATTAAATACATTTATCTAAAATAAGCCATGTCAAGAGATATCAAACTGAAGCTATTTTGATTATTTAAAAGTTATTTTATTTTAGTCTAGAACTATTTTATTTAAGTTAATACAAGTGGGTGAGCATCCACAGTTGATTTGGTTATCCTCACCAACCAAAAGTTAAAGTATTTTAATTTTTGTTTGCTAAGGCTATGAATTTTTGTGTAGGTGAATAAATCTAGACAATTAGGCCAAAATATTAAAATAATATTTGGTCACCAGTTATTGTTATGGCAATTTTTGGTGTGGAGATAATGTAGGAAGTAATTTAATGTTTGAATTTGTAACTTTGGCTAATTTGGGCGTGGTATTTTGTGGTCTCCATAATTATGACATGGAATTTAATGCACCATAATGTTTTTAAATTCAAATTGGGCACCCAAGTTGAGTTGTGCAAAAAAATTCTATTTTGGGTTCCTACATGTGAAGAGTGGAGTCCTAGTTAGCAGCTTGTTTTGGTAACTTTTGGAAGTGGGTGGGAAAATGCTTGTTGAAGCATTAATTTGTTTCTTTATTACATTTTAGGCCTTTTTTTCCCATTTTGGTTGTGGAGAATGAGGAGTTACAAGGGAAGGTGAAAAAGGGAAGATTTATCATGTTTTGGCTTGACAATTTGTAGGTTGTTGCTTCCAGAAATGGATTATTATCATCTCCACGCGTAGCATTTTGAGAAGGGATAAAAGAAGACATTTTTATGTAGGGTTTGAGGATGTGTACATAGCAGAAAATGGATTTGTAAATTCTGACTTGGTTATAGCAGAGATTGTCATTGAAAGTTGCATGTTGCAGGAGTAGGATCTTGTTAAAGTTGGAGGATTGAAGGAGTTTATTATTGTATTTGATTTTGTTGTCGTATTTCAGATTTAACGCAGTTTTGTAATGTATTTTCATCAGCCTTTGGCTGAAAAAACCCTTTTTGATCAGATTTTAAGAAGTTCCTAAAACTTGTTGAAGATTTCAATGCAAAAGAAAGAAGTTGTATTGCAGATTTTTATGAGAAAACATCAAATATTTCCCATTTGTTGTGAATTTTTTCTCAATGCATGTCATTGCATGTTGTAAAGGAGATTATTTTTTACTTAAGGACCAGATTTTATCATCTAAATAGAGCTGGAAATTCTTGGTTTGAGTTTTAAATTTATGTTGTAATAACACAGTGTGTTATGCAAACAGTAAACTTTCGTGAGTTTCAATATATTTCCTTTAAGATTTTCTTCTCATTTTCAGTATGGTTATTGGGAAAGTATCCCTTTGCATCAACAATACCTGATACTTTGTGTGTGTATGCTTGTGAGGTGAGTTTCTCAAGTACATCAATAAACATAAATGTTATGTGCAAATTATTTTGAAAATATTAAATATTAATATTTTGACATGTAAATGACTATTAAATTTAAGGTAAAAGTAATATTTTTTGTTAACACGCTCATACCATTTCACTCCACCCCTTATTCCCATTGTAGAATTCCTCTCGACATTAACAAAAAAAAAAATTATTTTCTCTTTTTTTTTAAATAATCATTAATGATATGATATTTTATTTGAATTCTTTTACTAATCTTTTTTTTTGGAAAAAGGCTAATAGCCTATATATATTAATAATAAAATTAAGTAATTACAAAAGTACCCAAGAGGGCCTAATTTATTCTTTTGATCCAACTGGAAGATTTACATGATAGTATTTCTTATTTCCATGTTGAAACTGCTAGGTGACACATCGAAATGAGAATCCCAACATGCCTTTAATCACTGAGAAACCTAGTACACTTGGTAAAGTTTAAGGTGGAACCCCAAACAGAGAAGTCTGACATGCCTTTAAACTTGTCAGGGATCGAGTTTCTCTTCTATATTATCCTTCCTTCACTTCTGTGGAAGCAAACAAGCTGGACTCTGATCTCTAATGTAAGACATATCTTTGATGTCCAACTTTCGTTGCCTGTGAACTTAGCCAAGTCTTGATTGAAAATATGTTGAAACTGCTAGGTGAAACTCTGAATTGAGAAGCCTAACTTTTGTTTAATCATTGAGAAGTTTGATTTTCCTTTCGACTTGTCGGGAATCAGGTTTCTCATCTACCTTATCCTTCTTTCACTTTTTGCAAAAGCCAACAAGCTAAACTCTGATCTTTGAAAGTTTGTTGCCCAATCTCTAAAAGCTTGATCTAAGAAGCCTGTCATGCCATTAGACTTGTTAGGAATCGAGTTTCTCTTCTACCTTATCCTTCCTTCACTTTTGTGAAAACCAACAAGTTGATCTCTGATCTTGGAAAGCCTGATGCTCGATTTTGTTCAACTTTCTAATTTTTGTTGCCTATGAACTTAGCCAAAATTTGACTAAAAACATGTTGAAGTTTGGAGGTGAAACTCTGAAATAAGAATCCCTACTTACCTTTAGTCTTGTCAGGGTTTGAGATTCTCTTCTACCTTTTCCTACCTTCACTTCTGTGAAATCCAACAAGCTGACCTCCAATCTTCAAAATCCCAATGCCTGATCTTTGAGACTCTGAACTTTAGTCTTGTCGGGGTTCGAGTTTCTCTTCTACCTTCTACCTTCCTTCTCTTCTATGAAAGCCAAAAAATTGACCTCCGATCTCTGAAAGTCCGATGCCCGACTTTATTCAACTATCTAAGGCATTTCTCAGGTATGAGTTATGTGATATCTCTAATGCCCAATAACTGCACCCATGTGACCATCTTTTGAAGAAGCTTGACTTTCTAATTTTTACATTACACCAATTCTTTTACTATAATCTCGGCTAGGTTTGGGAATGCATCAAACTTAACTCCATCCTCTGAAATGATCACTTCTTATTTTTGACATCCCATATTTGCAAGTTGATCTACTAGCTTATTCCCTTCACAATACGTGTGTGAAATCTAGAAAGAGTGGAACTTTTCTAATAGTGCCCAAACATTTTGCATAATATATTTTAAATGTCAATTGTGAAAAATTGTCTCCTTACATGCATTTATGATTATTAACAAATCACCTTCAACATGGGTTTGAGATATGCCTAGGTGCCTAGCAAGCTTTAAAACATACAGAACTGTGATGGATTCCGCTACATTATCCATTCCAAATGGAAGGGTTCAATTGACTTGTTGGTTTTAACACACCACAAGAATCCAGAATACACACCCATGCACTTGAAACACCTGGGTTCTCTCTCGAGGCACCATCAATATTTAACTTAAAGAAACCTGGGATCGGTGGCTTCCATTTAACTGAGTTCCTATCAATCCTTAACTTATGAGCTTGTTTCAAACTACCTTTGAAAGGTAAAACTATTCCTTTCCAATTCTTTAGGATACTATCACCCCACGATGTGAAGAGAGAACTAACACCTTTATGGTTTTGCACATATGCATTAGTTGCTTCTATGACTGACTTTTCAATTATAGCTTGAACATTATGCACTGAGGAAGATGCTTTTCTAAAAAATACGCTTATTTTGTTCCCACCAGATAGACCAAATTACTATCGTTAGATGTTATCTCTCAGAAATGCACCCTTGCTAAGTTGTAGAACTTAGCTTTTTGGAGGAACATGAAAACACTCCTAGGCATGGGAGACCTAAGGATTGGAGTGAATCTCCAGAGAAGGTCGGCTTCCTCGTTGGTTATCACCTAAAACTACTAATTTTGAAAGGAAAAGGGACGAGTGCTTGAAAGGGAAAATGCTAAAAAATGAAAATATTGGGTGATACACCAAACTAACTAGGACTATGAAAGTTCAGACTTTCATACACTTGAACACTAATGATAGAAGTTAAACTGCACAAATTATTTATGTAGGTTTATGCAAAAACATTTCACAAGAAAGTTTGAATGTGTTATCTTCTAAAAGGAAAATTACTCTCACATTCTAAAAGACATATGCAACTTTAAACATAACCTGCAACCTGCATTAACATACTCTTGCAGAAATGGCATAAAAATGTGAGACAAAACTATAAGGAGATTAAAGTACCTCACTAATAACTTGATCAATCACTTGGTAATACACAATACTGCAAGAATAAGAAGGAAAAATTGAGTCTATAATATCCAAGGTGTTATCTGTATTTCATATCCAAAAATGAGTCACAAAACTTGTTGTAATCTCCAAAGGACTGTAAAATATCACAAGGCAGAAAAATACATATCAGTAACTAACTCAAAATGAGTTACAAAAGTTACTAAGTAACCAAGCTCCAAACAGTTGCACCAAAAAAGGCTCTAGAAGCATCTTGGGTCAGATGCCACAATAAGGCCTAAAATATAGCCATTAGATTTTGTCCAAAAGAGATCCAAATAGACGGAAAGGTCAAACTTGACCATATCAAACCATAAAAGCACCCCAAAAATGCTCCAAGCTGAGTCAACATGCCTAAATTCGCTCCAAATGCTCCAAAAATCAAAATAGAGACTTCTATATTCTCTCCACATGTTGGCAAACTGAAATCAACTTCCCTATATTCTTGGCATGTTATAAATACAAACATATCCTCCATCCACTCATGACTTGGTCACATAAACACATGTTCCTATTTTCCCTCCAAGTCATAAATCAAGACTTATCTTCTCTCTTCAATGGTATACATGAGTGGCCCTTTTAATTTTGCAATTTAAAGAACATCACACTTTGAGTGATTTATAAACACATCACTAAAGTGGATTTTTTTACATTTGAAAACATGCAAAAATATAATTCGGCCATAAAAAGGGAAGTCAATGTACACATTGAAAAGTCATAAAAGACTTATGACATAGCACATGAAAGGGAAGGTATGAAAGTTTCTAAGGCATTGAAAATTCCAAGCCATGAATAGGCCACGGGCCATTAGTTGACATTTCATTTTAATAAAAAAATATGGCAAAAATGCCAATCTTTTATTAGCCACATAAGACTTAGGGTTTCAACCCTAAAAGCAAAACAAAGGCGAAAAATGAGAATCATCATTTCACTTTATTTTTTGAAGCTTCTGGAAGAAGCTTGGCTGCCATCCCAGGGTTTCATGGAAGCTCAACTGAAGGTTTTTACGGTGGATTTTGCAATTGTAGAGAGATTTTGATGGCGAATCAAGCACATGTATGCATACATTTTCCATAGGATGTCACAACAAGGTTCAGGTATACCTCCATTAACAATAACCATGAAGAAAAATGCCATATTTCAGTTTTCTAAGCAAAAGAATGACATAAATCTTTGATTTTCCTATATATTTTCTTAATTCTCTGCCTTCTCTATTGTTTTTATGCATTTATTTTGAGAAAGAATGAGGAATTTTGTAGATTTCATCCATCTTCAGGCCACGGCTATCATATTTTCCCCTATACACTTCTTCTTAATGCTTCTTCATTTTGCGTATTTCATATGTTGTAGCCCGTGATTCCATTGCTTATGATTTAGACTCAATTTTTAATGGCCGCAAATTGGCCTAGGATTTAATAAAGAAAAATGAGGTTTTTTACTCTTAATCCTCAAGAAACTCTCAGCTTCTTACAAAAAAACCCTAGCATCAAAAGGGTTTCATTATTCTTTTAATACATTTGTTCCTTCTTTGCCTGAGTGACCATTGTTGGTCTCCTGGATATATTGTGTGTGTGGGTTTCACTTTTACACAGGTGAATTTTGACTTTCTTTGAAGTTTAGTTCTACCCATGAAACAAGGTCCTACACAGTGCTCATTTTCTTGGACATGCCTTTCATATTACTGCAACTCAATAATTCTGACAGTTCATGAATGATTGATTACCATTGGGCTTTTTTTGAAAATTGTTTCTCTTGTCATAATCTGCATCGGACTTACTATTGGGTATTTTTTGATCTCACTGTCATATGGCAGCCCATGATTATTCTTGACCCTTCTAGAGATTGTGAGTGCATCTTCTAGGATATCACTACCTATAACATTGTTTTGTGGACTATCCCTTTTGTTCCACTATAGGACTGTTACCTTGAAAGTTTAACTATTCTTCTACAGAGTGATCATGCCTTTTTTCTTCATTATTGTTATCTATCCTATGAAAAGATTGTCAATTGTCCATTGGTCTTGTTTACTGTCTGATTTTCTTTGTGTCATCCTTTGAGTTGCACTACTCATTGAAACTTGTTTTCATACTCTTCCAAACCCTGCCAAAACCCTCACGGGTCTTCCATTACAAACTATTGTTGTCATGCTTTGACAATCTCCTTCATAGTTCTAAAGGCCTGGAACCCTTTCTATGTCTATCTCTGCAACATTGAAATCTAAGCTTCATGTTGCTTCATTCATGGATATAGTAATTGTCCTCATGCATTGCTCTTTTTTCCAATACAATTAGCACCTCGACCATGTATCTCATTTATCACCTATAGTTGTTCAGTCACTTAGGATGATTGTCATGAACTCTCTGCAACACTTTGAATTATGTATTAGACTGTCCTAGATACATGATCTTAAAATGCAGCATTTCCTAATACATTTTCCTACTGTTGATATCTGAATCAAACTTATGATTTCCTTGAATGACTATATGTCACTTATGACAGTGACTAATAACTTACTACCATAAATGATGTATACTTGTTCAAGTAAGCTATAAAGGAATGAACCCTCTTCAATGTCTCTTAAAAACATATATCAAAGCAACACGTTGGGCCAACCCTTGTGGGAGCCACATTTATCCCCACATGTTGAAATTTGATAAAACAATAACACTGCTTTTCCTGTATCTGCACATGAAGCACACATGTTAGAAAATAAAATGCATGTTTTAGGTGTGTTTGTTGATCTGATGGTTTTCCTAGACACCTAAAGCATGCATTTTCTATTTAATGCACATTGAGACCAGTCTATACATGCATAGGTGAATGTTCGTATAATGTTTGTGATCTTTCATTGCTTAGAGCATTGCTCTAACATTATTGCTATTGCCAGATGCAAGAACTAGGAGCAATGAGGAGCTAGGAGGGACAAGCAGCTCAGGATAGCAGCAGATTATCACAACACCAAATCAGTCATTCTCAGGCAATGACTACTCACTCTCCTTATATGCACATTTTCTTTTGTTTACTTATTCATGTATAGTTTTTTCTTAATTTGTATTGAATAAGTTAAGTCTCATGGCTTGTGTGAGACAAATATGCACTTTTGTATCAATAAAGATTACTTTTTAGAAAGATTTGTGTAAATCTTTTCTATGTTATTTGCAATTGTATAAATGCAATGATTTGTTACTATAATCTTGTAATCTTTCTAAAAAATTTGTTTATACAATTGAATGTAATATAGGAAAGATTAATGAAGAATGTACCTCTCTCTTGGTTTCTAAACAAAAAGCTCAACCTAATTGAGCAAGTAGTGAAATTAGGTAACACTAGATTTAAATGCAAAATGCATGCAAAGAAAGAAGATTTATATAACATTGGCCAAGCTGGAAAAAGGTCCCAAACTATTTTTGGTAAAGGGGCAAAAAAACTTAATTTTTGCAGTATGAACTTCTAGCAGAGCTGAGCATATGAACATTATAAAAATAAATGATCAACATCTTCAAAATCTTCCCCACATAAAACACATTTGAAAGGCTCAACAAGACTTAGTTTGGATAGTCTATCACTTGTGAGCACTCTACATTATCTAAATTTACTCTACATTTACTAGAATTCTTTTACTAATCTACATTTACTCACATTGTTATTTAAATTATTTACATTTAATATCTTCTTGCATTTAGTTATCTATTATAATAATAGTTAAATTTAATTGTTAATTTAATTAAGCCCTAAAATCATGATATTATTTTTAGGGATATACTTTGTTATTTATTTGACTTGATAGACAACTATAAACAAGACTATTGACTTTGATATAAATAGATGTGGATAACCCATTTCACCTAATACAAATGAGAGGCCAACTAGTAGGAAAACATTAGGCCCTTCATAGAATAGACACAATATTATACCTTAGGATCCTAAAGTAGAAAATAATAAAATATTTCTTAGAATATACATAACATTATACCTTAGGATCCTAAAGTAGAAAATAATAAAATATTTCTTAGATTCTTATTTACCTAAAAGTCTTTTGAGTAAAACACACGCATAATATGAAAAAATTATTTTGAGAATAAGATGGTATGTCCCAAAAGTCTAGGATTTTAAAAAGTAATGGAATTATTAGATGCTACCTTAATTCATAACTTTTAGTTGCAATTCTCACAATTGGCAAATATGAAGGTTGAGTGAGATTAGAGTAAAATATATAAATTATTTTTTAATGTAAGATTTCATATGGATATTTGTTTTATGGATCGGTATCTTTAAAGTAATTTTATATGATATAATTTCAATTTTTCATATTATTGATGTAATGAAAGATCTATTGATTATTCAAATTTTAATATTTAAAATAATATTAATGACAAGATGGATAAAAAATCTCTTTTAATATTTTAAAATTGAAAATTATTGTTTTTTTTTTTAATTTTGCTTAATTAACACTAGAAATTGTTGTGTTATTAGTATATTTTAAAGTTATCTTTTATTTTAATATTATTTTGAATGGTAATTTTTAAGTTTCTTTATTTTTTATTTAAAATAATCTAATTTATATGTTTATTTTTTATTTTAGAATAGAAAATTATTAGTTAATTGAAAGATTGATTTCTATTGGTGAGCTCTTTAGAACTTTAATAATAAAAAAATTGATGTATTTTCATTCATTCAAAATTTATAGCAAATTATGATGTCTTTAAAATTAAATTATAATTTGTTAAGTGGATTGTAAACTTATTTAAAGATTCTCATGTCAAAGTCTCAAATTACCTCTGTGAACCATGGTTTGAAATTTATCAATAATATTAGTAGGTATCGTATTCAAAATGAGATTAAAAAAATTGTTGTTATATTCTAACATTTTATTATTTAATAATTTAATTATATTTTTGTATACTTGAAATTTGATACGTAATTAAAAAAAATTTATTGAAGTCATGGTCCATCTTTCATATGTAAGTCTTGGTAGGTTCTTTTACTATATAAACATGTAAAAAAGCATTTATGAATTAATTATTTATTTCTAAATATATAGATATAATATTAAGGATCTAACTTTCAAATTACATAAAATATAATGTCGAAATGAAATCTAAAATTTGATGTAGTAGTATTAAAATAAAGAATAGAAAATGAAAGTAACAAATATGTTAAATTAAAAAAGCATCATGTTTGATTTGAGACTTTATAGTACTGATATGATGGCTTTATAGTTTTGATATGATGGATTATGAAACAAATGATACTTCGTATAGCAATTTGTAAACTTATCTAACTTTAACTAATGGAAGAATTAAAAATTGAAACACATCCATAAATTTTTCTAGTTCTAGTGGAGCATACAATTGAAAAATAAATAAACACACATGTGAATTAAAGTTAAGGTAATTTCATGTCCTTTTCAATAAAAATAAGGTTAACCAGAAATACAAGAAAAGAAACAAGATTCTTTGGTTATGTTCTTATAGTACAATAATCATAACTTGAATTAGCTAAATAAATGTTTTTAAAGGAGTGTAGCCAAAGAAAGGCTGATATGGAAATGATATGACATTGATAGCATGCCAAATCTCTAGCAACAAATTAGACTTTCATACTCTCTTATTTTTCACCAACTAGAAAACTAGTTAATTTATATGGTGTTAAACTTGTTATACATCCAAAATATAATAATTGATATAAAAAGAGCATTTAGTGTTCAAGGTACCAACTAGAAAACTAGTTAATTTATATGGTGTTAAACTTGTTATACATCCAAAATATAATAATTGATATAAAAAGAGCATTTAGTGTTCAAGGTATAATATACTCAGGTCAAGGCTTAGATTATGAAGAAATATTCTCATAAATGGTGCATGTCATGTATTCGAGGATTTTATTTGAATTGGTTATTAAAATTGATCTACATGTTCATCAATATGATATATATGATCATCCTTTTTTAAAAGGTGATTTGGATATACACATGAAGAATCCAAATAGATGTGTCTTAATGAAATGGGCATAATTTGTATAGATTAACAAGATAATTATATAGGTGTAACATCAAAAATTGTGTGCCCTTGCAATTTCATGCTCTATTTTATGTTTATTTTGGTGCCCAATCCCTTAGTATTTTTGTAGGTTCATTCCATCCCTTGCATTAGCCTATTTCCTTTTAAGGTGGTTAGGCCTCTGTTCTTGTGGTCAATTTTTGGTGTCACCTTTGTGTTACCATTGTTTTTTTCTAATCTTCTATAATTTTTGAGCTTAAATTATCCATGCATTAGCACATCACACAAACATTTGTGCTTCATGCTAACATCGTGTGAAAATTTTTTGTTTATTGACCATTTATGAGCATTTTTTCACTTGTCACCTTCTTAAGTCAATGTAAATGGCTTGAGACAATCTAAATGGATTTTCAAGCTCTTCCTCTTCCCTCCTTTCTTTTTAAATTTATCATTTTTATTCTTAGCTCTATCTTGGTTTTCTTACACTCTACAACTTGCTACAACTGCCTCAAGATCTACAACCTTCTACAATGCTCTTATAACATTATTTTAGTTCTCTCTTTCTCTCTGTGCCTCTCTCAAGCCTCTACAAGGGATACTATTTTTTATTTCTCATTGTTGTGCCCCTGAGAACCTTGGGATTATCACATCCATTTTCCTTTCTTTTAGTTTCACTATTGCACATACATAACTCTGACCATGTTTCAAGACACACCTGGGATAGGAGAATTCACACACTATTTTCCATCTATTCCTCAATATTGGCTACTATAGAGGTAGAAATACCAAAGAGGGGATTTGACTAAGGTAAATCCCCAAATAGCCCAAAACATTTTATGTTTTTCTTGTATTTATAGGTATTTTGAGAGAAGTCAACTACATGGAGGTTTGCAAGTGATTTACCACTTGTAAATTTATTTCTATTGATTAATTAAAATATTTCAAATCTTTTTATTAATTTTAGTTTTCTTTATTTTACTATATAGTATTTGCTAGTGTGTTTTATTTCTATTTTTGTAGGATAGACGAACAACAGGGTGGATTTTCATAATTTTTGGGAGCTTTTTCATGTTCTACTTGTATGAATAATAGCACAATGAACAGAAATCCTCACAAAATTTTAGTGTTTGAGGGAGAGACTTCCAAATTTCAATCCAAGTTCCTCATCTGTAATTTCTATTTATGTTGATAAAAAAAATAAAAAAATTTGTTAGTACATTTCTTCACCAGTTTATTATTATTACGTATTTTAATTATTTATTTCTATTTTTTTGTTTAAGATCAAACCCCTAGAAAAGGTATAATCAATACAATTTTAAATAGGTTTAATTTTTTTGATTCATCCTAGTGTAATTGGTAAAAATACTCTCAAACAAATTTAGTTTCCTTTGTTTAGAGTCAATTTTTATCTATTACATTTTGGTGAATGTGTTTTTCACACTTAAAATCTTCTCAAACATATTATTCAAAAACAAATTTTCTTTTCTAATTTTTTTATAGCAACCTTCAACTAACTTGTCTATGCATTTCTTAAAATCTACTTTTTTTAAAAAATTATCTTATTTTCTTACATCACTTTCTAACGTTTCTCATAAAGTTGAAGATGTTCCATTCCTTGTATGTTCAATGGCGACTTAGCTCTTCCTATGTCACTCTATTATTTTTATCCTTCTTTTCAAATTCTTCCTATTTTTGAGGATATTTTGTTGCAAGAGGATGAAATCATTAACACTTTCCTTAAATTTACTTTACTTAGTCTTCACATTGATGCTCTTCCTTCTAGAGATGAAGCATTAGTTGATGAAGACCCTCACCTCACATTGAATCACCCATGGATATATGTTGAGCATACTTCTCATATTCCTTCTCTTGCTTTTCATATTCCTCAACAAGATAGCCACATGGTTGATTCTATCATTATTGATCACTCTATCTCACCCACTAAAGGGATGTTGGATAAGTCTATTAATATTCAAAATATTTCTTCTATTCCTAAAATCTTTATGCATGTAGCACCTAATTCAACTCCATATTCTCATCTTATAATAATCATTCATGGTGTTCCAAAAAAACCAAAACCTTTGAGTTATTATGTTCAAATAGCTAAATCCATTACTTTTAATGTGTCTATAGATGTTGATTACTATTTAGTAGCTCACACACAACACTAGGTGAAATAAGTAGGTACCTCCTACCCTTGTTTCCCTTCCTTCACCAAACACTATTCTTCCACCACCCTCTCATCCTTCTATCAGGAGTTCCATAGAATATGATATTTTTAAACAACTTCAAGCTTCAAAAGCTAAGATCACTCTTTAGGACCCAATACAAACTTCACCTGCTTATCATAGTTCCCTTCAACAAGCCTTACAAAATATACCTATACAATCTTCTATGAAGCCCATAGGTGTGGTTGCTATTCTTGAATGATTTTATTTTAATTCAATTTATATCACTTTCCACCAATATGAACTTCCTCCCCTTGAAGTTTAGAATCAATCTAATCCCCTTCTAATATTTTTTGGTATCAAATGTACCCTAATTGATCCAGATCATGACTCAATGTCTATGGTATCAATTTTTTAGCTCACATTAAATTTGAGCCTTCTTCTACAAATTTATCTATTTGTGTCTTTGATAATGTTGGCCACTAATCTCTCGCAACAATCACATTGCATATTGAGTTTGGCCCCATTAGTTTACCCACCCTAATATATGTAATACCAAATGCTTTATCATATAACCTTCTTTTTGGTAGAACATGGATCCATGCCATTGGTGCAATCCTGTCTACTTTACATCAATCTATAATTTTATACATGATAATAAAGCATGGACAATATGAGTAGATCCTAACCCCTTTCAATACTATGAAAGGAATATCAAATCATATTACTTTCTTTTTTTCCTTCATGTACTTCTATAAATTTTATTATCATTTTTCCTTAAGTGCATATTCAAAGGAATATCAAATCATATTATAGTAATTTTAATTACAGCAATAGATAGTACACTTTAGGCATCTTCATTCATGTGTATTTTATGTTTTCAAACCTTGTGAGAACAAGAAAATGGGTTTAACTAAGATTGAAAGAAGTCCCCAAACTTCGATTCTAACACAAAAAATATTTTAAAATTATTCACTAATACTACATTGACCCAAATCATATACCATTATAAAAACACAAAATTCAAAACCATCTAACTATAAGAGATGAGATTAAACCAAGGTAGAAAAATTACTCATAATTACATTTGACAATATAACATACATAAAAAATAAGCTAATTATAAAATTTGTAACTTTAAATTTTATAACATAAATTGATTCAATCATAAACATTTATATCCAATTCATTTAACCACATAAACATTTAACATTATAAAAGTTCACTTAATACCTTCTAACTTTATGTTTACATTTAATTGTAACACTCATAATAATTATTTAAATTTAATTATTGTTTTATTTAAGTCCTCAAAATATAAGCAACCTTTGATTCAAATTGTGTTCCTTGTCTAGAAAATGTCCATTAGCATTGTTATTTATTTGACTTGATTAGTTCATACTAAGACAGTTATAAACAAAATAGATATGGATAACCCACTCAACCTACTACAAGTAGAGGTCAACTAATAGGAAAAAATGTGCCCTTTATGTTCTACTAATGCCCCTTTGGATTCTCCTAGTATTAAAAGAAATATTGTACCTTAGGATTCTATATGTTGAAAATTTCTTAGATTCCTAATTAACTAAAAAATAATCTCTCATAGATTTTTATTTAACTAAAAATTAAAAGATGCATAACATGAAAACATTTT